>OX401414.1:8071860-8419360 GCA_947846245.1 Cerastoderma edule
TAAGGAAAACGGTTTGCTTGCGAATTATCGTATCTGTAAACTTTTACGACATCATCTCCGCGAGCGCTCGTGGATGTCGCGAACGGAAGTGGAGCTTAACTAGCGAATGATACACAGGCGAACAAAAATGGTTGGATTCTTGTTTCACTATTTGTATTAATATTGTAATGCAAACAAGGTTATTCATAATAAAATTTGGATTAATGTATTTCAACTATTTCAGTTCCATTTTACACCACAAGAAATATGAGATGTTTCTTGTCATTAATTTTCTAAAATTGATTATTTGATAGTGATGAAGTTTTTCGTGCACAGACACAATCGTATTTAAGTTCACCTTTACTGCAGAGTTGCAAAGGGAAGTAATCCTGCGCGGCGTTTTATATGAACTGACAAAAGAAAATGGATGATTTGGGATTTATTCAATGCTTGTTAAAATGTTTGCATTGATTGTGTAATAAATAAAAGATGATTCACAAAAACATTGAAAAAAACGTTCTATGGTTGTTTTAATTTTAATTTACATTATGAGAAATATGGGGCATAATTTGTCATTTATCCAAAAAAGGAATATTTTGACAATTCTGTAACTTCAAGACCATTCCTTTGGCAGATTATAATGGACCATAAAGAGTACACTCCCTTGATCGTTTGTTCAACCGTGTAGAGCAATCGGTATTACTCCGGTATGAGATGAGAAATTCACCTCGGATATATAAGTGCTGGGTAACATTTTTTCGGGTAAATCGTCTTTGGAATGTAACACATTTCCTCTAAGCGTCCACGTTAAGTAGTTCAATGTACATGGAAGTGTTTGACATATTTTTAAATCCTTTTAAATCATTTTTTTATCGGTAACTCATACGAAATGGCGAAGTTATAAATTGTGACGTATATAGTTGTTCCCTTACTCAAATTAAACGACTTCTTAGGTTTCACATTAAACTAAGATCTATTTTTTAAAACGAAAGTAAAGTGACGTCAGTCTCGCGGGAACAATATGGCGGCATCCGTATTATGTCAGAGGAGTTATCATTGGATAAACCCGATGTGTTTGTAGAGCCCCCTTGACTATAAGAGATTCACACATTATCTCCCTTTGGTAGTATGAGAGACAATACAGACTACCTCCATGTGGTAGTGTTTTTAGAACAAACTTTCAATGTCCCTCTGCATTATTACAAATCACAAATTTAAGATGGGGATTTTCTTCCAAATTTCGAACCAGAAAAGGCAATATATACATGAATTACCTTTGCTGCTATGTAAAATGTTAGTTAAAGCATATTATCGGCTTGATGAGAAATACTGCAAGTTTAATTAGATCGATTCTGTCACAGAGTTTGTAACAAATGTGCGCCGCGAATTATCATGTATTTCAAATATTTAATTGTAATAAGTGGTACGTCACATGCTCAATGTTGAAATAAAATTATGTTATGTCATGTATGTGGAACACAATGGAAAATTGCTCATATGGTGATTTTGAAATGTTGTATAATGTACATAACGAATACCATTCAGAACCCTATTCGTGTACTCCCTTCTACACAAGCGTCGTTTATTAGTGAATGGTTAGAATCAACCATAATTAGTTTAGGTAAGTTGTCCAGAAGGAGACGTTTTCCTCGACTGTTGCTGTATTCCTGGCCGAGTCGAGCAGCTCACATTCCATGCTGGCTGTACTGGTGATGACATTCACACTTCTACAGTTGTCTGTCCTTAAACAAATGCTTGCACATTCGATGTTGGACTTAACGGGATATCTATCGAAAATGGTGCCGGTTCCCCTTACTGATGGTACGGATTTAAGCCTTCCTGAAACAACATTGACAACCGATAGGAGTAAGGGCCCTTTCCAAATTCCCCCTGTTTTGATTAATGTCTTGTTTTACTACATTAACCACCGCCATCATTTAGGTCACGTGATGCTACAAAACTACTTTATGATGCGAAGTATATAAGAAAATCGCATTCAATGATACAAGTTGTAAAGTGAAATTCACTACAATGAATAACGCAATAGCAATAAACACAATATTATACAAAAGGCCTCAATATTATAAACTCCTATACACAAAAAAGGACGTCTTAAATCTAAGAAAACAAGACTAAACCAAAATATTAAAGGATATTTATTATTTTCTTTGGTTTATGTGTAGTTTTTTGACATTGTGTATGTCTTGACTGTTATTGCAATTAAATTTTGGTGTCCAGCTAGAGCGATGAAGTTATACTAAGCTTGACTGCTCATAAAACATGCACTGACATAACAAGACTGCTGAATGCTTACTAGAATAAAACAGTCACCGTGTCCATAACTAGATTGTGAATCATAAATGACATAAAACATTTACTGTATTGATAACTAAATTGTTTAATGATACATACAATTTATAGTTACTGTATTGATAACTAAATTGTTTAATGATACATACAATTTATAGTTACTGTATTGATAACTAAATTGTTTAATGATACATACAATTTATAGTTACTGTATTGATAACTAAATTGTTTAATGATACATACAATTTATAGTTACTGTATTGATAACTAAATTGTTTAATGATACATACAATTTATAGTTACTGTATTGATAACTAAATTGTTTAATGATACATACAATTTATAGTTACTGTATTTACTGTATTGATAACTAAATTGTTTAATGATACATACAATTTATAGTTACTGTATTGATAACTAAATTGTTTAATGATACATACAATTTATAGTTACTGTATTGATAACTAAATTGTTTAATGATACATACAATTTATAGTTACTGCATGGATAACTAGATATCTAAAGGAATGAGAGAACAATATATTTGTATTTATTACCTGCTAACTGGTCCGACATTACTTCCATCTCACACATGCTTAGGACGTTTAGGTCTGGTGCCATTATGGTCACTCTAACCCACCGGCCAATCGTCTTTGTTTCTGGTACACACGTGTAAATACCCGGAATCTGGCCGTCATGTATACAGACTGTTTTATATACGTTACTGTCCATAGATACCGTGGTGTGAACGTCACGTGTCCGGGAAGCTTAAACATATGTTGGTAGACTCGAGAGTTATTTGTAACTTAGACACCTGTATTTTACCCGTCAAAAACAGGGAGTCATGCCTGTAAGTCAACTTCGAAAGAAAAGAATATATGATTGGTGTCTTGAATCGGAAATGTTTCGGGCATGGCATAGGGGTATTATGCGACAATGCCAAGCCCAGCAATATTTCCAATTTAGCCCTTTCCCAAACAATAACGACATTTTACCACTTTGTTGCAGACGACTTTAGAAAACATTGTGGGAAAAGGAGAAATTGCTCGTAACGAGCAATTTTTCCTTATCCCACAATGTTTTCTGCCCTATCAGAAGAATTATTTCACAATTTTGAAATGTCGTCTGCAAACTCTTATAATTTGGGACAGTCGAAAATTTATTGTTTGGGAAAGGTTTAAGACAAAAAACATCTATCATTATTCATTTACATTGTTACCTATAGATAAAGATTCAAATAACACGTGCATGTAAAACACGAAAATTCGACAGTGACATGTGCGCATAGAGATATTATGACATGTAGACGAATAACAAAAAAATATTATACGGCATCCTGTTATCGGTCCGTTAATTGCAGTGTTATACGGCATCCTGTTATCGGTCCGTTAATTGAAGTGTTATGCGGCATCCTGTTATCGGTCCGTTAATTGTAGTGTTGTATGGCATCCTGTTATCGGTCCGTTAATTGCAGTGTTATACGGCAATCGGTTATCGGTCCGTTTATTGCAGAGGTAACAAAAAAACTGCCTATGATTTGACCACATATACATGTACATTGACGTCTAAATCAAACCGTTTTGTATGTATACATACGCGTACCCCATGTCTGTTCTTATTACCGAATGTTTCCATAATATTGCTTCTTACAATCCTAATTCTAAAAGTGAACCATCGTTTATCCGGACACCGATTATCCGGATGTCTCACAATCCGAACAAAATTGTAAGGGAACGAAATTATTGGACCAGTTTATTGCAGACGACTTTTGAAAACATTGTGGGTAAAGGAGAAATTTCCCACAATGTTTCGTGACGAGCAATTTCTCCTTTTCCCACAATGTTTTCTGCCAAATCAGAAGATTATCTTTGAATTTCATCACGTTTTGATATGTCTTCTGCAAACTCTTTGAATTTGGGACATTTTGGCGTTTGCTAAAGGGTTATAACTATACACCGCTCATACAGACCGTTTATGTCTTAATGTGAATAAGAACATGCTCTGCTTCATTAGTCCGGATTTTTCGGTAAACCGGACATTTTGTTGGGAACGGACGTGTTCGGATAAACGAGGGTTCACTGTACTAGTAAAGAAAAAATTTGCCATAGTTAAGCTGTCTTGGTTTCAAATAATGTTTTCCCTTACCACAACAGTCCAGCCGGTTGTATATCTTTGTGTTGTTTATGCCATACACATCACCCAAGTCCACTTCCCAATAAGGATGTAATTCGTCACCGGTATGCGAACACGAATGAGCCCCATAATTTTGATTTCTGTTCCCGTCGACAGCTCTTTCTGCATACCCGTTGCTACTGGTTGAACTTTGATGGACGGGTTTTCCGCGTGCCACGTTTACCAACTGAGCTGAAAACAGCCGAGAAACATTATTAGTTAGTGCACATTTAGTTGAAATCTCGACTACACTTCTTAACCCTTTCCCAAACAATAACGACATCTGACCGTTTTGTTGCAGACGACTTTAGAAAACATTATGGGAAAAGGAGAAAATGCTCGTAACGAGCAATTTTCCTTTTCCCACTATGTTTTCTGCCTTATCAGAAGATTATTGTCCAATTTCACCACATTTTGAAATGTCATTTGCAAACTCTTTCAATTTGGGACAGTCAAAAATTTGTTGTTTGGTAAAGGGTTAAGGTCACAGACCACTGAGGAGGTCATCTTACAGTAAAAAGTAATTCATGAAAAAATTTAATATTACTTTGTGTGTTAATTATATGCTTTTAGGACACAAGAGGGGGCCTTTTTGTTTTTTATCTTAATGGGTGTTGGCCATGTTTTAAACCTTTTGTTTGTTGCTTTTTTACAGAACTACTTTCGCGGAAGGCGAAGCGATAAGGAAGACGCCCTTCGCTAACCCCAGCATTTTTGGATGCGACTTTTGAGGGTGGTAAAAAAAGATTGCCGATAGCGAAAAAAGTAGCTGATCTTCGGCATGTTTGTTCGTAATATTCTGATGTGGAAAAGTGAAACAACGAGAATTTACTCCGAATGTTGTCATTGAAGGTACTGTGAGGGTCCAAAATAGCTGTGTTTTAAAAAAAAAAGAATAGATAAAGAAAGACCAAAAACTACATGCAGTAGTAGAGAACAACACTTTGTCATCTACAAAAAGTGGGATATTGTGGTAATGATTCAATGAATTTACAGGTGAATAAAATGAATAAAATCATTCATTTTGTTATCCAGAGTTACTCCCTATACTTTTGAACATTTATACTCGTACATGTCAGCTTTTTATACAGCGGAAATATAACCCATTTGGTCCAGGCATCGGGATAAAGGCCGATTGCGTACGGTTAAGAAAACGACAAAGGTTTGGGAAAATAAAACTTTAACAGTCTATGTAAAATTAAGCAACATTGTTTTCAGTTTCCCAAAGTGTGTGTCGTTTAAGAGACAACAACATGTTTCTGAAACGTATACGCCGGCTCTTTTCAAATTCATTGATGATATCTGTATCAGCTTTGACATCACCAATCTCAATGTTTGTTTCGAATAAAGACACACTGTATTACCAGAAAAAAATCGTGATCAGAGAGGTATGCATGTCTGTGTGCAGGTTTTTCTTATTTTCTTGAATTGGGAAGTGGCCCAAGCCTTTGAATTTGGAAAATTTTATCGCTGAAATTGCTGAATTGGGAAGCCAAAAAGCTGGTATGACTTTAATATTTTGGGAAAACTGCTTGAATTTCCAATTGGGAAGGTGCCTTTTATAGGCCCCTGTTATATAATACCGTAAAAAACCTTGATGTGTGGCTGACACAACGTGTCTATCTATATATTTCCATAATATAATAACTTTAGTTCGATTTTTAATTTTTGACCAACGACAAACTTAGCTCAACGTCTAAATCAATTTTACGTGAACAGTTCAAAAGTATAATTATTTTACAGAACTAAAAATTAAAGACACGTCATCCATCAGTTCAGAAAAGTTGGAAATACATTTGCCTTATCGATCTCTTTTAAAGAAAGGCGTTATGTAGTGTCCGCAAATAAATCACCTTGCCACCCAAGACAAACTCTTAAAAATTGTTAGTGTCCCTATCTATTCTGCGTGTAAAGAATCATTAGTCTTTTGATGACGATGGTGATGATGATAATGATAACAATGATGATAAGAACTATATTAATGATGATTGAAACTATGATGATTAGAATTAGGATGATACTGATGACGACGACGACGATTGCGATGATGATGATGATGATGATGATGATGATGATGATGATGATGATGATGATGATGATGATGATGATGATGATGATGATGATGATGATGATGATGATGATGATGATGATGATGACGACGATGATGATGATGATGATGATGATGACGATGATGATGATGATGATGATGATGATGATGATGATGATGATGATGATGATGATGATGATGATGATGATGATGATGATGATGATGATGATGATGATGATGATGATGATGATGATGATGATGATGATGATGATGATGATGATGATGATGATGATGATGATGATGATGATGATGATGATGATGATGATGATGATGACGATGATGATGATGACGATGACAATGATGATGGTGATGATGATGATGATGATGATGATGATGATGATGATGATGATGATGATGATGATGATGATGATGATGATGATGATGATGATGATAATAATGTTGATATGAATGATGAACAATTATGCAAATAATGATAATTATCATAACAATGATAATGATAATAAAGGTAATAGAAATAATGAACCATTAATGATGTTAACATATCCGATATAATTACCAGCTCCAGTTGCTGGTGCACAGACTAACACTATCCAAAACACACCCTCGATAGGGAACAACATTTTCAGATGTTTAAACATCACCGAGAAAAAAACTCTGTTACGTAGTTTTCTTGAATAAGTCTATTCAGATGGAAGCAACCCAAGCTTATACGATACTGTGTGGTATTACAGAAGTGTCGATAGTGTGATGCAGTGAGGAATTAAATTAAAATTAATTATGAACGAATTCATCTGAATAGTTCAACGTTTGTAAGACCGGCTCGACTTCAAAATGGTGGATAAGAATTTTAAAAGCAAACGTTTTTTTGTTGTTTTTTTTATAGAAAAAGATCATGAGTTACAATATTGTAATACTGACGATCTATAGAAGTCGAGTAAGTAGAATACAGAGATCAGTTTGCTATAGGTTTAAACAGTTTCTGTATGATCTTAAACGTCGTATCAACATTTCTTTTCTCTTATGCATCGGGTTTCCTGGATCCACAAGTACTAGGCTAAGGCTCTGCAGAAGCCCACAAAAACAGAAGGGTCGGTGGGGTCTAGGTATACATAAAGCAGTCAATGTACTTGTTTAAATGCAAAACGTTCAACCCTTATAGTGCTGAAACCGAATGTATCATGCTTATGCAAACAGGTTAGATCCAGGCCAGCCTTGGCGGTTGGCCCGTAATCTAACCTGTTTGCTACTCTGAGTATCTTTCCTCAACAAAATTGAGCAGATATTTAATGTTTTGGAAAGCAGACGACACGGAAATCCATTTATTTGAAAATTATCCAGCATTCTAAGGGTTAAATCGTTCTCGATTTCCGTGTGTCGTCCGCGCTTAATTACTCGATTCCCTGTCGATTGGGTTATATGAATATTTACAAGAATAAATAAAAAGGCTTCTTCGACCAAGCATGGATAATATCCCGTACGGATCACTGATGACAAATTGGTTCTAACAACGGAACGCAAATGTAAAGGCATATTCTAATATTTCAAGACACAATGCCTATAAAACAATGCTTAAAATATATTAATTTTTGGCTAAGAGATAAACAATTCCAGTATATATGAACCAATACCAATACCATATTGAACCAATACCATATTGAATCAATAATATATGAACTGGTATGAGGCTTGAGTTATCAAAATAATACTTTTAAGCTAAAACGTCAAATCGAGTTGATATGATGCTACACTGAATAATCGTCATAAAAACGTAATGTCGATCGTCATGCATTGTCTGTCTTACTGCATATAAACGCAAATCTAACCCTTAGAATGCTGGATAATTATCTCAAAATAATTTTTTGTGTCGTCTGCTTTCTAAAACCCTACTTATCTGCTTATGTCTTATGAGGAAATACACTTAGAGTAGCAAATAGGTTAGTACACATGCCAGCCGCCAAGTCACTTTGCTAACCTGTACAAATGTATATAACTCATCTTAAAAAATACACGTCCCTATCAAAAAACTTTTTCTTCCTGACGATAGTGTCTGTCATGAAGAATTTATTATTTGTTTCGATAGACTTCGCAAGCCTCAAAGTCGCCCGCAAAAAAAATTGATTTGTCTTCCTAAACAAAACCTCCAACATAACATTAAAAGAATAGAATAGAAATGTATTTATAATACGTGCAAACATATCTGGTCATTCAAACTCATTAGAAAGAGCCTGTTACTCGGCTTATGAAAGCAATTGCAGGATGAATAGCTGTCACAAAGTTAAAACATAGTTTTGTGGCTGACTGTTTCACCAAATGTAGAAGAAATTAATCTGAAACGACTCATGATGAAAGACAATCAGATCTAGTCAACATATGTTGGAGGAGCGTTAGACAGGCGCTGTTTTTTAAGAGACTATTTCTTATAATCTTGCTTTCATTCTTTAATAAATTTCGTTCTTTTAATTATTTTAAAGCTATTGAAACCAGAAACTTTTAAGACATTGTAACAAACCAAGATATATTTCTTGACTTTTGATACTTATCTTTACCGTTTATCAGTTTGACTTCTTCCAAATTTCACAATATTAATTTTGTGAAGATGTTTTCAATTTTGAGAATTATCTTATTCCAAAAGGATCAAATGGGTTAAGAGATGTGCAACAGAAGAATTTAACATGCAAACCCATATATAGAAATTGAGTATTTCTAAACTTTGATGAAAGTTGTCTGTAATTGTTTCCATTTTTGCCAACACAAAGTATGTTTAGAAAACTGCTTGTTTAATGATATTGAATTTGGAAACCGATGTCAAACAAACACATGATAATACTCTTGCAGCAGAAGCTAGAATCTATTAAGGAGGAAGAAGAAAAAATTGTTCAATACAAACAATGTCTGTGTCTCATTTGTAATACATTGTAATTGTCGTCAGTTTAAGTTCACAAATTGGATTATTCTTATAATCTCATATACAAAAAAGCCTACACAATGTAAATGGTCATGGAAACTGTACCAGTGTTCATTTCGTTTAAATGTCTACCAACAATTATTAAACAGATAAACCTGAAACCTGTCATTTGTATGACAGTTTGGGAAATCATTGTGATGGAAGAAGAAATTCCTTAGAATGGTCCACATTTCTCCCATTATTATTTACACTTGATACCCTTTTTTTTTTTATAATACAATCAATTTAATCATAACCTTAGATGTACCTTATGATGAGTTTTGTTTTCAATATTGATAAAGTACTAAGGAAAAGGTAAAAAAATGTATTGCAAATTACTAAAGATAACTAATTAACTATGTCTTTTAACCCTTTCCCAAACGGCAAATTTTCGACTGTCCCAATTTGAAAGAGTTTGCAGACGACATTTCACAAAGTGATAAAATTGTAAACTATTCTTCAGATAGAGCAGAAAACCTTGTGGGAAAAGGAACAATTGCTCTTAGCGAGCAATTTCTCCTTTTCCCACAATATTTTCCTGAGTCGTCTGCAACAAAGTGGTTAAATGACGTCATTGTTTGGTAATGGGTTAAGAATGTTATTAATATATATTAATATGGCATAATATGAGGGAAAAAGACAATAATCTTTAATTCTAAAGAACGACGAAAATAAATGCAGGCAGCAATAATAAGGTATGAAGACAATATTTTAATTGCATTATTGGTTAGTTGAAACAGAGACATAGATGACAGTTATCTATGTCTCTGGTTGAAACCATAGCGAAAGAAAAGCAATAAACAAACTGTCTACTTATTACTTATATAACTTCATTTCTTTGAGACAGCATTGATAGCACACTACAACTTTTAAGTGAGTATTAGCACTAATCATTCCAAGCCTTTTAGAATGCGTCACCAAGTAAAGTGATGTGCACCAACTTCGTACAGAAGACACATTTGTCTTATGCCAAAACAAATATTACATATAACAACTTTAAGAAAGAGCAGGACGTGGAACATTCTATGTTGACCTAATTAGAACTACACAAAGACCACATCTTCACATTTTACAGATGTCTTACTACTGTCATTTTTGAAACACAGACTTCGCATCACATTTAGGCTTGTTGTTGATACTATCGAGCTAAGTGACTTATTATTAAATGTACGAACGTAATATGTGACGAATGGAAAAAGATCGAAGCGTTTTTGGTAAATACCTTTTTATTTTTATCAATAAAACCTAAAAATCATCTGTATATATACTTTCTTATTTTGGACTGTTTCTTTACCGAAAGAAATTGAGTGCTTTGTGTGAAAGATTGACGATAATTCTGCTTAAAGGCTGAAAACCGCATTTTTATCGGCACGAAGACCGTAACAGCTAGTTTTATTTTGTTATTTTGGTCGATCAAAATGTAATTTGTAGGCGCTGGACATAAGACTTAATCACTGCATATATTGCTTATTATTAAATCGTAGACAATTATATACAATCAATGCTCAAGCGGTTAAAAATAAATGTTTAAGGGAATAAATTGAGAGGTCGATATTTTAACAATGGCGATTCGACAGTTGAGATGACACGGGTACCTGCAGACGTATTTCATTGGTCAAATTGATTGACTGTCATCTCGTAGATTACGTTATAAAATATAGGGTTTTAGAATATTTATCAGAGAGCCAGTCTAATGGACCTCGTCAGTTGACTTTACACACTGGACTGGCACTCGGTACCATCTTTTTGATAAAGAAAACCGATTTTAAGACTAACTAAAAGAGATACAGGCTGAAAAATGGACCTGTTATAGGTTTGAGATGGATCTTGTTTTAAACCATTTCTCCAAATAAAAACCTTTTAAGAACACAAAATCAAACAGAAGACATTTTTTGAAACAATGAACAAAGGTGAAAAGGTCAACGACTATAAAAAGAAAAGCCTTTGTTATGAATTATTTTCAAATAAATGATAACAAAAATAAATATAGCCTCCCTCTCCCCATGTGGACTAACCAAAAGCTTCTACAATGATCGAGGAGGTTTTAACATTCTAAACGGACAAATTATTGGATGGCTTGGGAAGAATACAGCCACGAGAAAGCACGAATCTGAAGCGTTTTGCCCACGACACTGCTAAAATGGATAGCATCACAGGTACATGAAACAGTATTCGATAAGATCCCGTAATATACACTTCACACTAGGATGTACTATAGTGCATATTTTGGGATATTATCGAAGATTGTTTCAAGCACCTGTAGGCCATAAGCCAAGAACACTTTTGCTTTCTCCCCCACCCCCCACCCCCACCCCAGGGGGAATTTTGAAGGTAATGTTTATCTTGAACCTTGGGCTATAGGGCATAAGCATACGAAAAGGTCCGTTGGGGCTTTACGGAGTTATGGGACTTTGAAGATGGGCTTATCAGGAAATTATAGCCTATATGAGAAAATCTTTAGAATTATTTTCCTCTCGATCCATAAGTCCTAGAGCTTTGATATTTGGCCCCGCCTTAGGGGCTTATCAGTTTAGAATGGTCTAATATAGCAAAATATTTAAAAAGCTTCTTCTCTGGAGCCATAATGCCTAGAGCTTTGATATTTGGTATTTGGTATGAAAAATCATTTCTTGGTCTTCTACCAAGCTTTGTTAAAGTAATGACCGCTGGGCCAAAAATGGCCCCGCCCTAGGGGCTTATCAGTTTTACATTGCCTTAATTATGTAGAAAAAGGTTTAAAAATCTTCGTTTTTTAAAGATCCATTCGACCTAGAGTTTTAATTTTTTGTATGTAGCATTATCTATTGGTCCTCTTCAAATTGTGATAAGATGATGACCTCTGGGCCAAAAATAGCCTGCCCTTGGGGCTTATCAGTTTTACATTGCCTTTATCATATAGAAAAAAGGTTAAAACATCTTCTTGTTAAGGTTCAGTTGACCTAGAGTTTTGACATTTGGTATGTAGCATCATCAATAGGTACTCTGCAAATTTTGATAAGATGATGACCTTTCGGCCTTAAATGGCCCTGCCACTTTGGCTTATCAGTTTAACAAAGCCTTATAAAGGACAATATTTAAAAATCTTCGTTTCTGGAGCCATAAGGCCTTAAGCTTTGGTACTTGGTATGTAGCATCACTTTCTGATCCTCTGCCAAATTTTTTCATATCATGACCACTCGGTTTAAAATGGCACTGCCCTAGGTGGCTTATCAGTTTTACATATACATGTACTTATATAATAAAATAATTAGAAATTTCTGGAGCCACATTGCCTAGGGCTTTGATATTTGGTATGAAGCATCATCTACTGGTCCTCTACCAAGTTTGTTCAATTCAGGACCTCTTGGCCGACAATGTTTACACCCTATGGGCTTATCAGTTATACATGGCAGTATGCAAGAAATCTTTAATAATCTTCTTCTCTGGAGCAATATTGCCCAGAGCTTTGATAATTTGTATGTAGCATCATCTACTGGTCCTCTATTAAGATTAATTAAATCATGACCGCTTGGCCTTCAATGGCCCGCCCAAGTGGCGTATTAGTTATAAATAGCAGTTCACAAGAAAATCTTTAATCATCTTCACGTCGACACTAGTTGGACAGCTTTTTGAGACTGTCTGTATCATTAATTAATTGATTATTCCCTTTCTGTTAGAGATTGGATTTCTGCCTAGCATTGCCCACCCGACATGTAGCTGCATATCAGTTTTACATAGCAGTATATAAGAAAAGCTTTATAAATCTTCATCTCTTTTGTTGTCCTCTATCAATATTGTTCAAGTCATGACACCTGGGGATTAAAAGCCCCCCCCCCCCATAAGGCATATCAGCTTTACATAAATGTAAGTAAGAAAATACTAAAGATCTTTTCCTCAGCAGTCAAAAATTTAACTGAACAACTGGCATCATCGCCTGTTTGTTCCGTAATTTTCAACGTCCAGGTTTTTGGGCAGGTAACATGTCAAATCGACTGGACTGTATTGAGTAAATGCAAATCACTATCTATTTTTTTTGTTTCTTTGCTTGAAATAATTTCGCATTTAGGTGATATTGGCTTGGATAAAGGATAAAAGTAACTTCATAATCATCCCACATTCGCATATAATGATGGAGCGTGCTTGCAAAATTTCAGGAAGGCGCTTTTCCTAGCCATATTATTGTCTTTTCAACCCTGGACCTATAGAATCAAATGTTGCTGTATTTTAACTGAATGACTGCTTAAATGGCAAGAAAAAACGTTGTAACATATACAAACAAAACATTTATCTGGGCACTTGTATTAAACTAGTATTAATAATCAATTATTATTAAAATAGGGAGGGACAATGGGTCATGAATGAATGAATGAATTGAAGATTTTCAAACATTTCCTTTTGGGCAGTTTCAGCCGGGCTGTCTTTTGAACAAACTTAGTGGAAGACCACAAAAGTATGCTACACTATACTAAATATAAAATCAAGGCTAATTGGCTGCAGAGGAGAATACTTTTAAAGATTTTCTTATATACATTTACGTTAAATTGATATGTCCCTGGGGTGGGATGGGGAGCCATTTTATGCCCAGGTGTCATACTTTGATCAATGTTGATAGAGAACAACAAGACAGGCGATGATTTTTTAATATTTGCTTATGTACTGCTATGTTAAACTGATATATGCAGCTAGGCCAGGGGGTCATGATTTAAATAAACTTTGTAGAGGACAAATAGATGATGCTACACACCAACCATCAAAGCTCTAGGCAATATGGCTCCAGAGAAGAAGATTATCAAATATTTCCTTACATACTTCTATGTATAACTGATAAGCCTATAGGATATAAACATTATAGGCCCATGGGGTCATGTTTAAAACAAACTTGGTGGAGGACCAGTAGATGATAAGGCCCTAGGGCGGGCCCACTTTTGGCCAAGCAGTAATGGTTTTAACAAGCTTGGTGGAGGACCAAGAGATGATGTTTCATACCAAATATCAAAGCTCTAGGCCTCATGGCTCGTGAGAAAAAGAGTTTTTAATTTTTTCCTATTTAAGGCTATGTTAAACTGATAAGCCCCTAGGGCGGGGCCATTTAAGGCCCAAAGGTCATCATCTTAAAAAAAATGAAGAGGTTCATAGATAATAGATAATGCTACCTTAGAAAACGAAGATTGTTAAACCCTTTTCTACATAATTACGGCAATGTAAAACTGATAAGCCCCGAGGGCGGGCCATTTTTGGCCCAGCGGTCATCATATGAACAAAATTGGTAGAGGACCAGTAGATGATGTTACATACCAAATATCAAAGCCCTGGAACTTATGGATCAAAAGGAGAAGATCTTTTAAAGATGTTCTCATATAGGCTATATATTGCTGATAAGCCTATTTTCAAAGTCCCATAACTCTGTAAAGCCCCTACGGAACTTTGCAATCTTTTGTCTGCTTATGCCCCATAACTAGAGGATCAAGAAAAACATAACCTTCAAAATTCCCCCTGGGGGGAGCAGGACCTTTTCTGGCTCAAGGTCTACTGTTGATAGCATGTAACAGGATGGAGAGATGATCGTGTCGAGTCAAAGAAGCAGAAATTAAACTCGTTTGTATAATGGAATTTATAAGCGGCACTGATGCACAACAGTTGAAATTAATCTATACGTCCTATCGGTATACATTACACGTTTCCATTTAACCCATTACTAAACAATAACGAAATTTTCAGTTTGTTGCAGACGACTCTGGAAACCATTGTGGGGAAAAGGGGAAATTGCTCTTTACGAGCAATTCTCCTTTTCCCATAATGTTTTCTGCACTATCAGAATATTATCTTTCAATTGCATCACATTTTGAAATGTCGTCTGCACACTCTTTCATTTTGGGACAGTCGAAGATTTGTCGTTTGGTAAAGGGTTAAGAGGCTTCAAGAAAAAACGGCCCATTGTGAAATGGAATTTACCTGGAAAGCGGTTTCATATGATATTGAGTTGTATAGGCTGGTCCCAGATATGTCGGCACATTTTCTAGCGGTGTGGTTAGGCTGAGGTAATACTTTACAAATGACATCTATTGTCTCCCAATTCATATCAAATATGCATGAATTAAACATCATTAGTGAAATGGATCTGATGTTGGGACAGAATACCACAATAGCAGAAAATAACGTATATATCCATGGGCACTCGTATGGATGTTTATACTTCTCGGACCCGAAGGATGAACTTTCTGTGTACTATTAGTGTGCTTCAAACGTGATCAGATGACACAAACCATTAGCCTGAAATAAACCGATTAGTTAAACCTCCTAGAAGCAAAAGCATGGAACCGGGAAATGTTATTTAAGAATTCTAAGAGAAGAAAGGCTTAGAATGTGGCAGCCCTAGTTGTCAGTGGGTGTACTTATCATGTATTAATGTCACATCTCTCTAATGAGTATCTAAATATGACGTAATCACAAAATAATTCCTGTGATCACTCTTTTATTGTGCGAAACGCTCTGTCATACAATACATGCACACATAATCGCCACATAAAAACATGTATATACAATGAACATACGTTTGTTATCACCCGCAAAGTTAGGCATATATTGCAATTTACACAAATGGAGACAGTGCCAAAATGGCATCGTCCAAATATTATTTCTCTTTATAAAAATGATTCACTTTTAGATTTATTCAATGAAAAGTGTAGATTTCCTTGTACAAAGTGCAAAGTTCGCGGAATGTCCCTGAATATTAAATGTGATGTAGAATAGCGCCTCAAATGATCCAGGTCAGGAACGAAGAGATATTCAGTCAAGAGACGCTCCTTCTAAAGGAGTACTACACGTTTGCACAGCAGTTCATCGTGACTTTTTAGATCATCAGTTCCACTTCACACGGTCCGTGGGTATAAATAATAAATCGGTCAAGCAATGCACTTTCGATGCATGAAGCACATTGTCCGTCTGGTTTGTTACGGCTTTACCTGGGCCACAGAAAAACAGTTGCCATCCAAGAAGACTACTACCTAATACTATCAGACTCATGAAAAGAGCATTCGGAACACCTCGGTCATTTCTTCAAAATATATCTACCGACTTGTGCCGGGGATTGCCAAGTAGATACGATTGGAGCAAGAGGTCAACACACATTCGGGTACCAACAACAAACCGGAATGTATACAAGTACTCATTCTTCCCAATAACGATCAGAGACTAGAACAGCTTGCCTCCGACAGCCGCAACAGCTTGTTCACAGGAAGAATTTAAGGGGATTTTGAGTAGCGTTCCGGCTACTCAGCTCCAGTAGACATAGAGCTAGAACTTAGTTTTTAATTGTAAACATTGCCCTGTGGACTTTTAATCATGACCATCACGCCGTAGTGGTGTGGGAACCAACTTCATGCTTATGCAAACAGGTTAGATCCAGGCCAGCCGCCAAGTAAATTGGCGACTGGCCTGTGATCTAACCTTTTTGGTACTCCGAGTATCTTGCCTCATCAGAATCAAGCAGATATTTAAGGTTTTGGAAAGCAGACGACACATAATTCAAAATTTACCTCACAGCGAAAAGTTGTGTTGTCTCGGTGATGGTTCGTCATGATTCGCTTTAATATTTGATAAGTAAAAGGTAATCCTGAAACAAACGGGCAGGGAGTGTTCCATATGAACGGCTAGTTGAAGCAGACTATTTTCATTTCAAATCATGTGAGCTTGGATAATAGAGAAAAGAAACCACGCTATCAGTTTAATTTCACATAGGCGTAGGAGCAGGGGGGGCCAGGGGGGGGCCCGGCCCCCCAATATCCAGACTGGGGGGGCCAGAGTATACTTTGGCCCCCCCAATATTCACAGTGGCAAATGAAGATATTTGTATAGAAAAATGAAAGAAACGAAATTAAACAGCAGAATAAAAATAAATGTGCATTTTTGTGCTCTATGTAATACCAATTTGCCTTTTGTTACGAACAATAACCAAAATTTTTTTGACGTCATCATCGCAAATGGCAATCTGAACACATCGGTTTTATCCAATGAAAACTTAACTCGGATGATCCAAGCTGTAACTGCGTGACAGCTTGGAGGCGCCCTGCGATAAAAACGCGTCAGCATTCCCCCTCTGTGTGTGAGGGGTCCAATCGGCGACGAGAAAAAATATGGGCACCAATCAGAAAGAAGGTGGGATTGACCAATAAGATTGCTTATTGCTTCCATTTCCGGTGATTTACAGAAAAAACAAAAACCTGAACGATTGTTAACATTTGATCGACGGGAAATATGAATTCATTTTTAAACCAAAGCAGAGTCATTTGATGAAATCCATTGTCGAAGGAAAAGACACTTTAGATTCAATTTTGATAAAGCATCCCTTACATAAAATAGGTAAACTCAACATTCATTCGGACTGTTTGTCAACTCCATATCACGATGCTAAAAATTGAACATCAACGCCTCCCTGATGAAATTGATAAAAACAAAATCAACACGTTTGGTTTGAAGCGATTTGCTTCGCCACACTTATTTCGAAAACAATCCTTTGTGAATATTTGTATTATATTCCCATTCTCTTCTTCTTCGTCTACTCAACTCCTTCTTAGTGCTATTTTAGACTTGAGAACAAATTTGATTATGTCAAATGCCAATTTTAGAAAACACTATACTGTATATATATATTTATATGATGTAAATGTTATTGTAATTCAATTTGAATAAATGGGTTGTTGTATGACAATTCAAAGGAAAAAAACAAAACAAAATTTTCGGACGTATATCTTTCACGATGACTGTAACGGTGTCCGAATAGAATCTGAATAGAATTACAGTCATCGTGAAAGATATACAGGTACGTCCGAAGTATTTCGGAACCATTTAATGTGTGATACCTTAAGATTTCTAATTGTGTTGAAAGTTAATTCATCATTGGTTCACGTAGATTTCTTTATGTACTGAGAGAAACAACCCGAAAATTGTGATACATTTGAATAACGCATCAAGGCCACAAAGAAGTAGACAAAACTAGGCCGTTTGGGTCATCGATTTGTCAAGAAGTCTTTCTCCAGTCTATTTCCTTGAATCTAATTCTTAGCTACTTGAAACCGTAATTGTTCACTGAAATGCCACTATTAATGTTGTTGAACTTGGATAGCCACTTAAACGTTTTTAATTAAAATTCATTTATTTTCCGCACATATTTCAAGAT
Organism: Cerastoderma edule; assembly: GCA_947846245.1. NCBI lineage: Eukaryota > Metazoa > Mollusca > Bivalvia > Cardiida > Cardiidae > Cerastoderma > Cerastoderma edule. The sequence goes on from OX401414.1 coordinate 8,090,488, forward strand.
TTGAAGAGGGACAGGGAAGCTTGTTCTTGGTTTGATCAATACGAATGTCCAAATATTTTCCGTCTGATCAATACGAATGTCCTAATATTTTCCGTCATAAACACAATTCATAAGTGGCAAATTGAAAATTTAAGTAGGTTTAAAAGTGACGAAACATTCATAACATTTATGAGTACCTACACTTGAATCAGTTGTGATATGGCACCCAAAACGGTCTCAATTTGAACGCGTATATTCTTATGTTCATATCTATACTTATGAAATGATACATTGGGTTATGGTTGTAGTGCATATTTTGATATTTTTTTTTTTTATCTTTTTTTCTAAATGTTTTACTGGTCCAATTTAACAAACAAATAGTTCATTAACCAATCTATTTTTTATCAAAATAAAATCGGTTTGTCCGACTCATTCCATACATGAAAGAATTGGGCAATACCTTTTCTCGTACCATTTTAATTTTCAAAAAATATTGAATCCAAAGGTAAGGTATCAAGCCGAATAACGACCGATCTAACATCATCAGTTTTGTAAGCTTTCAACATTTAGTTACCCTTCAGTTTCCCAGACAAGGTCGTTACCATTCTAAAATTCAAACTGCAATTTAACACACAAACTTATCGATTAGGTAAAATACAAACTATTAACTATATCAAGAAAGTAATCAATATTGTATTGGTAAAAAAGGATTTGGTTTTGACAACTACCATTTCGCTGCAAACATAGATGATATTCAGAAGAAACTTGCTCTTAAATCTGTAAATTTGATTAATATCAATGTACTTTAGAAATAAAAATCTATGTCAAATGCGTATTCGTTGAGGACAAAACTATGATGCCATTAACAGGATAAAGGGTAAGGCACGTGTTGTGTGATGTACGGCGGTATCTGGAATAGTGTCTCTGTGTGACGCGCGTCGCTCCTGTCTGGGGTAATAAAACTTGGCGTTTCATATATAGTAGACCAACAACCCGAAAGATGTAATATTCTATACTCCCCCTTTATAACATGCCCAAAGCTGTTTATATAGCTTATTTAAGCTTTTTGAATACTTCGTTTAAAAGACAGCTGTTATCTATGTCTCTGATTTGTTTCCATTCGCGCTCGCCCAACCTGCAAACAGTATACTTTGAAATAGTTTCAAGATTTATACTTCAGATTAGACCCATACTGCAGATTTCTATAATTCAAGAAAATATCAAATTGAGAGTCCATTTTCCCATAGAATCGGCCATCAGAAATGATAAGCTAAAGGGTTTTTGTGTGGCTAAAGTTTCCATAAAAAAATTCTCTGATGGTTTGAGTGTTTTCTAGATTCTCGCAATAGAGTCACAAATATCTTTACTCAATGAATGAATATCTACGTATTCAATTGAAATCAACTGTTGCAATACTTTGGCAATTGACAAAATTCATATGAGGGAAAGGGCATCCTGGATTTAATGTAAATAGATATACATGTATATATATATATATATTCTACCAAACGAAAAGGAGCCGATATTGTATTCCAGCCAGACTTTACCTGTAATTTTAACTCCGCCCCTTTATACAGATTTCCCGACATGCACTACCTCGAAAAATCGATATCCGCTTGACGCGCTTTTATATCGAACGCATCCAGACGTAGAGTGAAATATCTACGTCTGGATCATTCGGACTAATGAAAACTCAGCTCACTAAAATACCCGGGTAGTTTTGATCTACGAAAACAGTGGTGTAAAACATGTTCTTTAAAAGGTGTCAGACTCAATATTGTCTTCAATTGTTAGCTAAGAATAATATAATTGTTTGACTATTTCATATAGTTGTATCCGTGGCTGTGACAGCCTGGTCGCTGCCACTATTTGTTTAATTCAATACAATTGATTTCCGCGTGAGATCGAGACCTGGTATATCCCTTTTTTTTTATTATAGATACATGTTTTCATACGCTTTCTTTTAATTCTTATAATGTTATTGAATTTGTACATGCATGAATAGTCATGAAAAAGTTTAGGAACATTTATTCTTAGACCGGTCCTCATCTGAAGTTGGCCCCCCCAATGTTGAAAACGCTCCTACGCCTATGTTTCAATATATTCAATAGACAAAGGGCGCACGGGGCTTCAATAAAATATGATCAATGAAGTCAATAAAGGCATGCAACAAACTCAGCCCTGCCATGTGGCGGCGTCGTCCTTGAGATATTTACACGATTTGAGAAGACAACATGCGTGTTCTTCCTGAAAGTCAATTTACTGCGTTACAGATTAGGGGGACGTCAAACAAACAGCTAGTATTATAGATCACCTTTAGTAAATGTGGTCATAGAAATTATATGTTAACGAAGACTGAAAAAGCTAGCTCCCAGTTTTATCACTGTATATTATGACGGGAACTAAATGACCAACTGACACACCGGCCATTATGAATACCCTGATCATCTGATGCTTGTGCATGAAAAGCTATTTTTGCAGGCTAAAATCACGTGCCTATATCCGATGTTACCAACCGCTCTACAACATATTCAGATAACGAAAAACGTATTTAGATACACATTTCATCCAGTAGCACTTGAATGTTGAACAAAGTTTAAAACAACGCTTTTTAAAAGTGAAACTGGATGTCAAGCTATGCATTAAAACCAAAAAAAAAAAGTAATTAAGCAAGGTCGGATTAAATGTTCAGGTGTAAACTCGAAAAGATGTATAACTTTAAAGAAGATATGTACCATTTATATTATGACTTATCATTCACAAAAATGTCATTTAGCGAAGCCATCAGTAGCAAAATTCTTCAGGACCTTTGAAATGAACACACCCATGTAAGGAAAAATCATGAAAATTAATGGTAAGTGTGACAATTTATTATATATAATCTTTTGGTTTATTCAAGATATTGTGTATAAATAGGATTAAGAAGACATACTGTTTACACAGGTTGGAATCAGTTGTATAAGTCGTAAATTGGTTAAGTATTTCAACTGTATATAAACTACCAACATGTGGTATTTGGTTGGCCTCATTAGCTTAGCCTGTAGCATGTCCGTTTTCGAATACAAAGGTCCTGGGAAGCGTTTTACTGAACAACTAATGGGAAATATTTCCTTAACCCTTAGAATGCTGGTAACTTTCCAAAAATATATTTTGTGTTGTCTGATTTCCAAAACCTTGAATATATATGCTTGATTTTGATGAGGAAATATACTCAGAGGAACAAAAAGTTAGATCATGTGCCAGCCGCCAATTTATTTGGCAGCTGGCCTGGATCTTACCTGTTGGCATAAGCATGAAGTTGGTTCCAGCACTATGAGGGTTAATTCAAATCCAATATAAATGGATACTATCATGAACAAAGGTACACTATTGTAATGTGACACATCATTGAAGTCAGCTCGAAGGCACAATTCCAATGATGTGTTACTTTGCAAAATTGCTTTCTCATTTTCGAAATATGAGGGAATTATATTTTGAACATTACGCAAATTCTTGACATAAAGTGTTGAGTAAAATGCTCCCTTGATAAGTTCAAATTATTCTTTCTGATGTTTTAATGAAGCCAATGCAACATGATGCTATACTGATCAAATATGCCCATGTGGGAAAGCAGTCATTGGCCTAACAATTAGTTTCTCCAGTTTCTAAACAAAAAAGTTTGTTTCTACTTTGTTTATAAATTTCAAATAGACATCCCTAATGTTTTGATACCAAAGTATGACTTGGACTTGATAGATATATATAAGGCTAAAAAAAAACCACAAATTCGATGTTATTTAGTTGTAGTATTGATTTGTAAATATTGATACCAACAATCAGCAATATACAATGGTTTGGGATAATTTTACAAACTTTTTCTACAGTTATAAGCAGAAAATCTGTTCTGGATACAATCAGTCATCAACACTATTAGAAAAGACAATGACAATTTTCATCAAATTTTAAGTAGAATAATTCCTAACTCATTGTTCACCTGCACATATCTCATGTTATAGTAAGTTACTGACACATGTCCCATAATGGGTCCTCTTTGTCGGTGCCGTACCAACATTCTTCAGTTTTGTAACGGCTTTTCTGGATACGCCATTACTAGACTAGGGCTCTGAAGTGACTTGCCAAAGGCCACTCCCACAAAACCAGGGGTCTTGGTGGGACTCGAACCCGAGATCCCCCGAGTTCTGAGTCCACCACCTTAACCACTGAGCCACGCAGGACCATTTTATACCAACTATCATCAGAGTCCCCAAGGGAAACTACCACAATTGACCTGTTCAACAGTTGTTTTAATCATCAACAACAAAATCCTTTGCTAAATCATGATTACATGCTACCAAAGAAGGTTTACAATTAAAGATTTCATTCTGCAAAGCACAATCAAAGACTTGCTCATGTAATCTTTTACTAAAGAAACCAATCCAAATTGATCCAAATTGATCGGTAATGGTTCAATTAATCAGTTTTTGTTAGTGTACATTGGAGGAACATAGAATGGGTGCGTAGTTACCTATGAAATATTTCTTTTTTTATATGGGTTTTATATCACATCAACATTATTTCAGTTATGTAGCGATGCCCGACTTTTAATGATGGAGGAAGACCCCATACTCAACTGCCCATAAGGGCTGGTCAAGGCGGGTAGAACCATCGGCATTCCGTAAGTCAGTCGGGAGACTGCCTCTCATGAAAATCCATATCCCTCTCAGGATTTGAACCAACGTGGAGAAGGGGCCATGTGATTTCAAGTTCTGTACTCTTACCACTAGGCCACGGAGGCGTATACAACTCCAGTAAATACATGTAGATACAGATTGTTTATAAAAACTGAATTACAATTAGATGAAGATTAAAAACATATTTGCATATACATGAATATCAGTATTCTAGGTTGGCTGGGTCTAGCATTAAAATAGGTGTATGAGACAGACTTAAAAATATCAATTAACTAAACTTTTATATTACAAATTTCTACAACAAAATTTAAATATCAGATTTACTCTTAGCCAGATAAGTTTTTGGCCATTTCAATTTGAAAAAAAAAAATGATTTACTGACAAACAATTGAAAAAGAGATAGAAGTTGAAGATCAGCTTGTATGAGCTATTTCTCCAGATCCAACAATGATCTCAAAAGAGATCTTCATACAAATGCAGATTTTCAATAGAATAACATGTAGCCTAACTATGTCATATACAAAGAAGAAGTCTCAAGTGCAGTAAGACTTGTTTTAAGAGACTACTTATAAACAGTGTGTAAAAGCTTAGTCTAAGGCCATCTTAACACAGATTCATTCAGGAAGCTCCATTGATTGGCATACAAATTAATCTGCAAGTTGTCTTTTCCCACCTTATCAATGATCTTGTCTTCTGCTACTTTTTCCCATAAAACAAGATTGACTGTAAACACAAAGAAAGAATACAGCTGTATGATAAATTGAGAAATATCACATTTACAAAATCCCTCTCATCCTTTTTGCTGTGATGCAATCTTTGAAACTTACAAAGATTTATCAAGTATTAAAGGGGGCATAATTTGCTTTAATAGAATCGAACTCAGAAGTTATGGGACCTTCATTAAACAATGACCCAATATGGGTGGTTTCAAAAAAAATGAAGCTTTTTCTTATCTTACATATTATTTGAATACCATTAATCCCCAAGACAGAACTTTGCTGTCAAATTGTGTGTTTTATTGTTGCTGACACTGTTGCCAAATTTTTCTTCTGTAGTATTATTAGTTTAGAAGATATTACTCAAAATGTAGCTCAAAATGTCCCGAGTGTAACACATTTTGTGTGACATTTAAACTTTATCATTAAATTCAAATGAAAATATTTGTTGGAATTCTTTGTTCATTAAAAAAAGCCTTTCCCCTGTGAACTATTTATCATTACCGCTATATTTTATCAGGCATATAGGTAGCATTTAAGTTATTTTATGACCTTAAGATCCCTTATTAACAACACATCATCCGATTTTTTTGTTTCTCGAAATTTATAAACTTAAAAAATGAAGTGCTGTCTAATGTTCTGAAATGAAAATACAGCCACAGTGCTTTAACATTTTGATAAAGAGATTACCTCTCTTACTTTAACATGAAACCTTATTGAAAATTAGACAATTTCTATTTATCTAGACAGGTATTTGTGAAAGCACCCAGAAATGTCCCAAGTGAAACATTTTTTCCTTAATGCATGCCACTTTCATATTCTCTGTCTTGTACTGTATTTTACATTATTTTTCAAACAAACACGACAGCAGCTGTTCAACAAGAGTAGTCAAGAGCAGATAGTCAAACATGTTAATTTCAGGCATAGACATAAGTGATGTCCCAAGTGTAACACAATTTTGACACTTTTGATTGACACATGCCAGTTCCACAAAAATAATCAATACACATTGTATGTAGTTTAGATGTAAAGTATACATACTCATGTACTAATTTAATGAGTTATACAGGGGAATCCAGTACATGTGAGTAAGAAATTTATTAAAAACAGTAAAAATTGCTGTTGTTATCAAAATGGTCAGTTATATTTTTTGGTAAATGAAGAACTACCATTAAAATGTAAATCATATTATAAGATGAATGTTTGAGCAATATAATGGCAACTTTATTTTTATTCTGAACCATATCATTAATATCATTTACACTCTATTTAAAATGTCAGTAAATGTTACACTCGGGACACTTAAATCTTAATATTGCATGATATTAACAAAATAATATTTTGCAGGAAATTATTTGAACTGAACTAAAGCACAATGGAAAAGCTTATTGTAAAACTCCCATTTAAACGGAGAACACTGAGAACTCCTAAAAAAATAGTAGAGCAGCAGGAACAGGTGGCACCATCTACTGCCAGAGTTAGAAAGTATAGAAAAAAATTAAAAAGTGACCCCAGTTTGATTGATAAACTCAAACAGATTAAGCTGAAGAAAGTAAATGAAAATAAAATGTATAGACAAAAGGTGAAAGATCTGAGAAAGGTTAATCCTGAGTATGATATAGAGATTAAGGCCAAAGAAGCACTACGAAAACAGCAACAGCGGCTAAGAAAGAAGAAAGCTGAAAAGAAGAAACAATCTGAAGCCCAAAAACCAATTAAGAGAACACCCTGTTATGTCCGCAAAGCAGCAAATACTAGAAAGCAGGCTGAACGTGCAAGAAAAGCAGTGCCAAAAGAACCAGAAAAATGGGCGGAGACAATTTCTCACATCATCAAAAATGCAACCCCAAGAAGAAAATCCATGTTGAATGTTGTTGAAACTGGTGACAAATTAGATGCAATTGATTCAATAGTTGGTGTAAATAAAGTTGGTCGTCCGAAGAAAGACAATGAAAAAGTGAAAAAGCAGCTAGCATTTTCAGAAATGTCCAGCATTTGGACAGAAAACAAAAGCCACAAACAATACCAAAGAAGACAACAAAAACAGAAGAAAAGACTATCCAAGTCTGCACAGTACAAAGCTTCCTGGAAAACGAAAATAGATACATTTCTGGAAGAAAACTCTAGGGTCATGCCTAATAAAAAGGACACTGTAAATGTTAATGGAACACCTGTTGCAAAAAGGCATCTACTGTGCTCAAAGCTACAGCTTTATAAGAAATTTATAAAGGAATTTCCCAATTTTGACAGGAAATTGAATACACTTATCAAAATGATACCCAGGAATTTCAAGGTATTAGATCTTACCTGCAGAAGAGTCTGTGTCTGTGTAAAGGACTACAATCTCGATCAAAAGGTAGACGCATTAGTCAAACTAGCAAAGCTGAAATCATTGCCAGAACTTCAATTGACAACACGCCAATTATCAAACATTACAGTTTGTGATTTTACTGGCAGGCCAGACCGTGCCTGCGTTGACAGGCAATGTAAATGCTGTGGGACCAACTTAATCAAAACATTGTTCCAACCACTTCTGGAAATATGCCCAAGTGATGAGAATGTTAAATACCACCAATGGGAATGTGTACCAGAGAATTACACCAACAAAGATGGAAACATTGTAACTGCAAAAAGATGGCTACAGACACAGAAAGCTACTTCAGCTGAAGATCTAGTAAATACCATTGTCAAAGATATGGAGGCATTTACATCTCACCTATTTAGTCATAATGTCCATCTATCCTTAACTTAACCATGTTATTTTTAAGTGTTACAAGAGATTTATAAACATTCCTAGTCGAAAGAAATAATTTTAACTATTTATGTCCCAAGTGTAACATATTACCATGCATTTATAATTCAATAATGCAGATGCGCAACAACACTTTATGAATTGTTTAAGGTAGAAGGCACCTAAAGGAACTTTTTCAAATCTTGACTTTATTATTATCTAATACTGGTAAATGTATTATTAAACTAATCTGTGAAATATTAACAAAATCTAACCACAGGTTTTGAAGAATTTTAAAAAAAATGTCATCACCCCTTTGTTATCTTTTCATTAGAATTTTTTCAGGGGGTATACTTACTAAAATTGATGTCAATTTCTCAAAAATAATCTTTTTTTTATCAGAATAGATTTAATACATACATTAAAGATGTATATATTGAACAAATAAAAATAAATAAGTAATAAAGTAGATACAATTTATTTTTGACAAAAAATATTTATCAGCCTATGTGAAAACAACACGTATTTTTCAAGACAATGAAGAATTCTGAACAGCAAATTCATAAAAAATCTCAATTTTTATTCACTGCATTTGAAATTAGTTGGTTTCAAAATAATATTTAATCATATCTGAAAGGAAAAACACATAACCTTATATAGGTTCACCATAAAAGTATCATGATATAATTTATGCAATCAGACAACCCCTATATTGAAATATGTGGAAAAACTAGGAAAATAAGTTTTTTTTATTATTTTCCATCTAATTGAAAATAAATGTAGTTAAAAGGCATAATATCAAGAAAGAAATATCACCTACTGTTGAATGTTAAATAATAACAGCTTTGTGAGAAAAATTGTGTCACCAGTGTAGGACTCGAACCCAAGACCACCGGAATACTGGTCTATCACTCTACCAACATAGCTAACCGGGGCATTGTACATGTACATTGTAAACAGAAATTAGAGGAAAATGACGTCACCGGAGGGTACTTCCCGCATGCTTGCATTCTATTTTTTTTCAAAATTGCAATTTTATTTCTAGTTTAAAGCATGAATAAGCATGAATTTATAACATTTAATCTAATTCATAACTGAATGCAATTATTTGCTATTATTTTTAAAAATATTTATTAAACTCGGCCAAAACGATCGTGATTACGGATATCCCCGAAATGGCCGATGTTGTCCGATATTTCACGAGTATTTCCGATGTCCATTAGGTGCCCGCTACCTTAATAGCTGCTTTTGACAATAATCATATAAAATGGACTTTGAAGTTATTCAAAACTGTAATTGAACTAGTTTATTGTTGTTTATTTTGATGTTAATTTCTTAAAAAGCTGTGCGTTTTTTAATTTTAAAAAAAAAATTCAAGATTTTTTTCCTTATTTTTTTTAATTTGATAGTTAAAGATATACCTCCATCTATTCTTAACTCCCAGAGCTCATTAATACTGCTGCAAGAGTTTTTTTAGCACTTTTCACAGATAATTTTCACAGATAAATTGCCTTGAACCACTTTTTGTCCCAAGTGTAACAAAATGGATGAAAACTGTTCTGCTGTTCAGATCACTCTTTTGGCCCTTTAGACTTGATATAATAAGATGAAATTTGGAGGAGATTTCAGAAATTACTTATATTTTGTAACAGATATGTTTTCACATTCCTCTTTTATGTATTTAAATATTTATACAAACTTTTACAGCTGTATTATGAATTTTGAAGTTGAAAAATGCAAAGAAAATATATTTTGGGAAAGGAAAACATGCATACAATTACACATTTTGCTGAATTTGTCATTTTCAGTCATATGAGATCATGAAATCAACATATAACAGACTATATTCTAGTCATTGACTTTATTTTATGTGATTTGAAAAATATATGTTTTGCACAAAAAACTGAGTCAAATTCAAATAAACTGTATCAAATTCAGATGGTTGTCTTTCTCCAATTCTTTAGCCTCCAACAGTTTTCAAAAATTCAGAATGTCTCCGATTCATTACAATAGGAAATTAGAGCAACTTTGAAGATCTAAATTTTACCCCTCATGTCACACTTTTGCTTCATTTTTTTTGAAACCACCCATATACATTTGTAAAGTTTAAATCCATTTCCTTATGAATGAATGAATGAATGAATGGTGTTTTAAGATGCATCAACAGAAATACATCTCTTAAAAAAAGTTGATCCAAACTTGCATGTAAGATTCTAACCAAAGTTTATTAAGTGTAAAAGGGGGCATTTTCCTTGATATCAAATGTAGGGTTTGGGTTCTCGTTCATGGACCTTGCCCTGAACACAAGTATTAAAGTTTTACCCATTCCCTCTAGTAGTTCATGACAAAAACCAATGTGTGAAACCCCCCCCAACCCTTGAGTAGTAAAGCTTTCCTCATTCTACAAATAGTCAAGCTAAATATCAGCATTTGCATAACTTGATAAATAAATCAATGTTACTCACACATTTTAAGGATGTGAAAAAAAATCAGCTGTTTCAAATAAATAAATAAAATTATAAACAATAATACAGCTGTTGATGACAACTTATTGTTAAAAGGAAGAACTTAATCACTGGAGTGACTGCACACCATTTAACAACTCTGTAAGAAGTGAAACAAGGTTTAACAAGTTGATTATGACATCTATGGCAAACTAGGATGTAAATGAGATAAGTGGAAGTTCCTCCTCCATAGAGTAGTCAGGGAACTCTGGTATATCAACACTTCTATCTGTACCATCCATACCCGGGGATCTCATCCTCTTGTCCTGATTCCGTGACGGTAATTCTGGGGTTTTAGTTCTGAAGAAATCATCAATATCGTCAATCTCTACAACACCAGGGATAGAGAAGCCTTCGTTCTCCTCTGTATCTTTATCAGATCCTTCACTCTCCTTACTCAGATCGCGATCATGATCAGCACTGTCATTATAATCAACATCATCATTGTCTCCATCATTGTCTCCAGCGTGATCGAGACCTGGAGGTTCATTAAAGTCTGGCATCTGTATATCGTCCAGGTTTTCTGTCATCTCCCAGGAAGTGTTGGCCCTGACACACGGCCTTGTAGTCAGTCCAGAGTGACGACTGTTGATGTCCATATCTGGTAGATCCAGAACGTCATCATCGTCATCTACAACATATACAAGATAACAAAAATAAAACATATTGTCTTGAAATGGTGGGAAACAATATCTAAAAGATCAAAACAAAAACTGAAAAACAGGAGCTCTTGATAACAACCCAACAAAACAAAAAGGTCTTTCTAAGTACAAAGTGGCAATGAATATAGAGAATAATAGGTTAGTGATGTTAATGGGTTAGGTTTTTTGGGCAAGGCGTAGGAATTTATAGGGTGAGCTGAGGCAAATCCAATAAATGCCGAAGCCGAGCCTGAAAAACTTAACCCATAAGCGGCACTAACCTATTATTCTGTTTATCCCGTTACATATCTTTCAACAACCAATTTCAACGAAACAACAGAGAAAACAGTTTTTATATAATGAAATGATTAGGCGAGCATAAACATGAGATAGTTGTCACGAGACAAATCGTGATGTCACATGTGACGTCATGTGATATGACGTCACAAGACATTCTATAGTTCCAAGTAAAACCTACGATTTCTTCAACTTTAGTTATCATCCAATGATAATTTGTAACTGGAAACATTAGATGGACCAAACAGTAACGTTTTACTTCATAGATTTAAACTCCAATGGGCTGGGTCATGCGTCGCTTGACCATATGCAAATGAGGGAGATCACATGTCAAGTGACCGTGAATCACTTAGTTTTCACGGCACCCCTTTTCACGTAACCTTTTGCACCATGTAACAGGATAAATTTTAATTCTCAGAAATAAAATAGCACTTTGACCTCATACAAAGTACAAAGCGGCAATGAATACTTCGTTTCTCAAGATGTAAAATTGCATGTTGACTTTACATTTCTAAGTACAAAGTGGCAATGAATATTTTGATTCTCAGAAATAAGTCCAAAACTGAAGTTAGAAACCGGAAGTTTTGAGCTTCATCAGTAACCCTGGGTAATTACCATACAAAAATATGCAATATTCTGATTGATTCCCTTCAGTAAAAACATGTAATCAATAAACATAACCAAAGTAAGACACTGAAGCCAGTGTTAGTTGTATAGCTCTTCTAATTCTTAGAATAGTTGAGCTACAACTATTCTCTTGAGCTCAGTCTAAAAAGTCTAAAACCATAGTACTAATTAAAGCTTTCTTCATGGACAAGTCTGAAATTCAATTACGTTATTCACAAAGAAAAGTGTTACCCATTCTATCCACAAATCCATCTGTCCGCTGAGCTGAAGTATCTATCTGCCTTCTATAGCCCCGGGTGTTGGGTTGTTGGTTAGTTAATGACTGGCCCCTCGGTGGAGTCTCCGCCACTGCCTTCTGAAACATCTCCCGGATCTCGTCCATTAGGGGGCTACGCTCCAGCAGTAATGATTTAGACAGTAAATCTTTCTTCACCTGGTCACTGTCTACTGTAAATAGGTGTTAACAGATGTATATAGAGAATATAGAGTTGGTGTGGACATGGAGAAAGTATATCCGGTGAGGCGGAGAAAAATGCAAGCTTTAACAAGCCCTCCTCAGTTTTCTGGGCAAACCTGATAAACTTTCTTTATCTCAGCACGGACCATATATTCAATTTATCTGGTTTTCAAGAAGATTTGTTGACAAAGATGTTAATCCGTATCAATAGATATATGCCTACCCCTTGAGTTTGATTGATTTTCTCTTTTCAATCAAATGAAAATGTTGTTCTGTATCAAATGTCATTTAAAAAGACAGAGATGGAGAAATAGCAATAAAAACGAAACTAACATTTTGCAAGAAAATCATCATTAACTACTAAAGTATCACCTAAAATAAGATTGACATTTCACTTCACAATAAAACTTCTTTGTTTTTGTTTGTGAGAGATAACCATTAAATGTCTTAACCCTTCAATCCATTATAAATCCTTCAACCAAACGGTAGGAGAGGCGATTGAAGTTTTCAATAGACTATTAGCAAGTGAATTATTAGTCTGAAAAATACATTTCCTAGCTTCACTGTGCAGAAGTGATGTTAATTTGCTTCTTAATGAATATTTCGTCCTGATAGCCTATACTTTAGGTTTAGTGGTACAGAAATGAAGAGCATGGAAGAAACACATTACCATCTAACACCACATTTTTACTTCTACTCTTGCAGCAGATGACTTTCAAAAAGCATTGTGGCAAAACGAGAAATTGCTTGTCACAAGCAATTTCTCCTTTTGCCACAATGCTTTTTCAATCTATTCACATATCACAACAACAGAATTGAAAGGTTTTTCATAAGTCGTCTGCTTTAGGTAAAAAATGTCGTCTGCAGGTAGTAAAGATCAGTTTATTTCACTAATAACATTTCATAGGGATGACTTCCCATAGAATTCAAACAATGCAGTGCTTTACCTGTTTGCCCTTGGTAAGACTGTGACAAAAACTCTGGGATATTGTTATTATGGTTTCTATTCCTTGTATTGTCTGAAAAGAAAGTAGACTAGATAAAGAATATAATCTGCTGGTTAAAGATACATTACTTTTGATAAGCCTTAACATGGTAGATATCAGGTTTAATACCTTACAATATCTTGATAAGAGTCAAAATTGGGTGCATTTGGAAAAAAGTGTTCAGCTGATAACAGAATGAATTCTGTCCTCCTTTTGACTGAGGTAAATATAGCTCTAAGAAGTCATTCAATGAATAAAAAAAATACATGAAATTATTTGGCAGGCTTTAAAGTTAAAAACTTCCAAAAAACATCCAGGCCCCTGTAAACAGTTGAAATCATGTGCTCTTTTGTTTAACTTAAAGGGTGCTTTACGTCAGATCAGCATGAAGTAATTTAAATTGCGATGCATTCTTCACAGTCAATAAGAGGAGGACTATAAAGTATAAACTTCCCTATTTGATAATTCAAGCTTGCAAGTACAAAGCGACTCCTTAGCCAACCTTGATACTGGAGCTCTGTCCATACAGTGAAGTTTTTAACAAAAGGATTCAATCGTGTATGGATGCGTGTCATACCTTTACTGATGGGCGACTTGTGAAAGCTGTGATCAATAACAATTGCTTCACGCGGGGATGTCTCCAGTGAAGGAAATTTCTCATCATCTATAAAGTTTGTATCATCAGATCTCTGCTGCTTTTCTATATAACAAGGCAAACATTGAACCAAAAATAACTTCCACTACTCATTAACTATACAAAATTCTTTATCTTTTAGCAATGAAACTTTGAGTTATCAAGCAGAAAACAAAGTTTTATCTGGTAAGTTTATATATGCCAAACAATAATCACTTATCTGGATTTTAAAAATATTTATTCCAAATAATCCAGTACCATGCCAAAATATGGTTAACTAGATGGAATTTCTTTCATTGATACCATTCAAGATACCATTGCCAGCAAGGACCAGTTTCTTCTAAACCATTATGTTTTATTTATAAGATTTCCTGATGTTCCTACTTAATATGTTTGATAACTGCCTGTACTTGTGGGCCTGAGGCTTTTGTACCATAATCAAATCTATCTATGTCTTTTGCATTCAATTGCCACAAAATGGCAAGAAAATAAACATACAATCAAGATGTGTTTTCTGTCAACTTACCCGTTTAGCATGCCTCAAAAACATAATTGACATATTCTCTTTGACAAACATTTGTGTTGCTCCATCTTGAAGAAAATGTTATTGAAAAAAATCCTATTTTAGGCAACGAAACTTAAGGACACAATATCTTGATGTGTATATAAATAAATGATTTCATAGGTCCCATTAACAGATTCTATAAAACCAGTAATTCCTCTAAATGATGCATACAAAAAAATTAATGGTTTCAACCTATTCCATGTTGTGTGGCACTGCCAAATTGAACCTAACATGACAGACCAATAACAAAATAAAAAAGTCATATTTTCCTTGTGATATTGGGAACAAGCAATCGTGACATAAAAAGAAACTGCTCTTCATGAGCCATGTCTCCTTGGCCATAGTTGTTTCTCATTTTCCTGATGTAGGTTTGTTTAAATGTGTATAAATGAAGGACAGGATTAATACACCATGAACAGAAAACAGTTTGTGATTTAAGAAGAAATGGTCAGTAAAGAGCAATTTCTTATTTTCACAAATTGGTTTCACCTAATGCCATAAAAGAAATAATATTACTGGTACTCTTATAACTATTTTGATGGACTGAGTTTATAAAATAATAGATTAAAGCCCGCCATACCTGGTGTGTGTTTTGGTGATAGATGCAGACTTCTATCAATCACAACAACGGGTCCCTCGGAATGGTGTGACCCGTCTGAGAGACCATCATTGTTATCATACTCTTCATCGAGCACGGGGCCCAATATCTCCTCTATCTCCATACCACCAGCACCATAGTCACCCGATTGTCTCCCCTTGTTGGGGTAAATGTCACTCATGTCCATCTGATCTTCATCCACAGGTTCATCATCAGGAGTATCACGAAGGACATTGGTATCCCCACCATCTGGTTCCATATTCTCTTTATTCCCCTCCTCTAATTCTGGTGTTCTGTTTACCAGCACACGGCTTTCAAAGGCTTCCAAACCTGTTAAACACAAGGCACCAAATGTACATATAATCTTAATCTATCTTGTATGTCCGAGTGGTTTTCAACAGACAATGAGAACCAAATAAAACTGTTCTCCATCTTTTTTGGATTCAAGTGATTCCTTTATTTGTTGTCGACTGTCTTTCAAATTGTAAAGTAATCCCCAACACTCAGATTGCATTTGAGGAAAGCTTTTACTACCATTCACTTTTGGTTTGAAAACAGTATCAAAAGCCTTAGAAAGTATGTAAAAACAATATTTCTTATTGTTCACGTTCATAAAATATTTGGTCACTTTATAAAAAGCAATCAGAGAAACAAGTTTAACAACTTTCCAGTGACATATATATTATAAAATAAAAAACTATTTCTTTTGTAGGATTAAAAGTATTTCTGTTAAAGATGGGATGGTTATATAACCTTCCTAAAGCACAAGATTTTATAAACACTCATTAAAAAAGGAAAGTTTGGCCAGATTAAGGAATTTCTCAATTAAACACAAAAGTTGGCCTCCGAATATTACCTGTACAAACAAAACCTTACTTAACCCTTTACCAAACACCAAATTTTCGACTGTCAGAAATTGAAAGAGTTTGTAGACAACATTTCAAAATGTGATGAAATTAAAAAATAATATTCTGATAGGGCAGAAAACATTGTGGAAAAAGGAGAAATTGCTCTTAATAAATGTTTTCCAGAGTCGACTGCAACAAACTGGTCAAATATTGTTATTGTTTGGTAATGGGTTAAGATATTATCTAATTGTCAACTGGTGATGCTTTCAGATAAAACCAATCACATCTCCAATTTTAGGAAATAAAAATGTGACCTTACCTGAATTGAAAGGAGACAGAATTTTCCCTTCACCCATAATTTCATCCACAAGAAGATCTGTTGGAGTCTTCCTTCCATGCTGCACTCCCCTCACTGAGTCATGTGACCTGGCCGACAATCCTCCAGATGAATTAGACTTCAATGATCTAGGTGACTGGGAAGCTTTGGCTGTCGATGAAGAGTTCCCTGACCTGTCTGACCTTCCAGTAGAAGAAATGTTAGATCTAGCAGAGAGTGGTATGGAGTCTGTCGACAGATCCAGATTTTTGTCATCTTTGTATGATTTCTCCACCATAGTCCTTGGACTGGACACAGTTGGGAAGACCGGTTCTCTGTCCCGCTGGTGTTTGGTGTCTTGGACTGGTCTGGCCGACGATTGGTTTGATCTTTTAGATCCTGAAATATCATGTAAAATATGTTAGTTGAACCAAATACAAAACATAGAGTAGAGGTCTGTTTGGAAGAGTTGTCAATTTATACCTTCAACAATAAGCTTTTATTTTCCAAAAAATGTTTAGAAATAATTCCCAGAAAATCACCATTAATATGGGTGAACTGGGAACCTTAATATAGAGCTTCATTCTGGCTTGACTAATAACACCACGCATAAAAACCTCAATCACCAATGGAAGTAAACTAAAGCAAAGAATGAGACAAATGTAGAAATTCCTCATTGGTAATTTCTATGTGTTAACTGTTCCAATTAGTGAAATCAAGTACTGCACACTCTTAAAATCCTGATCACTGCAGTAGTTGTTGAGAAAGAAACTTGCAGGTAAAATTGAACTAAGATTTTCAAAATACAAAATTCAAAACAAGAGCTATGGAACATGACCAGGGATCTGAGACTGTGACTTTCAACAGGAGTGTGAAGCATCAACCATTCCATGCAGTAGTTAATGAGATACAAACTTGCATGTAAAAACTTAACCAAGATATGACTCCAACTACCAGATGATTAGTAAACATCTCAACAAATTTTTTCAGTTATGTAACAGCTTTCCTGGATCTACCAGTAATAGGGTAAGGCTTTGAAGAGACTTGCCAAAGGTCACTCCAGCCAAACCAAAGGTGTTGGTGGGGCTTGATCCCGGGACCTCCAAGTTCTTAGTCTGCCACCTTAACAATTGGGCCATGCAGGACCCTAAACCTAAAATAAGTAACACTGCAAGAATTCAGACAAAAGAAAATAAACAACTTTTCCAATAGTCAAATTCAGATTGGCGTCTGCTACAAAGGCCTTTCCTACCTTTAGAGCTTGTTGTACTTCTAGCTGATGTGGGCCTGGACGACTGTCTAGAACTCGTCTGGGAGGGCCCTTTAGTTGGGCCTAATCGAGGAATCACAGAATCTTTGGGCCTAAATAGTAATGTTTATAAATAACTTTATAAAGAGTTTTATTTCAAAGATAGGAAAATTATGAATATTATAGGATTGGTAAAGGGTTACCTTAGTAACCTAATCATTTTTATGTAAATTCTTTACCACCTGCACATATCATTTTTTTACTTGAAGCAGACGACTTTAGAAAAGATTTATAAACATGTGAAAAGCCTTTCAGTTCTGCTGTTGTGGTATATGAAAAGATTTAATAAGCATTTTGGCAAAAGGAGAAGTGTTTGTGACAAGCAATTTCTCCTTTTACCCAATGCTTTTTAAAAGTTTCCTCCTGCAAAACCCAAAAATGTGTCATCAGTATGTTAGTATCTTAACCCTTTACCAAATGCCAAATTCTCGACTGTCCAAAATTGAAAGAGTTTGCAGATGAGATTTCAAAATGTGATGAAATTGGAAAATTATCTTCTGAATGGGCGGAAAACAATGTGGGAAAGGAAAAATTTCCCCTTTTCCTTCAATGTTTTCTAAAGTCATCTGCAACAAAGAAGTTAAATGTCATTATTGTTTGGTAATGGGTTAAGCATCAGATATATATTAAATCTGACATCTGTGTAATGCAACGATCAGCCAATGTGAGTAAAATATTATGTCATTTTTACAGGGTAGAGAAGATGACAAGAAAATGAAAATAGAAAAGAAATTTCTACTTTAAAAAGTTGGATTGATGGTTGCAATCTATGCAATATGAATAGATACCATCTGAAAATCATGAAAAATAACATTTCATAATAAATCATGTTATTATTGAAATCAAGTAAAACCAAATGTGGAAAGGAGGGCTTCTTTCTTCTTCGATCAAGTAAATATTTTCTACAGGTCCATTGAAATGATTTTTTCATAGAGTAATGGGTCACTCTAGGAAGGATTGTTATTCACTGCTTGATTGAATGAAGGAAGGAAGGGGGTTTTAACCCTTACAGTGCTAGAACCAACTTCATGCTTAGGCAAACAGGTTAGATCAAGGCCAGCCTTCATGTAAATTGGCGACTGGCCTTTGATCAAACCTGTGTGCTACTCTGAATATCTTTCCTCATCAAAATAAAACAGATGTTTAAGGTTTTAGAAAGCAGACAACACACAAATCTCCTTTTAGAAAATTACCCAGCATGCTAGGGGTTAAGGCACATCCACAGCTAAGGTTATGTCTCTCGCCTTATAATGATGAATATGAAAGAATATCAAATTACTAACAAGCAAATATGTGTAAGATATTTGAAAACGAAATAAGAACTTGTAATGAGAGTATTGATAAATAAAGAATTTGAAATGAGTAAACGATAGTAAATAGTTTGAAATGAATGACAATTCATTAGATATAGATTAACGATTACCTTTGTTGTGAGAGAAGATCTACATCATCTGTAAACAGCTGTTTGGGGCCTTGTACAACACTCGCCCGCATTTCTTCTCCTATCTGACTAGCAGCCTCTGGGGTGTCCACTTAAAAGTAAAACAAAATGGCGGATGTATCACACATATCAAAAGTGTACGGTATGTGACCAAAAAATAGAATTTAGATATTTAAAACAAAATATATTCTTCATTATGGGCCATTTATCTTTACCACCTTGGTGCTTGACATAGTATATTCTAATACTATAAAACTTTCATTTCCGTAAGCCAATGAAACTTATACTTTGTATTGTTGCTATGGACTAGATTTTTACATAATCAATAATTGATGCTTTTTCTTTATTTATTTTTACCACCTCATGCTTTATTTTGGTAGAAATCAGTTGCAGGGAATGGAAGATTACGAAACAAAAATCAACTAAAAAATCAAATGATTGTGAACAAGTAATTAAAAAAAAATTCATGGTGTATGTTTACTTTTCACAAATAGTGATAATGTAATCAGTTTAGCACAGTTAAACATTTATTCTTCTCAATCTGATAACAGAATACCTATAATTGTAAACAGTAACTACTTTTAATGACTTTGTTTTCGGTTAAAGTCAACAGCCTCTTAACCCTTATAGTGCTGGAACCGACTTCATGCTTATGCAAACAGATTAGATCCAGTTCAGCCGCCAAGTAAATTGGCCGCTGGCCCAATATCTAACCTGTTTGCTACTTGGAGTATCTTCCCTCAACAAAATTGAGCAGGTATTTAAGATTTTGGAAAGCAGATGACACAAAATCTATCTTTAGGAAATTACCAAGCATTCTAACAGTTAAACAAAAACGCTGAGAAAAATCACCAACTTTTATCAGACCAGTTAGCAAGCAAGCACCTTTTTGGAATAAAAGGTTACAACTTGCATAAACTAGGAAAACATGTTGTCTGTCTTTTATTTGGCTAAGTTCTTTAATTATTAGTATTTGGCTAGGATATTCATGTGCAATGGATCAGGTACCAGGCTGTAAAGATAGTTTTTGCGATGAATTTTACGTAGCCATTCATTTATGTTAACCCTTATAGGGCTGAAACCAACCTCATGATATGTAAACAGGTTAAATCCAGGCCAGTAAATTGGCTGCTGGCCTGTGATCTAACCTGTTTGCTACACTGAGTATCTATCCTTATCAAAATTAAGTAAATATTTAAGATTTTGGAAAGCAGATGACACAAAAATCTATTTACAGAAAATTACTCATCAATCTAAGGGTTAAGGCCTTATTCTTACAAATATCCTTCAATGCTATTTAGGACATTTCCTCTCACAACAATCTTAACAAACCAAAGAAGGCTACCAAGCTCATGATGAGAATGTAATTTTTTTTTAATTTTGAGAATGGGAAAACTGCTCAATTATGTTCAACACATCCCCATCATTTTTGCGTCTTGCAGCAGAAGAGTTTCAGAAAGCATTATGGCAAAAGGAGAAATTGCTTGCCACAAGCTGTTAGAAGTTCCGTGCCACAAGCAATTTCTCCTTTTGCCATAATGCTTTTTTCAATCTATTCACATATCAAAACCGCAGAACTGAAAGGTTTTTCACATGTTTACAAAGCTTTTCTTAAGTCATCTGTCTAAAAACAATGTCGTCTGCAGGTGGTAAAGCGTCAAAAAGCCCTGAACTTACCATATCCAGAAAACCTTGGGACTTCCAATGGTTGAGTAGGAGTAATGACGGCCCCAGGTGAAAAGTTGGGTTGTGGCGAAGGTTCTACAAGTCCAAACCCCAGCGACTGGAAATACAGACGACATTCTGTGTGTTACTGGGAGGTGAACCCATTTGACCCACAAGTATATTATTCGAGCAAATGACATTGTGCAAATGGATCCACAAATGCTTCAAACATGCGATCATTTATGGAGTCACTACCAGACATCTGTACAACTTTTGTGACCAAATTCATGTTTCTAAATTCTGCAGAACTACTGTACGGTCCATCTTGTTGTAATCAACCATCATAAGAGGAGAAAGAACCATGGCGTATTATACTCTTTTGGAATGACTTGCATCATGTATTAAGATAACTTTAGACTAAATAACTTTTCTTCATTAGTGGCTTGAAAAAAGACTGACTGTACATGTTTTATCTAAAATACTAAAAAGACTTAAAACACCTACATTCTTGCAATAAATGAGCAACAACTGCATTTGTTTTCAACCTGTTTTTTCTTGGCTTTGTAGTTGTTGTTTGCTGATGCATTAGAAGGGAATGTCAAGCTGCAGGAGAACAGCTGCTGGCAACAAATGGTTCTTTCAATCAACACAGTACTTCATGATTAACCTGTATGTATAGTGCTGGAACCAACTTCATGCTTATGCAAACAGGTTAGATCCAGGCCAGTAGCCAAATAAATTGGCGGTTGGCCTGTGAGTAAACCTGTTTGCTACTCTGAGTATCTTTCCTCATCAAAACTAAGCAGATGTTTAAGGTTTTGGAAAGCAGACGACACAAAAATCTTTTTTTTAGAAAGTTACCTAGCATTCTTAGGGTTAAGGCAAAATCTTCTCTGTCACAGTTCTATAGAAGCTTACATTTTGTTAGAAGTCCATTTACAGGCTGGTCTGAGATAAAAGTTTACAGATATTGTTCATGTGAATTGTGGCCAAATGCAATCTAAAGCAAATCATCAAATGTTGGACAAATTTCCATTTCTTAAAATCTGCAATTCTCAAATTCAATTTGAAAATCGAATCAGATAAATAATTTTCCTTTAAACTTTGACAGAGTGAAAGAAATGAAGATTTTAGAATTCACTTTAACTGTGATGATAAACATGAATGGAGTTTGAAAGGAAAACAGAAATTAAATGTCTTGCTTTAAAGTTTATTTCAAAACTATTTAACCATAACATTTTATTAACTCCTCATACAAAACTTATACTTTGAAAAATGTATCAACATACGTTTAACAAACAAGAGAAAATATGTTGAACAGTTGTGAAGAACTTGAATACTAAAAGGGTCATTTATCCCTTAGTCAGATATTTAGTTTAACCATTGTTCTTCATTTCATTCTCAGGTTCTATTTTTCTAGTCAATAAATCATTGCCTAAAATCGGATTTATAAGAAAATAAAAATGTATAGAACTTCATCTATTCTTTAAAGATTAATTAAAAAAAAAGGAAATAGTAACCTTGGGGGAACAGTCTTCTTTCTGGACTTGTTTTTTTTTTAACAAAAAATGTTCAGTTTGAGAATGTAAAATATTTATTTAAACCTGGACTTTTAATAAATACAGACTACAGGAAAGGGGTATCCTCTCATATATACTTAAATATTCTACGCTGTCTTCATCTATGTCAGAGGGAAATACAAACAAAAATGGCATATTATTATAAAACAGTATCATGTCAATCTTTGTATCCTAAATATTCACTATACATAATGATGACAGCTTGAAAAACATTATGACAATAGCAGGAATTTAAAATGTTTGCAAATTGGAGAGTTCTTGGCAAACTATCAATGTTAAATTCCTTATAATGGAATCAAATGATTGTAAGTCATAAGCACTACCAACTTGTCAACAGAAGTCATAGAGGAAAGAATTCCCTGTCTCTTCTTGTTCCCTTAATGTTTCAACAGCATTGTAACAAACGTCATTCAGAAAATACAACTCAATCTATAAGCTATACAAAAAAAGAATCAGCTCACCAAAAAGGAAAATATCTTATAACCATGACTAAATAAGACTTCATATTTTCAAACTTAAGATAAACCATAGAGCCAAGTATCAAAAACCTGTCTTGAATAACAGTGATGTACACTGTAACAGCTGAGAGAAAAGGAAAATTTGTCCTAGAAGAGGACTGCATGCTATTTTAATGCACAATGGTATTTATGGTCATTTAGCATGCTAATGAAGAGGAAATTTTGCTAACAACGATCATAACACCTCACTGTCACAATGTGAAAAGGTTCAACATAGAAGTAAACAAAGGTATTTCTTGAAAAGATCCATACACACATGATACTTTTAACATGCTGGAGCAGAAAATTCTTCACACTTATAGTGCTGAAACAGACTTCATGCTTATGCAAACAGGTTGGATCTAGTCCAGCCGCCAAGTAAATTGGCGGCTGTTCTGTGATCTAACCTGTTCGCTTCTCTTTCCTCATCAAAATAAAGCAGATATTTAAGGTTATGTATGTTTCAACCCTTAACAAAATATCACATTTTAGACTGTCCCAAATTGAAAGTTTGCACAACATTTCAAAATGGGATGAAATTGAAAAACAATTTTCTTATAGGGTCAAAAAAATTGTGAGAAAAGGAGAAATTGCATGTTAAGAGGTTTTAGGAAATACATTTAAAGGAGTTTTAATCTTTTGATTAAAAACTAGCTACAGTTGAAAATGACTCTGTCAATATAAAGTATTATAAATGATTATTTAGAAAGACACTTCCCATTATTGTATTAAACAAGATGACAAAAACATTGTGAAGTAAATTCCTTTATGGAAGAATACGTTTAAGTCCACAATAGAAAGTGTGTTAGAAGTGTAAGAGAGACAGACAGATGTTATTCCTGAGTGTCTCCAGGATTAAAAGTTACCGAATGATCAACTATCCTGCACTGGCATCTACAGGCAAATTCAAATTAAACTAGACTAAGCCAAACTCAGTTTAAAGAAAATGATCACACTGCAATGTCTGACAGTTTGATAAAGACAACATAACACTTTCGAAAAGAAGACAATGAATTGGATTCCAAATCATGTCATGGCATCAAAGTATAAGAAATTGTATGGTGGTGACAAAGGTGTGGCATGAACCCATGTATCTAAAGGTTTTTCTTCACATTTTCTTGGCGAAAGGATGGCATAAATCATTAAGGTTACATTATTTATTGACAATAAAATCTCACTTTTTGTTTTAAATCATTTAGGTATCATTATTTATTGACAATGAAATCTCACTTTTTTTTAAAATCATTAAGGTAACATTATCTATTGACAATGAAATCTCACTTTTTTAACACATCTTGTACCAGAGTATGAATCCTCCTGCCTGAGACTTGGTCGACTGGGCACTATGTTTTCATCAGACCGACTAGTCTGATGTCTATTTACTGTTTCTGATAGGGTAACACTAGATAGGCCGGTCTCACAGGACAACTCAGCCTGAGTATGGCTAGGGTACCTTTCTGCCTTTTCTGTTCTAGTTTTAGATCTGAGTCTAATTCTCTCCCAGACACTTATTGGATTGTTTAGTAAATCTGACCCTGTTAACTGACCCATGGCTAATTTTCTAGATTTGTTCATTGATGATGTGTTTATACATGACTGACTGTTAATGGAAACATCAGCCAGACAAGATCTGTCTTCATGGGATGTCAATATTTTATCTAGTCTGTTGATTGTGTTGCTGGATGTTTGTTTGGGATGAGGTATTGCATCAGTGATGACTTGTCTATTATTTGAACCTTTGGCGGAGTTTATTGGTTTATCATAGGAGCTGCCCCTAATTGTTTGTGTTGGTGCGGGATTATTTTGGTGTTCATCTATCTGTATTACCGGTAGTTTGGTATTTGTTTGAGAGTTGTCTGCCTGCACCACATCAGTATCTGTTTGGGGTTCATCTACCGGAAGTGTTTTGGTATCTGTTTGTGTTATACCTGCCTGTAGTGTTTTACTATTAATTTGTGTTAAATCTACCTGCATGGTATAGGTTTTGGGTGTGTCAGCTGGCACTGTTTGGGTAAAGGTTGCGTGATTATCAGAAGAAATGGCTTTTAATTTAGGTTTTAATTTATATGCCTGGTCTACTTTTATAGTGTTTTGACAGGTACTTGTTTGCAACCATTGAGTAATTGGCTTTGCTGTATCTAACTGTATCTCTTTCACATTTGTTACAGGAGTATCAACCTGACTTGGTTTGCTGTGTATTTGGGATCTATTTAACTCTATAGGTGATTCACACTGAATAGTTATGATATCTGTATCTAAATCATACTCATCAAGACCCTTATAAGCATATTTGGCCTGTGTCCAACTTTGGCCAGGTGAAGTAATGGGGCTTTCTGGAATATCAATGGTATTGGTGGACATATCTTTAACAGCTGAATACTGTTTACAACGAGCATTTTGTTTTGTAATATTTCTGTTTGATACAGACACTTCATGAATACCTGTTGTGTCAGGATCTGACCTAATTTCTTCAGAAATGTCTTTAGAGGGAGGTGATGTAAGACATCCATTTTCTTTTCCAAATAGTGATTCGTCATTGACATAATGATTATCCACAAACATGTCTTTAATCTTATTGACCACTTGATTTGGTAATCCTACAGGAACGTCTTTAAACAACATAAAACCATCTAGAGCAACTGGTGTATTCTCTTGATGCAGAGAAGCAACAGCGGCCATCTGATATCCTTCAAAAACCATGTCCTCTGACACATCACAATGTCTGTCTTTCATTATACGTTTATTTACAAACTCTGGTAAATTAACAGTGGATTTGTTATGAGTATTAACAGATTCAGCTAGACTGGTGGCGGTTTTGTCATGTTTATTGGCAGATTTGGGAAAATCAATGGTGGTTTTGTCATATTTATCAGCAGATTCGGATATATCAATAGCCGTTCTGTCACATTTATTGGCAGATTCAGATAAATCAATGGTGGTTTTGTCACATTTATTGGCAGATTCAGATAAATCAATGGTGGTTTTGTCACATTTATCAGCAGATTCGGATATATCAATGGTGGTTTTGTCACATTTATTGGCAGATTCAGATAAATCAATGGTGGTTTTGTCACATTTATTGGCAGATTCAGATAAATCAATGGTGGTTTTGTCCATGAGATTTCCAACAGTGGTTTGGTTAATACCAAACACAGAGAAAGTGTTCACACTCTGCGGTGTTCCCGACTGCTTGGAGTGATATCCTGAGCTAGCAGAGAGTATAGAAGTGTCTAGAAATCCAACACAGTTTGTATCCACCATGCTGGCCTCCCCAGAACTAGTAAGACAATTGGCAGAAATGTTCCTTTCATCATAATCACAGTTCACAACATCCTCCATTGATCTGGTCTTTTCATACATGTCTGAACCAGGAGCATCACAATCATCATCATTCATGAGAACACCTACTGGTTGGGTTGTTTTCACATGCATAAAGTCATTGACACCATTTTCATCATTTATCATACCTTCTGGATGGAGATGAGCAGATTTCAATTCATTCTCAAAGTCATCTAAATGCTTTAAATCATGATTGTAGCTTGATATTTTATCAGGATCGGCACCATTATCCCCATTTTTCATGTAAATCCTTGATCCTTTGATAGGACAGGTTTCATCTTGGTTTTTTGAAGATATCCATGTATTGCCACACACACATACAGTTTTACATTCATAACAGTCATTGGAATCCTCAAAAGACTTTTGAGCAAAATGATTTCTGTTCTTTGCTGTTATACTGCAATTCTTAATATCTCTACCTGCATCATCAAATTCTTTAGAAACTGTATGTGTGCTTGTTTGTTTTGAAGCAGAGGGTGCACTGGTTTCAAAAGAAGCAGGAATTCCCATGTTTAGGTTTGGTTGCACTTCCTCATCAGTAACGTTAGCAGAATTGTCACCCTTTAAAGCATGAAGTGAGAGTTGATCGGAGATTTGCTGAGAATTTCTGTAGCCATGATTTAAATTTGAATGCTCCACAACATTTTGTTTCAGACTTGACTCTGGGAATTTATAACAACTTTCGTCAGATTTACTTTTAGAAATGAATCTTTCTGTACTTTGTGAATGTTGTCTTCTAGAACCTTCAGGCAATTGTCTATCTGATTTATGTCTGATATGGGGGCCAGGATTCACAACACTAGCTCTATTCAAATCGCTAGCTCTACTCACATTGTTAGCTCTATTCAAATCGCTAGCTCTACTCACATCACTATCACTAGCTCTATGTGAGGATGGTTTGATAGTACAAAGAGAAGAGCTTGGACCAGTTCTCTCACACGAGACAACAACAGGATCACTTACTGTACTCCGTATAGAAGCAGGACTTTTATCCTTAAACATGTTCTCATCCAATCCCTCCCGAAGTTTGTCAATCGACTCTTTAAGAACTGGGATCTTCTCATTCATCTGACTCCTAGTTAAACAGAAGGAATAAGTAGAGTTTACCTACATTCAAATATAATATAAGTTTACACACAATGTAATAATGGAATATATACAAATAATGCACATCAAAAAGTATGCCATCGATTTTGTCAACATGCTCTTGATTCCAATATGCTGCATTTTCAAATTTCTATTTAATTCTAACACAGATGTTTGTTACAACGAATGAAATATCACTGCTATCTCTATTTTTTATCTACATCATCAAATGCATCCCAGTAGAAAAGTATGATAAAGGTAGAACAGTATAATTTTATTCCGCAGAATCAACTATCCCTTTATACCGGAAATTTATCAGAAATTTATCTGTCCCGTTAACATGTTATTCATACAAACAAATCATAATCACAGAAAGGTTAACATATACTTTCTAATCACTAAGGAGGTATTTCTTACTGTTAACCCTTAGAATGCTGGATAATTTTCCAAAACCTTAAATATCTGCTTATTTTTATTGAGGTAAGGTACTCAAAGAAGCAAACAGGTTAGATCGCAGGCCAGTCGCCAATCTATTTGGCGGCTGGCCTGGATCCAATCTGTTTGCATAAGCATGAAGTCGGTTCCAGCTATATAGGGGTAAATGAAGAAAAGAACTTAACACAAATTAAAACATCAGAACATACAGTCCATATTGATTTTGATGGCCATAGTCAAATTTGGTAGATTCCCCAAGATATTCTCAATTCCGGTAAACCATGTTACCCCATGGTTGCCTTGAATTTTGACAAGTTAATTGTAATTAGTTCCATATGGGGAATAGGTTAAAGGATGTTAACATTAGTCAAGTCATACGTTGTAAGTAAGGTAAAGTCTTTTGACACTTACCTCAGCGTTCTGGCACTCTGGAGATAATTCTGTTGTACATGAACCTGCGAGGTTAACTTCTTCACATCATCATTAAACTGGGGCATACCAACTGCAAATACAATATAACACAACTGGAAATACATTACAACACAACTGCAAATACATTGTAACACATACACTGAATGATATAGACTAGTCACACACAACACATATACGGTTAGGTTCGAGGTCAGGTGTCATCAGGATTATTTTGGTAACAATTGTATATAACCTCATTTTTTAACTATATGCATCAGTTTTTTGTCTCGAATCAATTCATAGGTCAAAAGATAAAATTGAAAAGTTGTAAGCATTTTCTGCTCTATGTTCAAATTTAACAGGAAAATCAGTCAAATAAAAACACCCTAACAGAAACCTAGGTATAGACATCTCTTTATTGGATAAAAGAACAGAACATATTTCCTAAATGCCTTACTAAACAACTATATAGTCTGACAACTCTGTGTCCTTCACAGTTGATTTATAAAATCCAAATTCAAGTGGGGTAGTACATTTAATGCTGGCAACTACGAAATAAATTTGGTAGAGTGTAGGCCAAAAAGTACATAAGTTATGTAACCAAACAGAATTCAATGTGAAGTTCATTGTTTCAAGGACCTTTGAAATAGTGACCCTGAAATCACAGGAGGTCATCTAACCAAAGTGGTCAACTGTGGCATGATTCTAAGACAGTACCAATAATATTTTCCGGAAGCTAATATAAGTAAAAGACAAATGAACAGATGTCTCAGGCTGTAAGTAAACCCTTGCTTTCATTATAGGTTGTTACATAAGTAATATAATTTCAATCAATAATATTTCTTAACTCTTTATCACCTACAGGACATTTTCTTTACTTTTTGCTTGAAGCAGAAGACTTAAGAAAAGCTTTGTAGACATAAGATGATATGAAAAACCTTTCACTTCTGCTGTTGTGATATGTGATTAGATTGAAAAGCATTGTGGCAAAAAAAGAAATTGCTTTTTGAAAGTCATCTGCTGCAAGACGCAAAAAATGTGACATTAGGTGGTAATGTGTTAAATATGCAGATCTCATGTCAAACGAAAGGGTCGTTTTGTAAAGTTATCTCACACCAGGACCAAGAACCATGTTGTTTATGAGCCTTATCATTACCTTGCTTTAACTTTTCCAGGTAGAGATGTAGACAAAGGTTCCACAACTGTAACACACTTTCCAAGTTCAGTTTCCCACCTTGGTAGGTGTTGGCAACATTTCTCTGTGAAAGTAAATCAGACAGTTTTCATGTGTAACAACTCCATACCAAATGAATAACACTTTCCTGTGGTCTGCTTTTAAGCTGCCTGTTCACAAATGTAAGGAAATTTGGAAGCTAAAACTTTATTTCTGTAAAACTGTAAAACAGCTGTATTGCAGTTTGATAGGCTCTGGAAAATTGCCATTGGATGCAAATTTAGTCTGTATTTAAGTGTATTTCAAAGCCTATAAACAGTTAAGTAGTATATATCTAGATTAAAGAATGATGCAATTGTTTTTATATCTACCACATATGGACTGTACATACTTTGATATCATGGCACTTCCTGAATTATTTTGTATATCATACAACTATGAATAAACTGTATTGTTTGAATAACATCTTAATTTACCTTTCAAATTTTCTCATCGGTGAAAAAGCAACATTAAAACGCCCTTAAAACTTATCTGACAAAACAAGATAATGGCACAGGGCTCAAATTCTTCTAGCTATTAACACATCATTTGTCTGAAAAATATGACAACTTACACAATGCTGGTTTTAAATCTAGCAGTAGGAAAATATGGCTGTATTTTTCCTGGTTTGGGGTAAAAGACTGAGCGCATGGACTGCCTTGCTTGTTTGACAGCATACCAGTAAAGAAACCTCAATGGAAATTCAACACATTCAAGCTCCTTGGTTTCAAAGCAGCACTACACTTTCTGGCAGGGCTTCTTTGTAGAATATAACAGGGGCCTATCAAACGCACCTCCCATTTGGTAATTTCTTTAAAATCATACATTTTTGTCAAAACTTCCAAGTCACACCATTCTTTTGAATTCCAAATTTAACAATTCATGCATAAAACTTCCAAAATAATAGGCCAAGGCCTCTTCCCAACTCAAGGCCCTGTTTAGACCTGGAACTGGCATTCCAATTAAGGGAAGCTAACACCACCATTGTACTTTCATCTTTGGAATGACTTTGGCTGGTATGTACAAAACAAGTGATATACAGTAGATAAATCTGTAAGTTTCACACACCCTTCTGATCTCCTCCCCACACTCTCTGAGTAACATGTCTGGGACTTGAACACCAATCTCCGAAGCATCAATTTTATATTTGTTTATAGTTCTCTCCACTATAGACTCAACAATTTCTCTCTCAGCAGCTTCAGTTCTCTCAAAGTCGTCCAACTGTTTCCACATTTCGCGAACTTGTTGTACTCGCTGGGCTCTCTGGATGATTCGCGGGTCAAAGGTTGGGTCAAGATTGTCCAATTTCCCGAACTTTTTAGTAGGACTAAAGTAGGGGAAAAAAGAAAAGATATGATAAATCAGTACAGACATTCAAACAAAGGAAGAATGAGGTTAAACATAAACCTAGAATGCTGGGTTATTTTCTACAAATAAATGTTTGTGTCATCTTCTGTCCAAAACCTTGAATATATGCTTAATTTTGTTGAAGAAAGATACTCAGTGTAGCAAGCAGGTTAGATCACAGGCCAGCCACCAAATTACTTGGCGGCTGGCCTAGATCTAACCCGTTTGCATAAGCATGAGGCTGGTTACAGCACTATACGGGTTAAGAATCCTTATACAAGTCCACAGGTTAATTGTTGTCAATGCTGATAATATTTGTGGCCTTGGTAAAGGCTGAATTCACATGTGGTATGAACAATCCCCTATGATACAGACTACAAAACTTTTTTGAAAATTTCGAAAAAGTTAGATTAAACTCATCCCTTCCCGCATATAAATTGCTTTGAACTTGAAGCAGATGCTAAATCATGTGAACTATGAAGAAATGCTCATGATGCAATTTCTTCTTTTTGTCACTGGTTTCTACTCAATATCATGAAGAGGATGTAACATTTATACTTAACCCTTAGAATGCTGGATAATTTTCTAAAACAGATCTTTATGTCATCTGCTTTCTAAAACCAAAACCTTAAATATCTGCTTAATTTTGATGAAGAACGAAAAAAGAATCAGTGTAGCAAACAGGTTAGATCACAGGCCAGCCACCAAGTTACTTGGTGGCTGGCCTAGAACTAACCCGCTTGCATAAGCATGAAGTTGGTTCCAGCACTATTTAACCAGTTACAAGACTCCCTAAATCTATGTTCAACTATCACAAACCTGACTGTTGTAAATAGAAACCTACCTTCCTCTATTTAAGGAGTTTTCTACACTTCTATGCTCTTCTTCTCTCATGTTATAATCCAACTCACGGATCTCTTTGTTCAGCTTTCTGAACTCTTTCACAAACTCACTGCA
Source organism: Cerastoderma edule (assembly GCA_947846245.1). Taxonomy (NCBI): domain Eukaryota; kingdom Metazoa; phylum Mollusca; class Bivalvia; order Cardiida; family Cardiidae; genus Cerastoderma; species Cerastoderma edule. Next base: position 8,122,337 of record OX401414.1, read on the forward strand.
AATATATCAAACCTTAAAATCTATCCTTTAATCTAATGTGTCACCATTTCCAAAATTATTTGGTATGTTAATGGTGCAAGTGAACTCTCTTCATATCTTCCAACAAGAGAATGAAACATATTTTTTTATGAAAGTAAATGCTCCCTGACAAATGAATTTTCCTAATTGAACTAAATAAATAAGCATTGTACAAAGATGTCCATAGATCATCAAATAGAAAATTGACTGACCTACAGTTTAGACCAGCAAAGTCTGACCACTTGAAATCACATATACATGTTACTATGAACACTATAAAAACCAATAGACCTACCAACATGGTTCAAAATAATATTGTCTACCTATGATTGTGTTCGCTTAGAAAATAGTGGTTTTTATCTACTATTTACATAATAATTATCTCCTTTTTTCATCTTCATTTACATATGTATTCTATGCCTTATCTGTAGATACATCTAATATAATCTAATATGCCCGATGCTTACTCTGCTGTGTCCTTCCATGTACCACCAGCCTTCAGGGTGAGTTGAGCAACATCAAAGAAGTTTTTCCTGTGTCGAATGGAAGAGGAAGCAAACTCTTTAACCATCACATCCCCCAGATGTATATTGGAGGGTGTTAGTGTTGGAAACCTCAGTCGCTCCACTGGTTTAGAATCTGTAAAAACAACATGTCATGGACTTTTTTTTCGCTAGTGGAAATGTCGTTTTTGTAATTGTTACTTGACATTTGTTGAGAAATATTGAGATGCACATGTATTAACAAATTATTTCATTTTAACAATTATTTGACCTATAGTCTGAACCAATCAACGCCTTCATAAAGTCTTATCGTAGACTCAATGTAAACATCAGCCTTATCAGGACCAATGTGATATGAACAAACTTAATAAAGGAATGAACATCGTGGCTCCGGCCAGAAAAATAGAAGGCCTGATAAAATAAACTGTTAAAATGATTTATTTTGTAAATAATTAGGTCAAACAAACATTAGACTTTGATGTAATAGTTTGAAAAGCAAGAAGGCTTACTTCACTTTTTCAAATGAATACATAGAACAAAGAAGGTAAAAATGGTCCTTTATGATGTGTGACAAATTGATAAAATTACCTTTTTAATATTTGTTATTTACAGAACACAACCTATGAGATAGTCTGGTTAAAGCAGATGTGGTCATTAATACCTACAGGTACAAACCAGCTCTGAGTCCATGACTTTCATGAGGACATGTCCAGAAAAACACATCAACAGATCGTATAACTTATGGCAGATGTGGTCAATAAAACTTACATGCACAAACCAGCTCTAGGTCCATGACTTTCATGAGGACATGTCCAGAAAAACACATCAACAGATCATAGAACTTATCCCCACCAGGTGACATGAAGAGAGAGGCGTTAATTCTGGGTAAATGACTTTCTGGCTCCTCCTGTAATATTCATCCTGCTTGTTAAAGCTTATTATAATGCTGGAACCAACTTCATACTTATGCAAACTGGTAAGATCCAGGCCAGCCGCTAAGTAAATTGGCGGTTGGCCTGTGATCTGACCTGCTTGCTACTCTGAATATCTTTCTTCATCAAAATTAAGCAGATATTTAAGGTTTATGAAAGCAGACGACACAAAATTCTATTTTTGGAAAATTACCTAGCATTCTAAGGGTTTAATAAATGAAATGATTTCAATAATTTATAGATATTTTTCTAAGACAATTCAAGGAGCGATAATAACGGCAAGGAAAATTGCTTGTGACAAGTAATTCTGTCTTTTTTTAACAATAGTTTGTTGTTTTAACAAAGTATCACATATAAATAAGTATTTCTTTAATGTTGTAATTGATGTTTGTTGGTTTCAATTTGAACCAGTCATACAAACCCTATCTATGAGGGAACTAACCCTTTATACATAATTTACAATTATATCTATGAGATAAAAGGAGAATTTACAAAAAAAACCAAAAAAATCATTTGGGTTTTGCTACCCATCAACATTATTTCAGTTATATTGCAATGCCCAACTCTTCATGATGGAGGAAGACCCTATTTTCAATTGCCCATAAAGGCTTGTCAAGCCAAGCAGAACCACAGCATCCCGTAAGTCAGTCAGAAGACTTCCTCTCATGAAAGTCCAAATGCGGTTACCAGGATTTGAAACCACACGAAGATGGGCCATGTAATCTCAAGATCTGCTTTCTAACCACTAGATCAAGGAGGCCCCCGATACACTGTTACAGACTTAAGACTCCCTTTCTCATTTAGTTTGTAAAATGTTGTTTACAGCAAACAGTTTATAAATTGTTTATAAAAACAACCTCTTTATGAGACAGCAGTTGACTTTAAATGATTCCACCTTCATTAGCATATTTCTAATCATCATTATGGGACTCGTGTTTAAAAACACTCCATATATTTAAAGATCTTTACATAGACTCTCTAGCAGTAACATTTCTTCAGAAAGAAAACCCCTTCTACATGAAATGTTATTTTCCTGCTTTATCCACAAACATTTTGTATTGAAGTTGAAAGTGAACACATTTCAGCAAGACTTTCATTGAAATTCTTTGGAGATATGTCTTCAAATTTCTGTTTCGCTTTTGAGGTTTTATTAACATTTTTTTTATAATCAAGTTTATACTACAAATATTTTACCTTAGCAATATTTCCCAGCCAATTAGCACAAGTCTTTCTGAAAGCTTGCTCCCTCTTCTTGTCTAAAATTGGCCACACATCCCTGTAGAGATAACATTATTTATACAGTTCCCTGTACACAACCTCATTAACATTTTGAAAACAGGTTTGCTATTGTTAAGGAATGCTCAAGCTTGAAAATCATTACTTGAAGCCTGAATCTAAACATCTTCAATATGAACAAGGGGACATTTAAAATCTTAAAGTCTGAAATCAGGACCAGGCCTAAAAATAAGCAGGCTTGTGAGAAACAAAAGGTATTCTCAGCTTATTCAGTTTACTATTTGTCATTTTGTAACAGGTATATAACATACAGGGATTTACGGGATGCAAGATCTTGCCCCTAATACGCATAAATTGTTAGTTAGGACCCTAGTTTACATCCACTCGACCTGCATCCACTGGGATGCAGCCACATTTGTTATGCCTTCTATTAAAATCCAAATCTATGCGCGTTAAAACTACGAAAGGTTAACTCTTTCTTTCTGCCATAATGGTTCGGGTTTTCCCATATTTTACAGGCTATCTATAAATAGAAAGAACATGCGCTGTCGTATTGAAGGGTGTCGAAACAATCCAATGGAATTTGTGTTACTATGCGTGCTATGAAGTCTTGTTGTTTCTCGTTATGATTTAGATGCTTGTAAGTCGATGGTTTTTCTTACAATCATCTGCGCTAACGACATGGATGATATAACAGTCTGCTAAAATGTCAAAATAAGGCGACCTGCGAACTTTTTTCGGTAAAAGACAAGCAGAAAATGACAAAGAACTGTCTCCTTGCAGCAGTTCGGGGTCAGAAAGACCGAACAAGAACCAATCCCGAAAAAATATCAGAAATTCCTTTTTATCTGGTATGATCATTTCAAATGACTGAAATACGAAAAATGTCTTGATGTTCTGCGATATTTGTTTGTCAACAAATTATATACATGTATATATATTAAGACAGGACCCCCATTTTCAATATTGGGACCCCAACCGAAACAAAGTTGAGTCCAAAGGACCCCAAACCATTCAGCTTGATGTAAAACCCTGAACATGAAAACAACAATTCTCATTTTACCAAAATGTTTAATTTTGTATCAAACTACAAACTTTTAAAGAAATTTCTTCCAACTTGAAATAATGTCAAAACTTGGATAAATAGTAGATATATCATATTAATAAAATTGTCAATGAAAATGAATTTGTAAAATATAAGTAACTTATAAAAGATGGTGCAGGCCTGATAAGGTCTTTACTGTTTGGCACAATTCTGAACATGACACAGATAACACATAAATCAAATTCATACCTGAAAGCTTCTCTGCTCATGGTTGGGTTTAATCTTTCAAATAGAAAATGCAACACAATTTCCGCCCCACGCTTATTTGAAAGTTCAAACATATTTCTGAAAAACAAAAATGAAAAATGTATTTAACAGAGCATATTTAAGAGCAAAATCCTAATAAGGGTGATAGACAGATAATCTTTACGATTCCTTTGTGTCAGAAATAAACTGCATGAAAATTCTTTAATTCCTTAGAGATATTAGGTTGAAATTATAGTGAGTGACATTTGACAAACTTCCCCAACAGCAACGCCTTCTTAGGTTGTATTAATATTTGTAGTTGGAGAGTTATTTGCAAAACAAGACAGGGGTATAGGGGACCTCATCTGTAGATATATCATAAAACTGAACAAAGTAGCCGAGGTTTCTGGTCAAAGTAGCCTGGGGAACATTCCAGCCCCGGCTCTTAATGGAACCTCTTTTACCACTGTCAAGGCTGATAAACACACTTTTTCCAATGTTTCTATACATAAACAGACTTTTTCCAATGTTTCTATACATAAACAGACTATAATAGCTATAAGAAATAAACCAGTGAACATACAATGACCATATTGATGGATCATTTTATGGAATACGTTGTTGTTATTATCCCCCTTGTTTTAATTTTTCATGACTTCTCTCCCCTGAAAATTGATAAAATTGATTTTCTCCTGTTTTCTACAGTAAAGTTTGGATTTCTTTTTGAAATCTTAATCAGGATCATGTAATGCATCTTTCTACCATGAGGTTTTTCTCAAAAATCAAACAATGTTATCATCATGACAGACAGATAAGGTTTTCCATAGGCTTCAATGTTAATTTTTGCATGAATTATCTCCCCTAATTGGGGTTATAATGGAAAAGCTTCTCTGTAAAACCTTCTCAATTGTTGAAAATGACAAAGTGACAGTTTCATAAAGTTGCTACTATTGAGATATGCAACATACTTATCAGTTGGTCATAAACCTTAAAGATTAGATAAACATCAGGATAACAAACACTCAACAGCTGTTATGCCAAGTTATGATACACTTACTAAGTTACTTTTATATATTTCATCTTAAATCTTTTTGCTGTTGTTCATTTCAGGTCCAAATTATAAGCGTATTCCTTTGGCTAACTTCTTTATTCCGATTCAAAACCCTTTGTTGTTGGTGCTAATAAGAATGATCTTGACAAAAGGATTTGTCCGTCTGTTTTTTAAATAATGTGTGTCAAAGACCCAAAATAGGCCCTCATCTCAAGACCACATGCTTCATATATTTTACATGTACTTCAGGATAAAATCTCCTTTACTTAGTTGTACCCATTATGTGTGCAGATAACAGATTGCCTGGACCAATAGTTGTAAAGGAAGTCAATGACGAATTCCGGACATTGTCTTGTTTTCAGGAAAGTATGGTCTCTTATAGCTATAATGTAGAGGGTGGATATTTACCTAAAGAATCTAAAACTTTAATAGATTTCCCATGTAACATATTATAATCAAAATCCAAAAAGAATTCTGACCGTATACTTAATTGTACCATTGGTATTTGCTCAATATATGATCATCCAACTGTGATTATACTACAAGTAATATTCCCAAATCAACATATTTTGCAGTTGATCAAAACCATAAGAAATTTAACAACACCAAATCTTATGTACCTTTATAATACTGGGTAATTTTCTGAGAAGAGATCTTTGTGTTGTCTTCTTTCGAAAACTATCTGCTTTATTTTGATGAGGAAAGATGCTCAGAGTAGCACACAGGTTTGATCACAGGTCATCTGTCAAGTAAATTGACGGCTCGCCTATGATCTAACCTGTTTGCATAAGCATGAAGTTGGTTCAAGCACTACAAGGGTTAATGGGGCATTTTAATGCACAATGTCATAAATTGCAAAGTCAAAATGAGAAACCCTTTACTAAATGAGACACTGATCATGGTTCATACAATACTTCCAAGGTCAAATTCAAGGGTTTTTCAAGGGTTTTTCAAGGGTCTTTCAAAACAAATTTAAGGCCCATAAACTCCAACTTCGTCCACGGCATGTTGATTTTTTATGTGACTTATAACATGTCATCATTTCAAAAATAAAACAAACTGAAATAACCTGAGTTTAGATTACTCTCTAACCTGTTATTGTTTCAGTGCATCAACCTTCTTCACAATGTTCTCATCTACTTTCTGAAGCATCTCTTCTTTCTCCTTGGACCTTTTTCTCAAGCAATTTGATTGTGTTATCAAAGAAATTTTCCCCTTTTGTTCTGCTTCTTCAGCTAGTTTGTTAGCTTTGGAAGTTAAACTATCAATATCAGTTCGAAGTCTTTTTTTCTGATTTTTCACATCTTCTATCTTAACAACACTGAAGAGTTGCTCATACTTAGGGGTGCTCATATTTTCCTTATAAAATACATCAAGTCGGTCATTCTGTTTTGAAAAACTGGAGAAAATATCTGAACTAGTTGTATCAATGAATTCATTGTACTGCTCAGTAAACGGTCAACTTTCCAATCATGCAACATCACCTGCTTTAAAACTGTTGTGTAAAACATGAAGGCCACATGAACCTACACTTAAAATAGTGTTATCAAAATCCTTCTTGAGTTTTTCTGAAAATATTCTAAAAAATTCCCAGTTTACATTTGGACCATCCATACCAATTTGTACAAGTTTGCGTATGTCCAATTCACTCTGTAATACAGCAGTATCAAAATGCTCCACCATGTCGGTAGTGGGTCGCATGTCCCATAAATTCTGATCCGAAATAACGTGTGCTGACCATATGTGTTGTGTCATCCCAGTACCTGACATGAATATCCATTCGCTTGCGCTGATTACATTTATTTAATGACTCGTCAAACAACATGGAATAGTTCCCTCTAATCGTGTCAAATAAATTCGATTTAATATAATCAGCTATCCCGAAAAGTGCAATATATGACGTTTTTCTTTCGCCACATGAAGATTTCTTTGCAATTTTGCTGTCCAGGAACATTATTGGAAAAAGTTTTGATATGTCATCATTTGACTTGAACGAGCAGTGCTGGGTTACAGTATGCAATGTCCATAAAATTTCTGCCTGCAAAGTGTCATTTCTCGATACAAAATTACTCACTGTTACCGTGCGCGAGTGAACAGAAAGTCCTGCAACAGTTTCACACGGTGTAGGTGGCGTGGGAATCGTCAATTCATCCTTATTCATAACATTGGAAGCTGTCAGTTTGAAGGCCTCGCCGATTGTGAGCACAGGGACGGTTGACCGCGATGATGCAATTGAAGCATGCTTCTTGCTTTTCGCGTGGGAGTTGAGCGCATATTCACCCATTTTGCCCAAATCTATCACCTTATTACAAAGGCAACACAATGCCGAGTGTTTGTCACCTTTAAATTCTCGTACCCATTGTTCATATTTTGAATCCCCCAACCATTTTCTTTTGAAAATGCACTTCCCCATAATTATTTTCCTGAATTATTCCTTTTAAAATTCACAAAACACAATGGCTGAACTATCCTATAACCCTGTCCACACGTGATGTATAATAGCTTTTGAAATTCGAGTGTAAACCCCGTTTGGAGGCTGACGCAAAATATAACGTGTCACTACTGTGTACTACGTACAAGCGACATTTCGCATGACGTAATCAAGATTTGTGAACTATCGATTTTCACAGAGTGCAAACTACCGAATATAGCGTAATAGAGCTGTTTTGCTTGGTTAATCTCTGCGATCGATAGTTTAACAGTCATTTCTAAGTGTTTGGTCGAAAATAAAACGGGCCGAGATGCGACAAGGATTTAAGGGTTTTTCAAGGGCCGTATTCACTTTTTAAGGGCTTTATAAGGCTTCTGTCCATTTTCAAGGGTTCTTCAAGACAGACATCATTTTCAAGGGTTTTTCAAGACCTGTGCGAACCCTGCTGATGTTCAAAAACAAATTATGAAAAAAAATGGTGGGAAGCAAACATCCACCCTCTACATTATGGCAAGGTGCAAGTCCTGCCCTATTTGGAAAAGGATGTTGATGTCCTGAAGCGCAAACATCCAGGGAGGAAAATGTCTATATATACCGTCTTTGACAATTCTTGAACATACAAGCTATACTCACTTATTAAACGGAATGTGATTTGTGGCTTCCATGGCAACAACATCAAATCCCAGAAGTTGCAGGTTGTTGAAAAACAACTGCTTTACATCCAGGTTATAGTCCTCCATCCCTTCCTTATTGAACAAAACAACTGTGAAAGAATAATAGAAAATAAGTTCTCATTTCATACTTATAAATGCAAAAGAAACAAGAGCTGTCCAAAAGACAGAATGCTTGACTATTCGGTAATGTCGGAGAGCGGTATAGGTCAGTGAAAAATTATTGTTTCTAAAATATGAGGGTACAAACAATGATTCCCTACAATAGCTGTTGCGAAACGAACATGCAAGAAAATTTTATCCAAGAATTTTTAAGTACAAAGGACCGCATAATTAGATTAAATTGAGAATAAGAGATTTGAGACTTGGTCAGGACCCTAGATTTTGTCACTTAACACATGTGTGAAGTGCCGGTAACAACCCATTTCATACAGTGGTTCATGAAATATAAACATGCACGGAAAAACTAAACACAAATTTTTCTAAGTACAAAACGCCGCATAATTTGCTTATATTTAATACAAGAAATTTAAAACTTGGCCTCGGAACTTTCGAACAATTAATTTAAAGTTTTCCGGACATCATACAATAGAAATATATATGTAAAGTGTAGATTTGGCGCATGGTATTCAGTTATGCTCCAAACAAATATTCATAAAAAAAGTAACCAAAATCACTCTTTAAATGTAGATGACAGAAAAAACCCATGGTTTCACTAACTGGATGTTACATCCACTGTATGGTAATTAGTTACCTGTATACTCTGTTGTTCTTTCTGTGCAAGTTCTACATGGCCAACTGTATGTTATTTGGGCTAGTTCTATGTAAACACTTCAGTGCAAGAACATGGATGTTTGCTTTCAGAGTGAATTCTAAGTATCATGGGCTGGGCATCTATAGCTTGACATATGTGCGAGCTTTATCTAGGTCATGTAGCCTTGTCACCGGATTTGTATAAAATAAAAAAAACACCCAAAGTAAGCCAGTATTTAATTGTTTTCTCTGCTGAAATATTAAACAAATATGTATTCCTTACTTTCGTAAGTTCCGAAAAAAAATTTTTTTTGATGTCCGGGGGCTTTTATGGAGGACCCTTTGACAAGATTTTTGTCACACTGTTTGAAGACAGATATTTCCATTATTACAGCAAAATATCAAATGATACTCACAGTTATAAATTCATCCCTTTTTAATCAATCCACACACATAACTTGTTGGTATTTCTCGATTTACTTTGTAAATAAAAAGCAATTTTCACATCAAATTATTTTCAGATTCATTTTGACAGAGACATAGATAACAGAGATTGGCAACTCCGGAATTATCGCCAAACTCTCGCGTGCCGCGAGGTTCTGCGAGATAAGGAAAGTGCGTACCTGTTTATCCGTTGCCACGGGAGATGTCAAGCGAAATTGATACTTCTTTATTACAGTAAAATAGCTATGTTTGGTTATCTGATTGGTTATCTGAAACAACTTCTGGACATTTTGTTTTATTTTCATTTTATTAAATTGATTTTATGTTAAAAACAAAACAAAAAGTTCCAGTAGGCCTTCTTTTTCAATGACAGGCTTGATTACCATGCAATTCAGAATTGTACCCATAACGACAATGTCTTTCAAGCAAAGGTTTGAATAATATTTTGTAATAAATCAAGTGACTCTATTTAGTTGCAGTTATATACCAAAGCATGAACTTTCCACTAAGACATGATAGTTTTTGTCAATATTAAAAGATTGCTTTCTCATTTCATTCCATTTATTCTGTGTCGCAAAACTGTTTACAGTGCTAATTTTGTCCAAAAGAAACACATACATTATGACAATATTTCAAGCCAAATGTTTCAATTTAAGAAAATTAAAAGTATTTTATGATGTTATAATGCATGTGATGGGAATTGTTGTAAATGTGGTTTTAGTAAACGAAAGGACACGTAAGAAAAAACTGACGTGCTAAGTTTTTCAATACACCTTTTACCGCAGATTCTTCTAATATTGATTGCAAATCAATTAGTACATAATTATTCTAAAACATGTAAGGGTCTGGTCTTATCATGATGCTGACCGAAATGATTTTAGAAAAAAGAAATGTGAGCTTTTTGAATGTTAAGCTAAAGCAAATAGTGTGTCTTGCACCTTCGTTTTTATTATCTTTTCTCAACGAGAAATAAAGTCAAAGCACACTACTTTTAAAACCAGACAGACGCTTTAAACAGAACAAATTCTCCCTATTTTGTTTTCGGGACCTTTAGGTCATTAAATTTGAATGAGGTGTCAGAGAGTGGACACAGGGTTAGCGCCACACGCTCCTTGTGTAATCGCCCTAGCATCAAAAGGTTTTATGACATCAAACTACATATTTTATGGGGTGGCAATTTACAATCATAGCCTGTATTGTCCACTACCGTGATTGACTCTATCACCCTTCGTTCTTCAAATGACACATTTCACTTGACATATTTGCAAGCGATCGGAATTAAGAATAAGTATGATGAGTAAGGACATATCGTGGTGTTTCTGATTAAGAAGATCTATCCATTCCTTTTGTCCATTAATTGAATGGATTTTCTTCTTCTTATATAGGAATATCACTTTGAAAACACGGGAAACTATAGAACTTAGTCAGCATTTAATACGGAATCAATTCAAACTCATTCAGACGTTTTCAGTAATAACACGTTTGATAAAATCCAAGTCACACAATTTAAGTTTTAATTGATGCAAAAATGAAAGATTTTGATTGAAAATAAAATGCCTGAAATCATGATTATGCTTGTGTGGTAAAGTAAACCTGGTATAACTTCGTTATAAACTCGACAATCACCATAAAAAAGCGGGTAACCATAAAACAAAAGTAAAACTTCAGGAAAATGTTAAGTATGATATGATCCAGTGCATAGTTTTTTAGTTTTACTTGCTACAACTTTGGTATATTTTGGTTGGAAATCAAGATGGCTGAACTCATTAAGGTAGTAAATGGGACATATTTAGAACGCCATAACTTCTAAATGACAAAGAATATCAGACTGAAAATTTGGAAATACACAAAATCATATTATCCCATTAAAATGGACATGAATTAGAAATGTTTGAATAAATCCTCTGTTAAAACATTTTACTTTGTACAAGTATGAAATGTTTTGGTTGAAAATAAAATGGCCGAAATCACGATCATGCTTGTGTGGTTAAGTAAACCTGGTATAACTTCGTTATGGAAGCGAAGATTACTTTAAAAATGCGGACAACCATAAAACAAAAATAACACTTCAGGAAAATGTCAAGTATGATATGATCCAGTGCATAGTTTTTTAGTTTTACTGTGCACAACTTTGTTAATTTTTGGTTGGAAATCAAGATGGCTGATCTCATTAAGGTAGTAAATGGGATATATTTAGTACGCCATAACTTCTAAATGACAAAGAATATCGGACTGAAATTTTGGAAATCGACAAAATCATATTAACCCATTAAAATGGACATAAATTAGAAATGTTTGAATAAACCTCCATTTAAACATTTTACTTTGTACAAGTATGAAATATTTTGGTTGAAAATAAAATGGCCGAAATCATGATCATGCTTGTGTGGTTAAGTAAACCTGGCATAACTTCGTTATGGAAGCGAAGATTACTTTAAAAATGCGGGCAACCATAAAACAAAAATAACACTTCAGGAAAATGTCAAGTATGATATGATCCAGTGCATAGTTTTTTAGTTTTACTGTGCACAACTTTGTTAATTATTGCTTGTAAATCAAGATGGTTAAACTCATTAGGGTCGTAAAAGGGACATATTCAGTACGGAATAACATCTAAATGACAAGGAATATCAAACTGAAAATTTGGAAATGTAGAAAAACAAACCCTTTCTTTAAAATGGACTTGAATTGGAAATGTTTGAAAACCCCTCCTTTAGAACAGTTTGAATCTAAAACTACTCAATTATCACATTCATCGCACCCAACCACGAAAATGCGAACAATTCAATCAAGTTTGTCGCAGTTTGCCATGTTTATTTCTTTGATAATCGCTTGCTGATCGGTCTTGTTGGATGAGGAAACTTTCTAACAATAACAATAAAGTAAATTCGGTAAGAAAATAATTTGATTATTACTTAAAACACGCTTAAATGTGTGTTGCCTATTTCGCGCTTAGTTGAAAATTGCGTCGATAGACAGATCTCGCAAGGTCTCGCTAAATAACGCGTCATGCGAGATATCGCAGAAACCGGCTATAGGTAAAGAAGGAGTTGCCAATCTCTGTTATCTATGTCTCTGATTTTGATTAGTTTATCGGGAGCAGAAAAATCGGCATCTAGTGTCTGTTTTTACAAAGTAAATATGAGGTATAACGACTTGTTATGGGTATGGATCAAATAAAAAGGGATAAATTTATAACTGTGTAATGTAATTTGATAGTTTACAGTAATAATGGAAATAGGGGTCTTCAAAGATTGCAACAAATTTTTTGTCGCATTTGTCCTCCATTTAATGAATCGTTTGAAAGTTTGACGTGACATGAAATATTGCCCAATGCAAAAATTTATCAATATTTTCCAATTGCGTCAAATAAGTTTGATTAGTCAGTGATATGCCACATTTATCGTTCTTCAAACTTGCATTTGACAAAGGGCCGAAAATTAGTGAGTACGAATAGTGCCAGGAAATTCAAATAAGCTTTTAAAACTATCTATGTAAAGGTTGAATTTCAGGATGCAAAAAAGAGATATATGCTCACATAAAATATTCCGGCTATCCGTTTAGATTTTCGCACCGATTGGCTTCCATGTTGATAAATTCTAAAATAGCGTCAACTTTGTGTTTTGTTTGGACGTGAATTCGGTGGCGGCGAATCTCTTTACCAACAATGACGGCCGATATGTACCAACCCGTACAGCTAAATATAGCATAATCGAACGAGAACGTGAACGTTTGCCCCGCCCACGTCCATAGGAATTAGAAGCAAATGCAAGAACGATGTTATTTCTCTAACCCATTGATGTTAACTTCGTCAAAATGAATAAAAACCTTGAACAGAGCTTGTATTCTTTTTATGGACTGAACTTGTCGGTCTTTGTTCTTACATTCTTATTATAGGTGTTTGTTTTCAATGGGAAATTTAAGCCCAGACTCGTTTTTTGTTAACCCATTAACAAACAAAAACGACATTTGACCGGTTGTTGCAGACGACTTGTTGGCCCTATCAGAAGATTATTAGTCAATTTCGTCACATTTTGAAATTTCGTCTGCAAACACTTTCAATTTGGGACAGTCGAAAATTTGGCGTTTGGTAAAGGGTTAAAGCGGCAATATTGTCTACTGAACATAGATGTAGGCCCTACATATTCACTTTCCATTTTCTTCTTTCCAACCTTGTTTAAGTATTTTTCAATCGCCTAATAGATGATTAGCTTTACAACCTCGTTTAAATATAGAGCGTACGGGCAGTTTACTTCATCTGCAACATAGGGTTTAAAAACATTTTGATAAAAGAATAAATTGCTTAAACCAGAGACATAGATAACATGATATCTATGTCTCTGCTCAAACCGAGGTCTGTCCGGGTTTCTCGCAATGATTCCTGAGTAATTTATGCTAGAACGTGAAATATTTTTCCGTACTTTATAGTTGTCGTCTGCTGTCGCTTTGGATTTGGATCAGTCACACAATTTCACGTGAGGGTCACATTTGTTCTCGATCACAAATGATATTACCCTGTGAGTAGCACTTTGTGATGAGTTAGAGCTGTATCAGCGGGGTTTTACACCCTAGTACCGCCAACGAAGCTGGATTGGTGTTTTTCTGATGGTTTGAAAGGAGCATGGAAAACTTTTCTATTCTTCTTTTCTTTTACTATTGGCAAGATTATCGCCTAACGACGATCGAACCTGAGACCCTCGGTACAAGAGGCCGACGTTCTAACACTGCATCTATGTCATCCTCTAGTAGTAGTTTACACACAAAGCAATTTGTATCTCGCATAATGATGATCAGTTTACAGTTTATTTTATTCACTCAGCACATACATTTGTGATACGAGGTACAAATGCAAAGTCCAAAGTAAGTAATCAACCAGGCTACAAGCACACATACATCCGCACACATAAACAAACACACGCGCACCCACCCACACCATCGAACCAATCGAACCCGGGACATTCGGTACAAGATAGCGACACCACCATGTCGCCCTAATGTTAAGTCTACAGTACCCGGCATTCCCAGGCGTTCCGAATTGGACTGAAATAAGGGCAGTAAAGGTATAGTTCTATATTTATGACATAGAATGTTCAGAACTACTTGTAGAGGGCTAATCAAAGATGGTGTTTAACTGCGGTGACCACTGCATCTAAGTAAGTAAGAATAAAGGGTGGTGCGACAAACGACAGTATAGGTCTTTGGGTGCAACGAATCGGTTACTTAAAACAATCCATATTATCATGTCCTGGTTTAGAAAACTATAGTGGATTTTGGATGGATATGTTAACAATGGAGAAATAGTAGTTCATGCTGAATTGTTCGTGGAAATCACTATGAAAGAGCCAAAATGACTATTTTACATAGAACAAAGAAGGGTTGTCAAATACCGTGCTAACACCATTATGTACTAACTCGGATGATCTTAGAAGCTGTAACTGTGTGTAGAATGTTCAAATATCGACGTCTCGATCATTCGGACTACATATGCACGAGAGTATCGGTCCCGCTACGCTCTCTGGTGAGGAGCGATAACTCTACAAGTGAAATGTGGAAAATTCTTTTGTTTGCAATTGGGTTTCTTCTTTAGGAATTTAGATAGGCTTCCGGAAGTTTGAGATCAAGCGGTAATTTGAAAACAAATAAAATCATTTAGATTTTGATCGGATGTAAACCAAAGATGTAAGCCATTTTTTCGTAATATATCGGAAGTTTGCTTTAAGTGGATCTTCCCTGATTGTTTGATCAAAGGCTATAGTCTACACGTGTGGAGAATGGGTTTGTCATCGATCTCGTTCGTACTGAATTAAGGACCCCTGAATATAAAGCTATTTTTTGTAAATAAAACTTGTCATTAATTTATGCCGATTTTTTGTTTACGTTTAAGTTTGAACATATTTATTTCTCAATCATAACCTATTATATCATACAGGAGAATGTTTTAACAATAAGAGAATTGGATTGGACAGAAAGCTTAAAGTTGAAGCTTATTAAAAGTCCTTTCCAACATGAACTATTACAGTCAACTCGACAGTTTCGGATCATCGACAGTTCCGGATCATCTTATGTTTGTTGTCAAATTTCTATGAATGCGAAGAAACTCTGGCCTTAAAAACTTAACAGTCATTTAGCATATTCAATTAGCTCTTGACAAAACCAGGATAACATTTCCACTTCTGGTAAAGCGATCAGAATTAATTTGGAACAGTTAATTAGAACCGAGACAAGTCACCGGAAGTTGACCTAATTTCAACGATATTTTTTTCCGGCGATTTAGACGCTCATTCAAAAAGATAATGTGCACTTAACATTGATATCATTTATAAGAAGACTTATAATAGAATGTATTTGTGCAAAATTTTCACGCTAAAACGGGTCTGGGATTGTATAATTGCATGATGAAGGCAGGTGAACTCGACAGTTTCGGATCACCTCTTTGATTTATAGGGGTCGTCTCAACATTACTTCCGGTCATTTTCGTACGCTCTTAAAAGGAAAAAGTAAAATAATTCTTTAAAGGGAAATCGCACAAGGCATGATGAAAATAAAGTATTAATTGATGATATTATTTTCTGTTCTAATTGTCTCTTTGTGAAGTTAACCCTTTTTACAATAAATGATATGACAGTTAACGTGATTCAGAACTGTCACATTTGATCCAAAACTGTCGCGATGACCCCGATCTTGTTTTCTTCAAAAACTGAAAAATGGTAAATAAAAGCGGTAAATCATTGGTATGAATAGACAGAGGAAGAATTTTTCGTTAAATTCATATGTTGATTTTTACAGTAAATTGGTTAATACAAGAAAAAACGATCTTTTATCTATTAGTGATCCGGAACTGTCGAGTTGACTGTATGCTATTCTCGCTTCCGAATATCTGGGCAATTTCACCCAATTTCCCGATATGCAACACTGCGTAACCAATAACAACGGGGGTACAACGTCGCGATTGGCTATGTGTTTTAATAGTGACAAAATCAATTGCCTGATTAAAACATTAAATAAAACTTAAAAACCATGTATTAGCTCTGTTGGACGATTGCCTGAATCTAAAATAACATTAATTAGAAAGAATTCTCTTTTTAAACTTGTCCAAATGATCTTACGGCATGGTAAATGTAGGTAAAAGAGTGAACAGATCTGAATCAGAGATAATGTTTTACTCATTTACGAGGGTATGTGACGTTTCGTAAAAGTGCATCTCTTTATGTCGGAACGTTTTGTGGCTGATGTCTTGTTGCCACCGACAGACAGTCACAGACAGACACGGTAGTATCATTTCTTCTAGTGTGATAGGGGAAAACATGATAATTAGAGAGTATTTCATGATTGATTTTTATCATGGTCAAAATGATCATCCATAGAACATGCATGTGTATGCTCTTAATAAACACATTAAATTAATATTTAAACTTACAGAATTAATGAAGATATAGACTTGAGACATATTATAACATTCAATCTGCTCAAGCCTTGGATATTTTAATTTCAAAACTGTCAATGCAGACCAGAAGACCCAAATTTCCAAACGCAAAAGAAGCAATAAACTATAATTCTGAAATTTGTTAGCAACCAATGGCTCAACTAAAAGTCATTTCAAAAACAGTTATACACAACTATGTTTAACATTGATGTGACAGACGTTTGTGTATTACAACATGCTTCTTAAGTTATATCTTTATCCAGTTTTCCTATGATGGCACCAGGAAGATCATTGCTGTTGTTGTAATTTCTTAACATTGTATTTTGTGTACTTTTGTATTTGTTTCAGAGCACGATGGATGATTGCACAAGCTTAGAATCTGTAAAAGACTATTTTACCTCTGAAGTAACTAAGCTGCAGACTTGCTTGTTGTTGCGAAACTCAGCGGAAGATGACAGTTGTATCACAGAGTTGAAGGTAAATATCTACTTCTGACATAATCTCAATGTGCTATATCAGACATAAGAGGGTTCAGTGCATTACTTCAAAGTCAGTGCTTCACAAACATGGATTACTTACTATAGTATTTCATTGAGCCATTAATTTGTTATACTGGGGAACATCCATTGAAAAAGACCTAGCTTGAAGTAAAATTAATTACCATTCAGACCTGTTGAATGTCAAATAAATCCAATCAATTCAAATGCAATATAATGACTTTTAATTGTTTCTTTTAATCTATTTTGTGAGATATTTTTTTAATATTTTTACACCTCATTAGTAACATCAAACATCTTAAACTACAAATTAAGCCTAAGTGAATACATGGTTTTCTGGTTTTCCTACCGTTCCTATTTTTTACCCAGATTCTAAAGATTTTTTAACAAAATATGGAAATTGCAACATAACCAAAACATGGACATTGCAACATAACCAAAAACGTTGGCATTGCAACATAACCAAAACATGGGCATTGCAACATAACCAAAACATGGGCATTGCAACATAACCAAAACATGGGCATTGCAACATAACCAAAACATGGACATTGCAACATAATCAAACTATGGGCATTGCAATATAACCAAAACATGGGTAATACAACATAACCAAAACATGGACATTGCAACACAACCAAACTATGGGCATTGCAACATAACCAAAATATGGGCATTACAACATAACCAAAACATTGACATTGCAACATAACCAAAACATGGGCATTACAACATAACCAAACTATGGGCATTACAACATAACTAAAACATGGGCTTTGCAATATAACCAAAACATGGGTAATACAACATAACCAAAATATGGACATTGCAACATAACCAAAATATGGACATTGCAACATAACCAAAACATGGATATTACAACATAACCAAAACATGGGCATTGCAACATAACCAAAACATGGGCATTGCAACATGACCAAACTATGGGCATTGCAATATAACCAAAACATGGATAATACAACATAACCAAAACATGGACATTGCAACATAACCAAACTATGGGCATTGCAACATAACCATAATATGGGCATTACAACATAACCAAAACATTGACATTGCAACATAACCAAAACATGGGCATTACAACATAACCAAACTATGGGCATTACAACACAACCAAAACATGGGCATTGCAATATAACCAAAACATGGGCATTATAACATAACCAAAATATGGACATTGCAACATAACCAAAATATGGACATTGCAACATAACCAAAACATGGATATTACAACATTACCAAGACATGGGCATTGCAACATAACCAAAACATGGGCATTGCAACATAATGAAAACATGGGCATTGCAATATAACCAAAACATGGGCATTATAACATAACCAAAATATGGACATTGCAACATTATTATAACCAAAATATGGACATTGCAACATAACCAAAACATGGATATTACAACATTACCAAGACATGGGCATTGCAACATAACCAAAACATGGGCATTGCAACATAATGAAAACATGGACATTGCAATATAACCAAAAATGGGCATTGCAACATAACCAAAACATGGGCATTGCAACATGACCAAAGCATGCATATTACAACATAACCAAAACATGGATATTACAACATAGCATTGCAACATAACCAAAACATGGGCATTACAACATAACCAAACTATGGGCATTACAACACAACCAAAACATGGGCATTGCAATATAACCAAAACATGGGCATTATAACATAACCAAAATATGGACATTGCAACATAACCAAAATATGGACATTGCAACATAACCAAAACATGGATATTACAACATTACCAAGACATGGGCATTGCAACATAACCAAAACATGGGCATTGCAACATAATGAAAACATGGGCATTGCAATATAACCAAAACATGGGCATTATAACATAACCAAAATATGGACATTGCAACATAACCAAAATATGGACATTGCAACATAACCAAAACATGGATATTACAACATTACCAAGACATGGGCATTGCAACATAACCAAAACATGGGCATTGCAACATAATGAAAACATGGACATTGCAATATAACCAAAAATGGGCATTGCAACATAACCAAAACATGGGCATTGCAACATGACCAAAGCATGGATATTACAACATAACCAAAACATGGATATTACAACATAGCATTGCAACATAACCAAAACATGGGCATTGCAACATAACCAAAACATGGATATTACAACATAACCAAAATATGGACATTATAACATAACCAAAACATGGACATTGCAACATAACCAAAACATGGGCATTGCAACATAACCAAAACATGGATATTACAACATAACCAAAACATGGACATTGCAACATAACCAAGACATGGGCATTGCAACATAACCAAAACATGGATATTACAACATAACCAAAACATGGGTATCACAACATAACCAAAACATGGATATAACAACATAACCAAAACATGGGTATTATAACATTACCAAAACACGGATATTGTGACATAACCAAAACACCGGTATTGCGACATAACCATACCACGGGCATTGCAACATAACCAAAACATGGTTACCCCAATGTTAAAGAAATCATTAGACAAAATATGAAGGATCCCATACCATTCTTTAAGCAGTTCATTTTGTACCAAGGAATTTAAAGGTTCATTAAAGACTTTATGTTGACATAAATATTTAAACTTCTTATATACTGTTTGCCTTAAACCCTTTTTCATGTAAAATATAATCAAATATTGTAAATACTCCAAACTGAAAGCCAGAGCAGACAAAGGAAAAAGTAAGAAAAAATGTTTTCCATGATACTGGGTAGAAACCATTGTGACGAAGAGACAAACTGTTTATTGTCCTTTTGTTGATTTTGATGGTTCATAAAGCCTCATGCAGCATACTGGTCAGTGTGGGATATTCTTAATCCTTTACCAAAAACCAAATTTTTCACTGTCCCAAATTGAAAGAGTTTGCAGACGACATTTCAAGATGTTATGAAATTTAAAACATTGTGGGAAAAGGAGAAATTTCACAATTTTTTCGAGGGTCTTCTGCAACAAAGTGGTCAAATGTTGTTATTGTATGGTTGAGAAAGGGACCTAGGTATAACACCTTTATCATAATTGAAAAAAGAAAAGAACTTTTTTATTGCAAGAAACACTTCTGATGAACTCTTTACTGTATACTCTATACTCTTGTAACACGTCCACTGCTATAGTTTAGACATAATGTCCATTGTGACTTTTACTTTCATTTATTTTCAGACAATACAAGCTGATATTGACCAAATGTCGCGGTTAATACGTGAGCTCAGGCTACAAATGTCTGAGGGGAAGGAGAAAATTGCTGCTGTGAATGTATGTTCATGTTTTTATGTTTTCCACAAATAAGGTCAAAACATTGACAGTAGGTTTGTAATAACCCATTTTGCTTCCTTCATATGATATCAGCTAAATGTACCTGCAGCAGACGAAAAAGTTTAAAGTTCCAATTAATGAGGAATTTTTTTATTTACATCATTATTCCTTTATTTCAAGGAATACTTATATTGTTGCAAAAGTTTCTTTTGATTTCCTTACCTTGATTAATGTTTATTTGACAAAAATAGAACAACATACAAATAATTCTGATGTCTCACATTGGAAAGGCCTTTAACTAAGAAATTTGCTCTCAGTCTGATCAAACTCTCGCATGATGAATTATTTCCTCCTGTACATTTATTGTAGATATTAAAGTTCTAGACTGATGCTCCTTTTATAGGATTATTTTATTGCTCTCACTGAACAAAATCTGTGAACTAGTCCCTTAATTAAATTTCTTAAAACATATACATGTAATTGCATGGAAGGCTTGGTCTGATTTACAGGTAAACACGAAAATTGAAAATGAATATGCAACAGTTGTACTGGGACTTACCTACCTGTTGTTTATGTCAATTTGTATATCCCCGTTTTATCTGTGGATAATCCCCTTTTCTTTTTAAATTCCAGAGACTGACCAATGTCTATAGACAGTTGGTGACCAGGCTAACATACCTAGTTAATCATTTACCTGACAGATTACCCAAACCAAGGAAACAGGTCACTCAGGAAAATGTCCAGCCAATAAGGTAAATGGGAGTTTTTTTGTTATTTTTAATTTGTGTTGCTATTGCCTTTTATTTTATACACTCAGTTAAAGCACTCGGTACCAGAAGAGTTTGGTAATAATTAAATTGTACAAGTTTTCCATTTAAGGCTTTGTTAGCAAAGGATTGAACCAATATCACAAAGAATTTTATTTCTGATCCATTAAAACAACATCTACTGTTCCTTTAATTTGGGCCAGGTTAAGACCAATTATTAAAGTTATGCAGCGCTTGCTGACAGGAATGAACTTGTGTCTCTATGGGGAATTTCAAATGCTAACATTTTCTGAAGAGTAACTCTTTTTGGCCCCTAAACATTTAACTTTGTTGCAGATGACTTTGTAAAACATTGTATGAAAAGGAGAAATTGCTCTTAACGAGCAATTTCTCCTTTTCCCACAATGTTTTTTGCCCTATCAGAAGATTATTTTTCAATTTAATCACATTTTGAAATGTCTGCAAATTCTTTCAATTTGGGACAGGCGAAAATTTGATCAAATGTTGTTATTGTTTGGTAAATGGTTAAACATTGAAAAGCTCCTACTAGTCTGGTCCAAGAGTGCAATAATTGTGCACTTTTGTATAAAAACACCAAACTTGGCACACTTATAGTTTGGGTCAATACATTTCATTTAAGGCCAGGAGACACGCATGAGAGGCCCTATCTCCCAAAATAATGAGGCCCCAAAGAGGGGCCAGGGCCTCTTTAAGTAGTAATTTACTTGTACCTACCTGTATTTGATAAAAGTGGTTAAACATACTTTTATTCTAATGTTTTTTTGTTGCATATTGATGTTCAATCTAAATAAATTCATTTTCATAAGAAAATGGGTGCAGAAAGTGTATCAAATGAGGCCCGAAAAGGTTTTTTTTTTCCCCAAAATATGACCTTTTCAATTGTTTTTTCTCTCTAGAACCATGCTAGTGTCACATTTAATGTTTAGAGCAGCCCATTTAACATGATAATATAATCTGCAAGGTTTTGCAGTTATTAA
The DNA here is from genome assembly GCA_947846245.1 of Cerastoderma edule. Classification (NCBI taxonomy): domain Eukaryota; kingdom Metazoa; phylum Mollusca; class Bivalvia; order Cardiida; family Cardiidae; genus Cerastoderma; species Cerastoderma edule. Next base: position 8,144,698 of record OX401414.1, read on the forward strand.
AAGTGAGAAGCATGTCCATGAGGCCCTGCATTTAGCAACCAATGAGGCCTTAATAGGGTACTTGAATAGAAAATAATTTGCATTTTTTAAGTCTTCGTTCACTTTAAGTGCAACTTATAATAATGTGTAAGAGTATGTAAGATATACGGGAAGAGTGGTCAGATTTTTGATGATACTTGTAAGATATCATCTAACACTATCCTATAATATCTGGATCATGTGAATACCTTTAAAAATAGTCTAGGCAGAGAGCAATTGTACAGGCTTCAACCCTTTCTTTATTTCTGATAAAAAGCTTATTGCAAATTGTATGTAATGGGATTGATACAGTCCCCATGTGATTCCCAGCTATCTACATCTGTAGATTATTCTGACTGATATCAAGTGTAAATCCTTTTTCACCTCCAGAGATGCATCTCCTGTACCCAAGAGTGAGACGGTCTGCAAGTTGGTATCAGGCCAGCAGTCAAACATGTATATACCAAACATAGACTACCTGACAGTGGAGGAGTTTGAGAAAGTACCAAGGTAAGTTCACCCTACATATGGTCAAAGGAAAGTTCTCTTGGTTTTTTTCACTTTCACTGGTTTATTTACTATCACTTACGTTGGAAAACCCAGCCCTGTTCAAACACTTCTGGATAGTGTGGATGGAATTATACATTGTTTAGGAATAGAAGATGTCTCTGTTCTCACGAGTCTGGCAATGTGTGTCAATTAATCATCCATGAGTCTTGACGTCGTCAAGGCTTTCTTGTAATTTTGTTTGCATACTAACAAGATTCCCCAGGACTTTTAAGCGCTGTGGGACCCAGGCACCAGAATTTCAAAATAAGCATTTCCCTCAGCGCCTTAATTGATTCCACAGCGCTTAAATTTGTGCAACAGTCAGTCTTCTTGCTTCCTTCAACGTTGTTTGATGCATTTGATTTGGTTTATTTAGTCTTTAATCCAAAATTTTACCTAAAAACTGAACATTTTGGATTCATCTTTAAAAAGACATTGACAGGAAGGAGATACAAGCTATTATGTTGAACAACTCTTCCCCAGCATCAAGTACACCAGCACTTGTAAACAATCCTAGGGAAGACCCTGGTAACAAACAGGGGTTTGGTTTGTGTAAAGGACTTGCATGTGGGTATCGTGTCCCACTTGGAATACGTAGGTCCAGAGTGAAACATGACTGGGCGGAGATTCTGTCTGATGTCTCATGAAGTCAATGCAACCTGATTTATTTGTCTCTCACCACTGGTCAATACATGTAATAAGAGTAAGCAGTCAATGGCTTGGAAGAGAGTTGTGAATTAATCATTAGGAAATACCAATAACATTGTTTGGTGCACTTACTGTAGTGATATGACTGGAATAGTGTTTAAAATTGTGTTAAAAACAAACCCATCCATAAATCCATTAATCAATGATTTATTTCTATCAACAGATACCAGAAAGGGAGGTTAACATATGACCAAATAAATAAGTTTATTGATGGACTGAATCTGGCTTTTCAAGAAAAATATAAATTGATGAAAATGAAAAAGCTTAAAATGAAGGCTCCAGAGAGAAAGAGATATGATGTACATGTATCACAGGAAACCAAGGACACCAAGGGTAAAAATGACATATACACATAATCATATTACAACGAAACAAAGACATTTAGTTTAAAAGTTTTTATTTTCAAATTGATTATTACAGAAGCTTGAAGCTTATTAAATTCACCCTCGACTGCTTCCTGGATACTGAACCAGTATTGCACTGATTTTAGGGCTAGTCTCGGCAATTTGTTCCCTCGTTTAACGGGTATCGAACCCAGGACCCTTGCTACAAGAGGTTGACGCTCTACCTTTGCACCACTGTTGCCCCATAATAAAGACATTTGGAATTTGGATTCCGGTGTAAAATACATGAATGTTTTGTGTTATAAGAAAATAAGGACATATAAGCCAGGACACAACTGTAAAATGTTTGCATACTTGTAAGAAAATAAAGGCTATAAATTATGTTTGTATCTCCTTCAGAAAATAAAATGTTTTGCTGTGTAAAGAATTATCTGTTTGACAACCTCAGCTTAGCAGCATCATGCATTTCCCTATCTTATTCATATTCATGTTTTATTAATGAACAAATACGGCTTATCAGTGGAAATGGTGTTTGGATAATTTGAAACATAGACAATAACAATGTTATTTATTCTTTTACAGGTACCTATTTTGTGGTGGACCAAGACTTAATGGACTATGGTGCTCTAAAATTGGACAAAGTAACGAGGAATATCATACCTCTATTGAGACATTGTGGGAGAATAAAGGAGATACGGGGTGGCAAGTTGACACGCTACACATATGTAAATACTTACTGAAGGATATGGGAAGATACACCACCAGTGACTTCATTGTTTATGTGATACAATTTTAGAAAGATATTGAACAGTTTTTGAAATGCTTAATTCTTTTTGTATTTAACAATTTCAGTTGTGGCCATGAATGACTCAAGCAAAATATGATGACTAGAGGAACTTGCTTGAGACAAGTAATTTACCATTTGTCACATTGGTTTTTAACCCATGGGAAGAATAGAACATTTTAAAATATTTTTCATTGAAACTTGTGCTGCTGTCACTTTTAGTTAATTCCTGTCACAAAAAAATCCTATGGAGAAATGGGTTATTTTCTCTTTTCTTACCCAAATTAAAAATACTTCAAAGCAATATATGAAAATGCTGCCACCAATTATTATTTGAACAATAGGAATGTGAACAGATGCTGAACATTTGTTTTCCTTTGTCACAAAGTTTTCAGGAATGGACTAATGCTGAATGCATGTCTAATAAGAGAATATTGTTGTATGATGAAGTTGTATCAAGTGGAAGGGTAAAAATACTTTAGGACAACTCAAGTACTTATTAACTTGACTAGTCAAAGAATAAGGAGAGCTATACTACCCATCCTGGCGTCGCTGTCACACCTTGGTTAAGTTTTTACATTCAAGTTGGTATCTCATGAACTACTGTATGGAATGGGTTGATACTTCACACATGTGTTCAGGGTGATTATCCAAGGTGCCTGACCAAGTTTCATTTCTCTAGTTTTGAATTTAAGCAAATAATGTGGCGTTTTAGATTGACTATTCAAAGAATAAGGAGAGTTACACTACTCATGTAGGTATCACACACTGGTTGGGTTTTTACATGCAAGTTTGTATCTCACAAACAACTCTATGGAACAGGTTGATACTTCACACTAGTGTGCAGGGTTATAGTCTTAGGTCCCTCACCAAGTTTCATATCATGTGGCTTTTTGTACTTAGGAAATCTTGGTTAAAGTTTTTCATGTGTGTTTGTTTTTTGATGACTATTGTAAGGAACTATTGTGTGAACTCTCATATTTTAGAAGCAAGTTATATTTTACTGACCTATACCCATCTTTGACAATAGGGAATAGTCGAGCATGCTGTCTTATGGACAGCACTTATTTCCTACTGCAGTTGGATGCAGCCCTTTAAAATGTGAGTCAAAGATGTTAGTATTTTCATTTGTGTATTAAACACAAAGGTTTGTTATAATTATTGCCAAGAAGAGCCATTGATGAATCACTGATCGGTATAGGTATACATAACCCTTAGAATGCTGGGTAATTTTCTAAAAATATATTTTTGTGTCGTTTGCTTTCCAAAATGTGAAATATCTGCTTAATTTTGATGGGGAAAGATACTCAGAGTAGCCAACAGGTTTGATCACAGGCCAGCCGACAATTTACTTGGCGGCTTGCCTGGATCTAACCTGTTTGCAAAATCATGAAGTCTGTTGATTCGAGCAATACAAGGGCTAACAGTTCTTCCTTTTATCATGAATATTGCTTGACAATGTCGCAAAGAATTTATTTCCAAGCTACAATGTAAACATGTAGTTGTTATCTGCTGTTTCTTTCAATTAAGACTACTATCACAGTTCTATGTGAGGGATTGTGTGAGACTCAATTAATCTTACCTGAAGGTAAGAAATTGTTATTTTTGTACAGTTGTATATAAAGCGTCATTAATAAAAGATTAAACAATTCATGGATTTTCTTTTGTTATGCAATTCTATGGTTGTTCATTCCATGGTTTACGGTTTAACTATGACGAGAAAGTTTTGGAAATAGTGACTCAATTTGTGTATTTAGGTATTGTATTTTCCTCAGGCGGATCATTTAATAATGCCTAACATACATTATCCGGCCAAGCATTAAAAGCCATTTTTGTAATGAACAAATATTTATATAAATTCACACGATTATCAATAAAACATAGGCTTGATCCATTTGATAAATTGATTACACAAATTTTAAACTACTCCAGTCAAGTTTGGGGCTTTGCCAAAGCCGATTGTATTGAAAGAGTCCATATTCAATTCTGCAAAAAATTATTAAATGTTAAAAAACAACACAGAATGTTTTATATATGGGCAATGGGGCAGAAACTCATTACAAATTAATAGATATAATATTCTTAAATATTGGGTAAAGCTTTTACAAATGCCGACATCCAAATACCCTAAATGCTGTTATATTCAATCAGTAGAGGATTTTCAAACTTCTCAAAGTAAGATTAACTGGCCATTGCTAGTAAGCAATCTTTTATGTTCACTTGGGCTTTATGAACCATGGATCTCTCAAACACTTGGAGATAAACAAGTATTTTTATCTATCGTTAGACAAAGATTGGACGACCAATTTATTCAGAATTGGAACAGCCGTATTAATAACTCTTCTAGAGCTCTGATTATTCTAATGTATTTAATTTTCAATTTCAGGAATATCTTAGTATTTTTAATTGTGCAAAGCACTGTACTGCTATGACCAGATTACGAGTGTCTTCTCATAGGTTACAGATTGAGGCTGGTCGTTTGCACAAACCAAATAAAATTCCATGTGAAAATAGAATATGTGTTACATGTAATATTTTGGAGGACGAGTATCATTTCATTTTAGAATGTGTTATATATGCTGAATTTAGAAATAGATATATCAATAAGTTTTATTTCAATTGTCCTAATATGCACAAGTTTATTACAGTAATAACTTCAAAAAGTGCTAAAGTCATCAACAATTTGGGTTTATTTAATTTCCATGCTTTTGAAAAGATAAAAAGAATCATGAATGGTTGATGTTTCAATATTTTTTATTGTATTTTCTTATCAAAATTATAGGCTTTTGTTTATTTATCAAGACGCACATATTAAGTACAAAATATAAAACCTTGCTCCGACCATATCTACTATTTGTACATTGTATATGTGTTTGTATGTAGGCGTTTGTTTGTCAAAGTTTGTATTTGTGGAATTTTCTCCACTGTCTACATTTTCATATAAATATGTTTGTAGGAACATCTATAGACGTTTGTTTGTCTATGTTGTATGTGTTGAATATTCTTGTAATATTTACATTCTTATTTTATTCTCATTGTAGATTGTCATGTTGGCAATATTTAATTGCATGTATTTCATTCTCATATTTATGTTCATTGAATTATGTTAACAATATACCTAATGGGCTTATAAAAACCATATGGAATTATGTAAATAAAAACTTTCAAAACTTTCCATATTCAGATGATGGCCGCGTAGCCTGCTTTTTACAAACTATCTCTTTTTTGGTGTCCTCAACCTGAGTTTACACCAAGTTTTAAAAAGAAAAACCTCTTGTTCTATTTGACGATTATCAATTCAACATTTTGCATTAGATTGTACAAATCCATAACAAATTCTACAAAGATAGAAAGGAGAAACCTGGAGTAAGAAGGAACATCCTCAAATTTTTTTTTTTTTCATGAAACGTAGGTCAGGTACGTAAAAGGGGAGCAAACAGTTTGTGCTGAAGATTTCAATTCATTTTGGAATGTGTATCAAACATTGCAGAAAAGGAAGAAATTCTAGTAAGCATAACAACGTCATTGATTATTGATGATTCTTGGCATTTATATGATTGTGTCTTACAAATTTGTTGTTACATTTTGGAAAGTTACATCCAAAACCGTTGAATTATCTTGTTTTGCATCACACTTTGTTCCATGAGGACGACCAACTATACCTAATGATTTCGAAATATTCAAATTCTTAGAAAATTTGGCCTGGACGAACTTTTTGAGCAGATGGGTGGACAAAGTGACTCTTATATAAACGGGAAAGAATTGGGAGAAAAAAAAATTGACATAAAATGAACTACATGATGGTATACTTTACTTCATAATATTACAAACTATCTTCAAAAGAAAGTCTGACCTAGAAATAAAAACAACAGATTGATCAACGGTTTGTTTTGATTTATCATACTGTATACATATGTACCATAGGAAAACCAACCATAGAAGTATTTTCGAATTAAGGCAACACACTGCATGTCCACAGAAAAAGGCAAAACACTGCATGTCCACAGAAATGTGAAGACAATAAACATTTTGCTTTAATTGATGTAACTTCAATAGTTTTCAGAGAATAGTTACACCACCATTTCCTTACAGTTGTAATCTCATTACTAACTTTTCATTCTATCTCCAAAATCTACATTGTGGGTACTCTAAGAATTGTCTCATAAAGCTGATTCAAATGAATACCCACAAAATAGGGTTTTTCTAATGGCCTTTGAATTACTGTGAGTAAAGGAGGGTAATATGCTTCTTTATTTAGACCATGAAGGGTAAAACCATCAACAAACAGTATGTTTCTCCACACACTAAACAGTTGAAAACCTTTGAAGTCCTTGCTCTTGAGGAATTATAATTGTCTGTTTCAAGACTGAAACACCCATCTATATTTCCTTTATAACATTGGGTAGACATTATCATGGCCATAAGATAGTGTTCATTTACACTTATAGTGCTGGAACCAGCCTTCAAGTCTGGCCTGGATCTATCCTGGTTGCTACTAATAGTATCTTTCCTCAACAAAATTAAGCAGATATTTAAGGTTTTGGAAATCAGACGACAAAAAATCTATTTTTAGAAAATTATCTGGGATTCTAAGCGATAAAAGCAACTCATTCTTTTGACACATTGCTTTCAAATGTCATCTCCAGCAAATGCGTTATAATGGGTTTTTTTTCAGAATAATGGATAAATTAAGGTAGGTTTTCCTGTGGTACACACTCCAATGTTTCATGCACCATTAATGTGTAAAACACAAACATCATTAACACCATTAATGTGTAAAACACAAACATCATTAACAAAGTTTCAAGCTTACACAAGGAATTAAGCACAAGTTACTTGTACAAGTTGTACCCTTTCATAGGTCTGAGAGGACACATCAACATAATGAACTAATATCATTGACAATTTTAGAAAATACCTGATAACATTTCCCCAACATTGAAACATTTTAAACTGAGTAGACTAATTAATAATTAATAATCAATGGCAGACAAATAAGCAAATCTCAGTTTTCTCCAAGTTTTCAAGTATGTTAAAGATATAAAACATGGTCAAGTTGTTTATCCCCCAGTGATACCTATATAAAAGCGTTAAAAGATCTTTGGCATTTGTATTGTGTAAACCATTCCCCAATTACAAATTTTACAATACATTTACACCTTAATTCTAAACATAATTAGACAAATTCTAATTCATCATAAGTAAAATTTTGTAATTGAAATTTATTAGAATTCATTGCAAAAATAAACAAACTGCTCATAAGTGCCCTTTTTCTTTCTTAACACTTTAGCTACACTTCTAGGGACACAAAATGACACCTCTGAAATACTGTGACAAATGAAGAAATTGCCAACAAATGTCACTAAATTAGGTTATTTCTGATGTTTATTCTACTAAACCTATTCTGTTTTATGTCTAACATTATAAAGTAGTAGCTGCATCAACATTAACCCTTTACCAAACTGCCAAAATTTATTGTCCCAAATTGCAGACGACATTCAAAATATGATGAAATTGAAAAATAATCTTCTGATAGAGCAGAAAACATTGTGGGAAACGGGGAAATTGCCCGATAAGAGTAATTTCTCCTTTTCCTACAAAGTTGTCTGCAGCAAACTGGTCAAATGTTGTTATTGTTTGGTAATGGGTTAAAGCTTCATGTGTTCATTGTTAACCAAACTCATGACAGATCACTCAAGGACACAATGGTGACAAAAGAAGGAATTGCTTCAGCAAGCCATTTCCATTTTTGTCATGATGATTCATAATAGATATCACAAATGAAATGTCTTCTTTTGCTTTCGATTTGGACAACTTGCAAAATACCATTTAAGGGAATAGGGAATGCCGTTAATATGAGTATTTACTGAGAGGGAAATCATGGACTAGCCTAAACATACATCCATACTAAACATATCAAACTTTACACAGTTCAGCTTCTATAAACACAAATCATTAAAAACTAGAATGAATCCCACACATTCCGTCTTTACACGCATCTCTCCATTAATGGCTCAGCTTTCTTGTAAAACACAAATTGCATTCTCAATGTCAGTAACTGTATACAACACAATAAAAGGTATCTTACCTAAATACTTAACATAAGTTGTGTAAAACGTATTGCATGGTAAAATAAAAACATTTTGGTTTTCTATAGATTATTTGGTTTCATAGCAACATACTCCAATATAATTATTTCCTAATTTGGAATTTCGTTACTACTACCATTGGAAAGCAAAAACAGATGAGAGTACATTAAAAAAAAAAAAAAATTCCTAGTGATTTTCAGAAGAGACCATTGCTTAACAGGAAGGATTTACCCATAAAGAGCATTTGTTCATAATGTTATAATAGTTATTAAATGTGCGTTAAATGTGTACATGAGGGAAGCCTTTTAACCCTTTCCCAAACAATAACACCATCTGACCACTTTGTTGCAGACAACTTCAGAAAACATTGTGGGAAAAGGAGAAATTGCTCATAACGAACAAGTTTTCCTTTTCCCACAATGTATTCTGCCCTATCAAATGATTATTTTCCAATTCCATCACATTTTGAAATGTCGTCTGCAAACTCTTTCAATTTGGAACAGTGGAAAATTTGTTGTTTGGGAAAGGGTTAAACAACTTCATTACCCTATTGCAAAATTTGTCATTTTCAGCATTTAATTTATAATGACTTAAGATAACTGAGTTTCAATGAAAAATATTACTTATATAATTATCAAATGCCATTACTTCTTTATGCAAGGAATATTTTTATGGACTTGCAAATATAAGACTTTCTAAATTTGTCCACCACAGAAGTAGTAAAATTGGTCCATTTTGGATCGAGATTATCATCATCCCATCAACATCACCATGGTAACAAAGAACAACCATTCATATCTTGACTCGCAGTTCAATGTAAACCCAACATCACCAAGGTTAGTGCTTTCAAAGTGATGATAAAACGAGACAATCCTACACGGTGAACAGATTGCCTGTGTTTTCAGCTTATTTCAACCTTTAGAATCTAAATCCATTAAAGTAAAATAGCTTTGCCATAAATAGCAAATTGTCCTTGCAACATGGAATAAAACTGCTAGACAGTTTTGTGCATACTCGTTAAAAAAACCTTCAAATTTTCATTTTCTGTGAGTAAATTTATGATACGGATGCAGATTCTTATAAGGTGAAGTAATATTCTCCAATATGAGATCATTCATTTGATTCATATAAAGAGGGTTGAATGAAAGTCTACTGTAAAGTCCTTCACAAATCGAGGGTTCAATGCAATACTATAGTAAGTGCTTCATGTTTGTGAATCACTTACTATAGTCTTGCATTGAACCCTCAGATGTGTGGTACTTACTGAGTCTTACATTGAACCCTCAATGTGCAAGAATAATTAAGCCAAACCTATGCTATTCCACAGCGGAAGGGAAGGAATCATGTCATGATTTGATCATTAAAAGGTCATACAGAAATGCAATTGTGATGATTGAGAAGAAATCATTGTGACAAAGGGAGAAAAGAGATATTGATAAGATTTTTTTTAGTATCTTTCACCCTTTCCCAATGTTTGAGTAATTCCTGCAACCAAAATTAAAAATCATTTGTTACTTGAACAGTTGACAAAATATATTCAAATCATTCAGACAGTGTGAGAAGTTTACATCACAAAACAATCATGCTTTTCACAATGATTTCAAATATGTGTGATGTTGTGACATTGGATAAAGGGTTATAGTAACTGTAGAAGACACTCATCTACAGTCCAACAAAATGATATTAGCTATAAACTTGATCTACACTCTGGTAAAATCTCTTTTATGGCACTAACAAATAAAGTTAAAGAAAATGTAAAAGAATCAAATAAAACTTGAGTATTCTGCCTGATTCATAATCTACAAAATGTATCACCTTCTATACAAAAAAGAAGACTTACATCTACATTAAATAAATTGCAAATTTTAAAATGAGCTTGTTAAAGCTTTAAAAAACACACACACCTTCAAATCATCTGTTTGAAACAAAACAAGCTAAATAAAAAATATGAGAATAACTGCTTGTTTTGATGAATATATGTACCTCCATTTACATTGGAAATATAAGTCATGTGGTTAAACAGAGAGATGTTTTGTCGCTTCCTCTGTTTGCAGGCAAATATCAAACTTAATAAAAGATTAAGAACTGAAATTTCAAAAAATGAAAATAAATTCATGCAATCATCCAAAAAATTGAATCCACGAAACCACTTTAAAAAGCAATTTTACTAGAAAACAAAATTTTGTCTAAAAGGGCCAACAACTTATCCATTCTTTTAACGTACAGAAGAATATTGAGAAAACTGTATCCCAGGAAGTATTTTAATAGGTGGTAATTATCTTTTTGACAGAAACAATTCACACAATTTCTTTTTGATTTGTAGATACAGTGAGAAAAGAATATTGTGTTTTTTGAACTAATCATTTAAGTAGTATGAGAGAGTATAAGACATAATATTGATGATAGCTCCATCATATATGGTCCAATCTTTGGAAAGAAAAGGGACATATAACAAATTATAATTGAAACTGAAAATTGTAACACCAACGATAAAACCGTACCAGGGGTCTGTCTCACAAAGGTTAACCCTTTCCCAAACAACAAATTGTTGACTGTCCCTAATTGAAAGAGTTTGCAGACGACATTTCAAAATGTGATGAAATTGGAAATAATCCCCTGATGGGCCCGAAAACATTATGGGAAAAAGAAAAATTGCTCGTCACAAGCAATTTCTCCTTTTCCCTCAATGTTTTCTGAAGTCTTCTGTAACAAAGTGGTCAAATGTTGTTATTGTTTGGGAAAGGGTTAATATGTTAGATACCCTTGCAAAGGTAGATTATGAAGAGGTGACAAGTACCTTAGGAAAGTATTGACTTAGACGTGAATTGAACATGAGTCCTTAAAGTGAAATCCTTATCTCAATTTAAAGTGTATGTTTTAATTAAAAAATCAACATAACCATTGAGATTCTAGGGCTACAGCAAAATTGTACTTGTGAACGCAAAGTTACAAATCTTTGTGCGACAGTCCCCTGACCTGTACTTGGAATGCACCTTATTGCTAAGTTAATAATAATTAGATCAGTTTTATATCATATAAACTAAGGTTTTAACAAACGGCTAGCATAAACAAGCCATTTCTCCTCAGAGTAGCAGCTTCTTTTTTAACAATATTTTTGCACACTAAAAATGGCTGATGAGATAATACAAGAACAAACTGTATAACGATGAGAAGATGTAGTGCACGACCATAGTAAGTCCTTCATTAAATTATGATAGTTACACTAGGAGACTGGCAACTGTGAGTCTTTATTTCTCTTTGGTGGAGGAGGTGGTGGGGGTTTACGGCCGCCCATCCGTGTGGATTTCCCCGCAGCCTGTCGTCCTAGATTCTCGTTTGTCCCGTACCCCTCCAACAGTTCTGGGGGTGGGAGGGGCAGGTCGTTAATGTCAACAATCCCCTCACAATTATCATAAATAGGGTCCACAGCTTCTGGATTAGTTTGACTGTCTGTTTCATTTGGCACATTACACACACTGTCAGCTGCACTTGATTTTGAAGAAGAGAGTTTTGTTGATTCGCTTCTCCTTGGTGGTGGAGGTGGTAACACTCGTTTACCGGGTAGTCCAGATGTACACTGGGTCTCTACACTATCTGACTGACTAACATGGGCATCATTTTGACTAGAAGAATGCGCACTGCCATTCACCTTCACTGTTCCGTTCACCTTGGACCGAGGGTCACCGGGTTTTGGCATTGTCCCAGGGGGACACCGTGTGTCTGCTGATTTTTGAACAATACTTTGTGGTATGGATTTATGCATATGCTTGTTGAGTTCCGCCATAAATGGCAGTGGTGCATAGCTTGGGTCTTCATTGTTAATGGCAGCTTGGTTGTGACCTTGTGAATCCTGCACACTGGGCGACCTTGGGGAAGCTACGATGTCATTTGGATATGTTGAAGCTTGTGTTTGAGACATGACCTGGTTGCCATTGACGACAATATTACTTCCCGATGGTCTCTTTTTGTGCGTTTTTACAGAACTAGATGCATTATGGGGAATAGAGGGCACAAGCGGGGGAGGGGGTGGGGAAGCTACAGGAACAATGGGTGGGGGTACAGGTTTAGGGAGAGAAACCCTGTGTCCAGATAACCGTGGAGACAGACAGCCTAGAGGACTTTGTGGTGTCCCCGGAACTGAGGCAGGACTTGTGGATTCAGAAGGTGCTGCAGGGGCTGACTGGTGCATGATGGGAGGTGATTGGGTTGGATTGGGCACAAAATGTTGGGCTGACATCATCATTGTAGGGGGAGTCCCGGGTCCTGACAGAACACGACTTGGTATCTGTATCGGAGGGGGTGGTGGGGAGGCTAGCTTTGACCGTGGGGGTATTGGAGAAGATAGGGGCTTCTGGTTCAGGAAAGGGGATGGTTTAGGGGATTCCTCCTCCACTGACTCGAGGCTGGATTTAGAGGTGTTGGAAGTGTTCCTTTTATGACCTTTTTCAATAGAGCCTGTTGACCCACATGATGAGGGCCGACTGTTTTTCATGCCTATCGGCTTTTGAGCAGTTGGGGGCCCCTGCTTGGTGGTATGACCATGACCTAGAGGGGTACCAGGACAGGAGATTGTTTGATTTTTCATCTGTGATGATTCTATACTTTCATACAATGGCATGGATGTTTGTGATTGATATTGCTCTGGGTAACCATAGTGACCGTAGTTTCCATAGTTACTGGTTGGTGATGTTGGTGTGAGATGACCTTGGTAGGACTCTGCCGAGTCCATGGATGAGATGGATGAACCACGAGAATGAGTCCTGTGATCCATTGGAGAGCTACTGTACCCTTTCAACCCACCCTTAACAGGCTGGGGGGACATGGGAAGACGGGATGATGGAGACATGGGTAAATGTTCATATTGAATAGTTTGTGACATTGACCTTGTATGGTCACGATATTGACCTTCACCTTTCTTATCCCCATTCATATCACTATTGCAGGCGGGAGCAGATTTCCTCCTTTCATAAATATCCTTTTGATTTCCCATCTTTATCTCCTCCTCTAACGACCCCACACTAATGCCATCCAGAGATGTTTGAACCATCTCTGAAATCTGTCTTGTCGTTCCCGTGGTAACGGGGAGTTTTGGTCTCATTTTACTACTTCTGTGTGAGAGACTCATCCTTCCCTCGCCACTCGATGTGGAATCCTCACTAGAATCTGTGGAAGCGCTTGTGATGGAGTCTCGATGTCGTACGGGTAACACCTCCTCTCCCTTATCGTTAATTACGCAATGTGTGGTACTAAACGACACACGCTTCACCGGGGCTCTCTCCAGCTTTAGTCCTTCTGTTGCCTGCGAACACGTTAATGATGATTTCCTTTCTAAAGGTGGTCTCCCATCAACTTGATCAAAGTCAGAAGTGTAACTAGTATCCAAATGTTTAACCTGTGCAGGTTCTTTTGCTGAACCAGGGTTTTTTACTACTACTATAGAGTGTCTGCTGCCTGGTTCAGGCATAGAAAGTCGACTGTCTAAAAGATCTCCTTGATTGAGTTCAGCTAAAGCTTCTGCTGCATCTGATTGGTCGCCCAGACTAGCTCGATAGTTCCTGGTGTCCCAAGTCAGTATTTCACGCTGGAGGTTTTGGAAATTAATCAATAGCTGCTTCCCAAACTGAAAGAAAAAAGAAAAAAGAGTCACTGTAAATTTCTTGATAACATGACTTAACCATTGCTACCACCGTACCACTGAAAACCATGTCTATTCTTTAAAATATTCCTGTATCTCAAGTAATTCAAGCCAATCATCAAAACATCTCAATTTCCACATGACTTCAAATGTCATTGTCTGTAAATTTGTACGCAAAAATAAAATTCTCTATATTAGTACCTTATTTCATAATTTATCAAAAATATATAAAATATCATAAAACAAGCATGCCAAATTGTGGGCTTCAATCAAGTGTACAATCAATATTTTCAACAGACCTCATGCATAGTTTTATTCTGTGTTAAAAATGTCTGATGAATCTTGGGATTACGATGATACCGTGTGCTTATGTGATGATAAGCAAACTCTGTCTGAAATTATCCTTTTTTATGTATGTCTAACAATTTAACTAGTACACAGGTTTGGGCTTGAACTAGTCTTGGCAAAGGAAACTCCCACAATACAAGTGACCCCATGAGGGATCAAACTCGGGTTTCCCGAGTAACTTGTAAGTCAGCCACCTTAACATCTGGGCCATGTAGGAAGTAACTGAACTGATTATTTTATTGAAATCTCAATTTGCAAATGTTCTGATACTGCTAAAACCTAGTCCAAAACACGCTTTTCTTTGTTTTATACCTGTCATATTGAATAATCAAATGAAATGTTTTCATGAGAGTCGGGGGTAATAGATAAAGGTTGCTTGATTGATTTATTATCATTCTTTTTATTGCCTATAATTTAGGGATGGGAACGAATAGTGAAATCACTATTCGAATATTCGACTAGAACTATTCGAATATATTCGAATATTCGATTTTAGAATTCGTTTTGATGTCAGAATGTCTGCATGTCCGAATACTAGTACACTAGTCCTCTGTTCAAACCTTTTGTGTATAGCCGATATCTGTATACATGTACGTGCATGCAATATCTTGCCATTCAAGTGGTTCAGTAGGTTGGATGTTGTATTCTTGAATACAAAGTCCTGGTTACACAGGTTACAGGTCGCCTTCGACTTGTCGGCAGAACGAGTAAAGTAATTCCAGACACGTGATGGAGACATTGTGATGTTTATCGAATAGATGTAGAAATTAGAATGAAGATAAGTTTGACAAATTATTCTGAAGAAAAATATACTTTCTTACACATTATTTGATTGGTCTTTGTGCATATGCAATCATGATTACGATTGGTTATTGAAAGAGTAATTGTTTAATTTCACGACAAACAAGTTATGTGATTGGTTGACACTGACAATTGCAATTAGCGTGATTGACTTGTTTTGGATAATAAGGAGCAAGTGCAGATCATTAAGGTGTTAGATTTAGCGGCTTAAAATCGACTATTTTCACACTTAGGAATTAATAGTTTTGCAAACTGTCAAAAGATGTGGTAATTTGTCACAGGTGTTTTACTGTGTGACACACGTTGTAAAAACATCGTAACTGCACCTGGGAGCTAGGCACGTTCTTCGATATTTGGGATCGGTTTAGAGGAAGAAAATGAAAATAAAACAACATTATTTTTGATTAAATTTATGGTAAACATACAGGAATATGGGTTCATTAAAATCGAATATTCGAATACTATTTTGCTATTCGAATATTCGACCCGCTATTCGAATATTCGAATATTCGTTCCAATCCCTACTATAATTCATTTATTTTACCATTACCTGTAATAAAAGATTAAAATGCATTTTTTTTATATAGATTCCCTGATACAAAATGTATAATTTCACATGTATTTATCATTATCTAAAGAAAAAGGGATTTTCCAAAGAAGTATGTTTGAGAAAGAATTTGTGTTTTGTTTTCTGACGGCACAGGGATCTATAGTAATCCTGGGGTCAAAACTGTAATATAATATCAGAGGTGTCATTGTTATCCAATTTGAAGTTGTTTTAAGGAAGTTGTTTCGAGAAATGAAGAGCTTATTTTGAATGAAATCCATGATGTTATCCAAAAGTGCATTTCTTAAAATACCTAAGCTGTAAAAGTAAGTGAAATTAAAGGAAAACCTTTGTACAACTCTAAACGTCAAACTTCAAAAACCATCATTTGAATGAAAGCTAAGCTTAAAAAGATTGTCTCCTCTCAAATCCTTTTCATCTGTTTATTGTATAAATGTATATCTATGTGTTAATATATCTAATATGATGAATAAAACATGTCTGTATATCTATGAGTTAATATATCTAATATGATGAATAAAACATGTCTGTATATCTATGAATATATCTAATATGATGAATAAAACATGTCTGTATATCTAATATGATGAATAAAACATGTCTGTATATCTATGAGTGATGAATAAAACATGTCTGTATATCTATGTGATGAATAAAACATGTCTGTATATCTATGAGATGAATAAAACATGTCTGTATATCTATGTGATGAATAAAACATGTCTGTATATCTATGAGATGAATAAAACATGTCTGTATATCTATGTGTTATATGATGAATAAAACATGTCTGTATATCTATGTGTTAATATATCTAATATGATGAATAAAACATGTCTGTATATCTATGTGATGAATAAAACATGTCTATATCTATATATGATGAATAAAACATGTCTGTATATCTATGTGTTAATATATCTAATATGATGAATAAAACATGTCTGTATATTTGTGAGTTAATATATCTAATATGATGAATAAAACATGTCTGTATATCTATGAGTTAGATGCATGTCTAGAAGAGAAAATATTCTTGATTTTAACTGGATTTGACGTAGAGCTTATGAATATCTACTTATGAACAAGACTTTTATACATGCAGTATGTTGTTTTGTACATCAATTAGATTGATGATTTGCTTTGCTTATCGATATTTATCATTCTTTCCCCACATATTCTAATTAAGTATGTCACCATCGTTACCTTCATTTTTATTCCAGGATAAGTAGGAACCAAAGATTATCCCTTCTTGATAATCACAATATATGTCCAAATGCTTAATAATAAACTAATCTATATGTTCATTATCATCCTATCTATTCATAACACACATTGAAACTACTCTTAACACACATTGACCACATCACATGCTGCAACTTTAAGACAGTTAGAATAACTGTTTCTCCCATTTAAAACAACACAACTTTATACCCTCCCCGAGGCCACAGTTAAACCATCAACATTAGTTAAGTTAATCCCTGGCCTGTATTAGGTAATACCCTCTTGACTTCCATGACTAACTGTAAACCCATCCTACATGCACCACCCTTTACCTCGTTTCATGTACCTACGGCACGCAACTTCAGAAACCATTGAGACAAAAAAGGAGAAATTGCTTGAAACAAGCAATTTCTCCTTTTTTGCCGAAATGGTTTCTCCCACATACCAAAGAAAAATATAAGTTCTCATGCTATATAATTGCTGTCCACTATTGGTTTAAGTTTGACCAATCACACTGTCACAGGTAAGAAGAAGGGTTGACTAAGTGTCAAGCACCTTGGCACCAGATGGCTCATAGTACCTGAGTACATCATGATAAATGAATAAAATGGTACCAAAAAGCATTTTCCCATTTGTCTCAATGTTTTCTGCTTTCTTTCATTTCAAACAGAAACATATTGGCTTAAAATGGTCATTTTTTGAAGTTTTAATTCCGACTTGATGTGTTACCTTTAACAGTGTAACATTTATTACCTGTTTAATTGTTCAATACAATTTGTTTCGATTGATCCTGTTATAAATTTCCTCCAAGTCTAAACTTAAATTGTTCTTTATTTATGATATAAAGGGTTGCTGTTAACAATAAACTTTGATTTTACACCAAACTGAACAATCTCAATGATGCCCCATACACTACATTAGGTTTTACTCCCACCTCAACTTTACAAAGCATGGAGACCAAAACAAAATGAGATCTGATTCATTTGTAGAGCAATTAAAATTTCTAAGCCTAGGAGAGGCTCGGCTCTTTTCTTTACACATTTTGGCCTATACATTGATCTCTTTATCATGTGCCTCCAGAAGATGATTTAAGCAACGGTTGTGAAAAAAGAAAACTTTATATGTGATAAGTAACATTTTCTATAACCCTAGAGTGAAGCAGGGTTGCCTAAACAAAATATGCTTTATATTGTTTTATATTTGTACAGAGAAGTATCTGCTGCCTTTTTTCAGTCAAATTATTCCTTATGAAGGAATACACTATATCAGTATTTACTGCTAATCCAAGATTATGATAAGATTTAATTAATCCATCAGAATTTATCATTGATAACCCATTAGATACACCGGTATTAGACAAGACATTTTGTTGAACATTTTTTGGTTAGGATTGATCCTTTCAATAGTTTTCTGTTTCAGAACAGACATCTATTTGTGAACAATTGTTTCCCAGGATTGCGCATTTCAAGTTATTGGCTACTATTCCTATTTACCAATTACCAAACAATAACAACATTTGACCAGTTTGTTACAGACAGCTCTTGAAAACATTGTTAGAAAAGGAGAAATTGCTCTTAATGAGCAATTTTTCCTTTTCCCACGTTTTCTGCCCTACCAGAAGATAATTTTTAAATTTCATCACATTTTGAAATGCCGTCTGCAATCTCTTTCAATTTGGGACAGCCGAAAATATGGTGTTTGGTAAAGGGTTAAGTGGTGAGAGAGAAAAATTTCTTACAGCAATGACTTTGTAAACTGCTGTTGGAATGATTATGGCTGATCCTGGGATTCACATTGGGAATACTTGAGCCTTAAGTAGACTTTTGTGTTAAAATATGAAGAAAAATATAGACATTTTGAGAAAATAAGAAGAAACTTCTTTCCTCCTATTAATTGTCTGCTTTTGCATGCTGCAGGTGTGATAAAATGTGTTCCTGGAGGCATGAGATATACCTTCCTTGCTTTACTATCAGTTGCTATGGTTACCCCCATTATAATAACAAAGGCAAATTAACTTAATTAGACTGTAATTTGTGCAAACCTTTTTCCTTTTCACATTTAACTTGATCCTTTACCCTGATTTTAATATTGATCATTACTATGGATTCTATATTTATCAATCATACATTTATAGCATTTATTGCTTGTATCACAAGTTTTAATGCTATCTGTTGCAAAGGAAAAGAAAATACGATTTCAGAGCAGCATTGTAAAAGTGTACTAGAGGATGACATTCATTGTTTAAAGTAAACAGTGTGCTTTGTGTTTCCCTATAATCCATTCATATCAAACATGTGGACATTATAATTGATTTGTCCTGGGGAAAGATAAATTTAGAAATCCTTGATTTAACTGATCATGCTTACAGGAAACAGAAGCTTATACTAAGAATGTTTGCTATGCCTAATGACCATTACCTCATAGGTATAAACTGTAACAAAGTTTTAATTGAAAGCTTCTAGGGCCTTCATTTGGATGTTGCTCGTTTTTAGTAAAGTTTATTTTTAACACAATGATTTTTTCTGCAAATTAAAAGAATATTTAATTTGTTTTTCTTAGAAATCTGCATAAATTAATGTTTCAACTTTGGAATGGCCCCAAATTTTCCATGAAAATACATAACAATGGTCCACTTCAATACAAACACTTTCAATCTGTCTCCTATTTATCAATTCAATTGAAGAAGTCTTAATAAGCCACTTGTAACAGCAAAATATTCACCCATCCTCACATTTACATGAATTGTATATATACAAAACAAAAGTGTAAGTCGGCCTGTACGTGCACCCATCCTCACATTTACATGAATTGTATATATACAAAACAAAAGTGTAAGTAGGCCTGTACGTGCAAGGGAAGTAATCCTTAAAACATTGGCTAGTTATTTGTTATTTTCTCCCCTTCATATGAACTCTGCAAGTCACAACAATCCTTCTAAGAGCGACAATCACATCATATATTCATAGATTTAAAACAATCAGTCAAAGATGTGGAAGAAAAACCCAACATATGCTATGTGCTATCCGATAGAAATGACAATGTCAAAAGGAAAAATCCCTCATAAAGAGCAGCTTTTTCCTTTCATCACAATGCTTTCAAATCTCTGTACCAGAACAAATGTTTAGATAATGTATTCATGAGGTAGATGGTTAATATTGACGGATGATAAAACCCCTACAAGATTATTCAGCACAAAAAAAACCTTCTCAATCACCTTGGCGATCCTGATTCCCATTATCCATTGGTCGAGAGCAGCTTTGTTTTCAGCGCACAAATATCGAATAAATTTGGAGGTCTTCTTCTGGATCTGCGGATGCTGTCAATGGGAAATAAGACTTCATATGAGAACAACACAATATATTAAACTTTGGTCACCTCTCCGAGGCAGTCATTCTTAATCCATTACCAAACAATAATGACATTTGACCAGTTTGTTGCAGACGACTTTGGAAAACATTGTGGGAAAAGGAGAAATTGCTTGTGCAAGCAATTTTTCCTTTTCCCACAATGTTTTCTGCCCTATCAGAAGATAATTATTAAATTTCATCACATTTCGAAATGTCGTCTGCAAACTCTTTCAATTTAGGATTGTCGAAAATTTGGCGTTTGGTAAAGGGTTAAACTTTGGACACCTCTCACAGTAACTGTTATTCATTGAAAATCTTTGTGGAAGTACCCTGGGCAAGACAATTCAATACCTTGCCTGGTACTTGTGAAATGTGTTGACACAGCTTTAAACCCCATATAAACAAACAAAAAAATCAAGTAGAACTTTATGGAACAATCTTCAGTCAATTTTGTTTTAAGTGACAATGCTAAGGTAGATAGAGACATTGTGTATAAGAACAAAGGATATGTTAATATGGGCTGGCAGTAGGACCATGATGCATTAAGGACATCCTACCTTGAAAATCTCTGAGGTTACAGCCTTTCATGCATATTTGAGTTTGGCGCATTTACAAGGCCAAACTCAGCTTGGGTTAAAGCCATTATTCCAATATATAAGGCTTTTATGAAAGGCAGTCTCAAAGTTGATGGTTAACTTTACTAAAAATGTAAGTAGCACTGACCATTTCAAAATAAGTCAATTGTTTTAACTACAAGTATAAAGCACATTTTCAGAAAGTATGGTATTATTTCTTTTATCACAATGGTCTCATGAATTTTGAGCTGTTTGTGTATTATATCATATCCGAGCACCCTATTCTAAACCATGTATGAATGCATACCTTTAGAGCGAAACAGAAGTCTGTTGGTGCATGGTACTTCTTCTTCCAGTTCAAACCGTAGTATAGCTCCACAAACTCAAACTGTACCAGGCACACCAGGTCCTTTGGGGACTGAAATCAAACATGTACACTTAGAATGCTGGATAATTTTCTAAAAATAGATTTTTTGTGTCGTCTGCTTCCCAAAACCCATAAAATATCTGCTTAATTTTGTAACCCTTATAATGCTTGGTCATTTTCTAAAAATACATTTTTGTGTCATCTGCTTTCCAAATCTGCTTAATTTTGTTAAGGAAAGATACTTACAGTAGTAAACAGGTTAGATCACAGGCCAGACGTCAATTTACTTGGCGGCTGGCTGGCCTGGATCTAACTGTTTGCGTAATCATGAAGTTGGTTTCAGTACTATAAGGGTTAACAATAGATAGCATAAACAATAGCCAAGCATAATATAGAAGGAAGAAACCTTACAACCCGACCAGTAGCACACACAAGAATAGGTCATCACTTTCACAACTGAACATTTTTCTCCTTATCAAACAAAAAGTATTAGTAATATCCCATTTTGTAACAATGGTTTCTTAAGTCATGATCATAAGCACATTTAAAGTTCCTGTCTAGACAAATGGGTACAATAAACATTCTCCAAATTGTTGTATACAAATAGGGGTTACACATAATGTGAAAAATACCTCTCATTTTTTGCTTGCAATTTCTTAAAAAAACATCAATTTGGAATCAGAAGACAAATCTGTGGCACATGAACATTATTGATATTCCATTTCCTGTCACGAAACAGTCGGGGAGAAAATTCTGTCTTGGCTAAGCTTTAATTATGTATTTATGGGTGGCCCCTAACTGATGGTGTATACGGTGTGGCTTGTAGAATGTAAGCAGACTACAAAGTCATGGTAAATTAAAGCAGATGGCTTTACAACTTTAAAACTCTGACAATAATAACATACTTTGATCTTGAAAGGAGAATTCACTTGATTTATTTCAATGCTTTCACCATTTTTGAATCAATTTCACATACTTTCATTGTCATATTTTACAACTTTTACAATGAGCTTTGATGCTATATGTTACAGATTATCAAATAGCCTTCACGAGTGAGAAAAGTAAAAGGCATGAATTGATAACCATGTTTAAAATGAGTATCAGTCATAAAAATATAACAATGTTATTTGTGTGAATCATTCTTTTGTGCCGAAGTCTGAATCACAGGGGTCTATAGTTATTCTTGGGGTCAATACCCTGTAATAATCAAAGCGCTGATAGCGCTGAAGGACTAAGGTGCGTCCAAAGCAAGATAATTGAAGATACATTTGAAAAGTTCTTTAAGCAACAACTCGAGGAAAACAGCGCTCCTGTTTCAACCATTACTTTAGTTATTATTTCTGTGCACAGAGACTTGACGATAGTCTATTTTTTGAACATCTGGACGTTTTACGATTTCCCATAAGGCAACAGTTATGATAATAAAGAGCAAAACAAAGTGAGTAAATCGGGACTACATTGCTAGTTCCAAGAAGGTATTAGGCCACACAGTGAAGGCGGATGTTTAATGAGTAATTGGGGTCAGACAGCTGTTTGTGTATCGATAAAGTACCGTCCCTCAAAAAGTGGTATGTAAATTCAATGGACTAAAGTGCTGACGCACCCTTAGTCCAAAAATAACATCATTAAATTACATAATACTGACCCCAGGGTAACTAAAGACCCCTGTGGTCTGAATCTGAACAGAAGATTTAAGAAACTTCTGTGACGACCAGAGAGATGGGTTATTCTAGATATTCCTAATTTGTTTCAAATTCAAATATTCCAGCTCGATCTCACATATTGGCTGATATTGGTGTCATTGGAAGCTTTCATTCAGACCAGTGCCATGTTTCCATATGAAGGATAAAAGGAAGTCTTTACAACACAATAGAAGTATCGGTTACAGCGCTGTCAATACGGAGATGATTGGAGGAGAGTATCAAGATGTTTGGAGGGGAATATCGGCAGCAGACTGTCACCTCCATACTGTAAACTGTCTGGTGTGTGAGTATAGAATCAATACATAATTACAGCATTTGTATATCTCTCTCTCGGGGTAACAGGATTGTCTTGTCAACATTTCCAAATTGTCACACCGACATTCTAGGTACAGTTATATGACTGTTACACAATGGAGGTAAAAAGAGAATAGCCGGTTGGTGTTTAGAATGGAAATGATTTCGGGTAAAGAGTAGAAATGTTATCCTGTTAGCAGAGCGCAAATTGGATGATATTCCAAAGCCAAGCCTGATAACCTTTCCTATTCAAAGACAGACCATCCTATTCATATTACCAATACAGATTCAAATAACCAAACAGAATATGAATTATAAAACACGAAAAAAGAAATCAGAACAGAAATTAATATCTTTACTAGAAGTAAAGATTGATATATATATATCATGACATCATAGGTCATGATGTCAGACCTGACTTCATAATTTGCCAAGTGACTGTATGTTGTAGAGTTAGTGCCCTATATCACAAATGTAATACTGGCGGGGTGATCATGTGATCAATGTATAAAACATAAAACTGATTGCATATGGAGGTGCTCATGAATGAGCATTTTTTCTGCAGATTACTTTGGTTTTCCACTATTTTATATATGCCATTTTCAGACAATCAATTTTTTGCAACCACCAGTGAATGGTGTTTCCATTTTGGCTGTGCAGTTTTCTCTAAGTCCCTGCATTTCGAGTCAAGGGATGTTTTGATACCATTGTGAAAGCATCAGAAATAGCTTTCAACAACTTAAAACTGTAATGCAAGCATTTGGCAATAATCAGTATCTGTCCTTAATTATTTTCTTTAAGATCCAGTATATCTATGCATACTGACCATATGATTACTTTTTAACTAATCAGCCTTGAAAAACGCTGTTTCTTACCTTACTTATTTTTCCTTTTGGGTTATAGTAGAGTCCTGAGGCTCTGAGGACAAAATAATACTTCTTCCAGGCCTTTTTACCATCCGTCTTTAGATGTAACACTCCCTCCACTTCGGGGACTTGGACAGCTCCGCCAGCATAAAACTCCTGCAGATATATACAAACATACATAACTACACCAGTCATTGATAACTCTCTCAGTCTAACATACAATCCATCCTTTTGTCATAATGATTTATTCCCAAGACAACAAAAACAATCATCAAATTTTGTCAGATATACATACATAACCATACAGCAATATACATAACCATTTATTTATATCAACTCTCTCTATCTAACATACAATCCATCCTTCTGTCTGAATGATTTATTCCCAATACCACAAATAAAACATTCATCTAACTTTGTCTTATTTGTTGCTTTCAATTTCCCCAATCTCAATCACACTCATCAATATCAGAAGAATGATGCATCAATTAATATTCAATCTCACAAGCATAGCAGATTCAGCATTAACCCATTACCAAACAATAACAACATTTGACCAGTTTGTTGACGACTCTAGAAAACATTGTGGGATCTCACAATGTTTTCTGTCCTATCAGAAAATTATTTTTCATTTTCACCACATTTCGAAATGTCGTCTGCAAACTCTTTCAATTTGGGACAGTCGAAAATTTAATGTTTGGTAAAGGGTTAATCGCGACTAAGACCAAAACCGGTTCCCTTATTTAATCTTGTGACAAATCCAAATTAAAAGCAACAGCAGATGATAAATCTTAAGTATGAAAAATAATATTTCCACCACCAAAAAAAAATTAATAAAAGGAGCAACTAATCCTGTTGTCACACACCATTCATAAAACTTCAGCCACAAGTTTATTAAAATATTACCATGTACATATAAGGAAAAGTATAGATACACTTGTAAAATGAACCGTTTATCCATTTACTTTCAAAATCACTAGATATCAAAAGACCTCCCTCCATTAACTCTGGAGAGATATGATTTATGCAAATGTCAGCAGCTGTATTTTCATTTAGTCTGCTTTAATCCTTTCATAATAACATGCCAACCTAGAACACAGGATTTAGAAGCAGTTAACTTTTCAAACGTTGTGATAAAACCAACCCCATATGTCTGTTTAGGATTTTCATTTGTTATTCCTTTTTATAATTTTCTTTAATGGTTCTCCTATTGCTTATTGGTGTATAACCCATTACCAAACGCCAAATTTTTTACTCTTCCAAATTGGAAGAGTTTGCAGACGGCATTTCAAAATATGATGAAATTCGAAAGTAATCTTCTGATATGGCGGAAAACCTTGTGGGAAAAGGAGAACGTGCTTGTAAAGAGCAATTTTTCCTTTTCCCACAATGTTTTTCCAGAGTCGTCTGCAACAAACTGATCAAATGTCGTTATTGTTTGGTAATGGGATAATGTAACAGTTCTGAAATTGTCTACAGAGGATTTCTTCAATGAGGGAACGGATTAATACATGTCCTAAGCTACAGATGGTTTTGTTTGTTCTACCCAGGACAGCTTTTTAAAAGGAAATACATCCTTGAAACAAATCCCAACACCCTTACATCTTAACCCTTTACTAAACACCAAATTTTTGACTGTCCAAAATTGAAAGAGTTTGCAGACTACATTTCTATATGGGATGAAATTGAAAAATAATCTTCTGATACGGCAGAAAACATTGCGTGAAAAGGAGCACAACGTTTTCCAAAGTCGCCTGCAACAAACTGGTCAAATGTTGTTATTGTTTGGTAATGGGTTAAGACACAATAAATTCCCATTTCAATTTATAACAAAGAACTAAAAATCTTCCTTGTGGCAACAAACAAAACACTTTCATTGTTTTATGCAAACAAAACATTTTCATTTATTCAAACAAACCTCTCTCATTTCGTTTTATTTTTTTCATTTTGGTATTTATTTCATAGCACTACACAAATAAAATTTCACTTATTCTACAATCTTCATATATTCAGGTTTGGAATGCGGAAAGTCACAAAATCATTATTAAAGGAAATCTTAAACCGAAGAGATTATAGACACTAGTGTGACAAATCATGATAACAATTGATATCTTATTCATTTCAAAATACAATATGTCAGTAGCCTTTGTTGTAAATTGATTTTGCATCGTAATTGAAAGTATAGGGAAGTGAAAGACATATGGCCATAATGGGCAATGTTTACTTTGTTGTATTAAAACTCATCTCTTGACCTCATCCCAGAATGACACTTCTTTTTAACCATCACAATGCTGAGTAATTTTTTAAAAATAGATTTTTGTGTCGTCTGCTTTTGGAAACATTAAATATCTGCTCAATTTTGTTGAGGAAAAACACTCAGAGAAGCAAAAAGGTTAGATCACAGGTCAGCCGCAAATTTACTTGGCGGCTGGCCTGTATCGTACCTGTTTGCATAAGCATGAAGTCCGTTCGAGCACTATAAGGGTTAAAGGACATATTTGAGATAATGTGCTTGTCCATTTTAATTTATTTAAACAATGTAAAGGTACTTCATTCCATTTGTAAAATGTCATCCATATATATACAGTGATTAGCAGATACCATTGCCTGTCATAGGATTATGCATGAGATTGTTCATAGACATGCAACAGCAGACAGCCATATTTCCCACGCTGCAGTCTCAATGTCTGAAGTACGAGACATAACATGTTATTCCATTGTTCGAGTGTACAGAACTCATTTCCGTTTCATTAGAACTGGTTATTAGATCCAAAATATACTCATCACCTCTGAGAGAATGTTAAACATTATAAAGATAGGATGAATTTGACAGTATTTGTCTGAAAATCCTGACCATCCACTATTACTACATGTATAAGTGTCATCAACATGGTTGCCATATTAAACAATTTTAATCAACTCATACCTTGTTTTAAGTCAAATTGAACAAACCCTCTTTAATTATGCCAGATTATTTACAGAAGATAACCATAAGAATTCCAGCCTCGAACCGGACCATCAATCTAACTTTAAGGTATATCACCGACACCCAAAAGGTTGGCAAATGTTGACAAATCTCAGTAGAAGCTGAAAATTACCGAAAGATCTACGGACGCCACTCTAGGACATTCATGTTAGTCACCAAGCCACATCCATTAACTCTTCAGATGATGTCGGCTTTGGCAATGCTTACTGACTTTTAATAGGGAATTTGTACATTAACTCCTAAATCACAGTAATTCATCAAAAGCCCTAGGAAAGAATTGTGAATTTTAATAGTAAACATGTGATAACATCAGTACTATTGGTTATGACATTTTAGTACAATCTGATATAAAACAATGGTGACAATTATGAATCATTAGTCGGTTGTTTTATTCAAGTTTCTCCAGTTGCTTTTGTCCATCGTTGTAGAGATATTTCAGCCAGAGATTAATATGAAGTAAATGGGCCGCGTCACACGAAAAGGGGCACTCGGACATATAAAAAAAGCGCTGACTCAGCTCTATCTTAGCGCTATTATTCCAGCATCTAGTCACGAAAGTTATCATTTGTATTTATTTAAAGGTATAACTGGATGTCCTCTAAGATGGCAAACAGTGTAGCCCCAGACCAGCCGCCACGTTAGTGACGTGGCGGCTGGTCTGGGGCTACACTGTTTGCTATGTCCGAGTGCCCCTTTTCGTGTGACGTGGCCCAAATTATGAATCAACTGCACTTTGAATATGCTAAGGTCGCAGTTGTTGACCTTTGGATTTGCTAACATCCTGACATTGTTCATGAGTCATTAAAAATACTCTTCATTGTTGTTTGATTCAGTTTGGATGTAAATGAAAACTCAACCCTTATCCATTTATATATAAGCAAGTTCTCACTGTTTGATTGTGTAAATGATGGACACCAGTATGGAATAAAGTATGATCGGCGTAGAATGTACAGGGTGTATAGAAGGACATGTTGAGACAGACAGTCCAGATAAATCAATAGAACCCTTGTTCAAAGGAAGCAGGAATTTAAGACAAATGATGATGCCATCATGTCACACAAGAAGAAAAATCTTGGAGACCATCAGCAACTTATCATCAACTACAACTAGGTCTTTTAACCCATTTCCAAACAATAGCAGCATTTGACCACATTGTTGCAGACGACTCTGGAAAACATTGTTTGGAAAGGAGAAACTGCTCTTAACGAGCAATTTCTCCTCTTCCCACAATGTTTTCTGCCCTAGTAGATTATTTTCCAATTTCATCACATTTTGTAATGTCATCTGCAAACTCTTTCAATTTGGGACAGTCGAAAAATTTGGCGTTTGGTAAAAGGTTTAAATAACCCTCAACCCTGACTCTGTAACAAAACAGGTTCCATAATTTCAATAGAACAGACACTCTAACAGAAAACAGCTTCCTTCGGTATGAAGGAGACTTTTCTTTTAAAGCAGGCACTCTTTTACAGATCATTCGTTTTTAACATTTTCTTTTAAACAGACACTCTTACATAATGCATAATAACAGAGCAATAATTGTAACATTATTTATATATCTTTTATCACTAAACAAATGTGATCATATGGGGAAGCAGTCAGTAGAGTAGAAACTAGTAGAACTAGACAGCATAACCTCAATGTAATGTTTGTCTGTGGTGTTTTACACTTAGAGATATTGAAAGCATTATGTTGACATGCTTTGAACTTTTATTGTTGTAATTTTGTATAATCTTTCATTCACTAAGCCGTAATGCATGTTCATTTCTAGGCATTTTGTGGACTGGCGGGAGTCTAGCCCTTTTGAAGCACTGATGAGAGTATAATAGGATAAACCATGAATGCCTGATGGTGACATTATGTGTACACTTTTTAAGAAATGGAGAATTTACAAGAGCAAAAAGTTGTTTTACTTTATAATGCTTAATCATACAACATTTAAGCAGTTTTAATGCGTAAATTGGTATTTTGCATACAATGCATCAATGTTGTTTGCTAATCAATAAAACAAAATTTGATCAGACCTGTATGGAATGATTTATAACATAATTCGAAATTGTGTAAATAAATTTGATTATAATATTCAAAACATAAATGTCAGTGAAAATTGGCAAAATTTTGGTTTATGATATTCAAAACATAAATGTCAGTGAAAATTGAAAAGAGATCAAAGTTTTAACACACCAGCGCACAGCAAAGTTTTTTGACACCCCTCCCCTGATGACTTTTTTAAGCATTTTCCTTTCATGTGTCATTTTCATGTTGAGATTCTTAAGGTTTATTGATTCATTATAGAAATAAATGTTAAATAAAATGATCATACTGACAAAGGCAAAAATACCCCCAAAACATTGTGTTGTATTGTTACATAGAGTACCAGCTGCTGTAGAACCCAATGTTGTTCTGCATGAGTGACTGAGAAAACCTTGAGGCGGACACAAGCTCCGAAACTACAGTAAAACTTAACATCTGGAATGAATGACTAGGTTTAATTAGCAAAAGAACCTTTACAGCATGATTGTAATGTTTTCAAATAAAGCACTTGAGCTACATTCAACATCAGTGTGTACATTTTCTAAACCTTATAACAAAGTCTGACCTATGAACACAGGTTATACTGGGAGGCCTATCGTGCCAAACACATTTGGAATCCTAAATAACCCATATCCTTCTATTGCACTTCATATTAAGTGATCCAAACAGACGAGTAATAAGAATCCAAATTAACATTTCCATTCTGTTATTAGAAAAAAATCCAAGAAAAGGTGTGACTGTGTAACTGGGTGCATAAGCTATTTCTGACTTTGATGTGATAAAAACTGAACTATTCTGCTGCAGCTGCGTCAATCATGTATACATTTTCACAAAGAAAAAGGTTAAAAAGTGATGGCAAGTTTTAGTCAAAACAAAGTCCCATGGGTCTACATGATGGAAAACAGTTGGATTTTAACAGTAAGAAAACTTCAATTGCCTCATGGCTGCTACATTTCAAATGGTAAACAAACAATTAGGCTGTAAGAAACTGAAACATAATCATGTTATTTTTTATCTTATATTTGAAACTTGGCAACTCTGACTGTTACATTCAGATGTTTAAGATAGATGCCAAGTCGTATATGTGAAACTTTCAATATTTAACCTATCATATCAGGTTTTGTGTCTGAAGATGTTTACATGTCGCATCTAACAGAGCATATTAATACATCTCTAATTCAGTTCCGGCAGTAGGTTGGGTTGATACATGATAACAAACTTCTAACAATTTGGGTGGAGATCACTTTGTTTGACATGAAAACCAATTAGCCAATGGGAGGTTCCTATTGTGCATACTGATCCTAACAGAATTGCTACCCTTTCCTTAACCTTCTACTTCCATTTAATGACTAGTGGAAATTAAATGAGACTACAGGAAATATTCATTTAGTGTTGTTATATCATGTTAAAAACCAATGTTACATAAGGAGAAATTGTTTGTCTGGAACAATTCCTAATTGGTTCATAACAATTTCTTCAGGTGTGGGTGTGTTTAAATGGGTAAGAAAGATTCTTACATATACAAGTTTGTCCAAAACAATAATAGCAGATTTGCAAAACCAATAGTACCATGAATTTTCAATTAAAAAGACTATATATTTGCTACTATCATAACACTGTTTCATTCAAAAAAGATAAACAAGAAATGTTGAATGCCTGTCTAGGTAATAAGTTAATTGCCCAATTGGAGTGATGAATAATTGTAAATCTCCATCAATTTGGGAGGGGTTCCTTGGTGCTATCACGAAATCCATTACTTCCACGGCAGACACACTCAAATATGTGAGAACAGACAGGCTATATCATAAAACCCTCAGAATGCTGGGTAGTTTTCTAAAAAATGATATTTCTGTCGTCTGCTTTCCAAAACCTTAGATATCGGCTTAATATTCTGATGAAGAAAGATACTCAGAGTATCAAACAGGTTAGGTCACAAGCCAGCCGCCAAGTAAATTGGCAGCTGACCTGTGATCCAACCTGTTTGCATAAGCGTGAAGTTGGTTCCAGCACTATAATGGTTAACACACATTCCCCCATTCTGGGAACCTGTGACTTGTCTTAATGCCTAGCAATATCATATGATGAAAAATAGCATGACATAAAACAAATTCACCATGATAATGAGTAGAAACAACTGTGACAAAAGGATGAATTGCTCATTCTTAGTAATTTATCCTTTGGTCACAGTGTTTTCTACAGTCTTCTCCACCAGATACCTCAAAATGAGCTTCCATTTGATAAGGGGTTAATCAACCCAGACAACCCTTTGTTGATAGACCCAGATATCAGAACAAGAATGGAACAAAATTGGTCATACTGATTTGTCTGGGTTAAAATCCAATGCTGAAGAATTAAACCATTTAGAGTTTATGAATAACATCAGTACACAACAGTTAAAGATGATAAAAAAAAGTAAGTTTGACGTTGTTAGTAATTTTTCTTCTTCAACAATATTTTATTTTGTCATATGTTCCAGATTCCTAAAACATTAAGATATCTAGAGAAGGGTCTCAGATAATATCAGAATATTTATATATATTCATCTTTAATTGACACAAGTTTCACAGTTGGGAAAAGCATCATCATCTTGATTCAAGGGCCATCATAGATCATAAGTCCATGGGAGTCTGATTATTTCACATGGGAACAATCTTGTTGAGACAAAAAACACATGGGCAGGGGACTTTCTGTTCTAAGTGGTTTGTGACAGACAAAATTTAAACCAAGTATCAGTGGTAAATCAACTCTCTGTGGTAATCTATGTCAATTATGGTTAATTCACTTCAATGAGATCAATAAGCATCCATGTAAATATGGCAAAAGGATGACCTTATCGGGCAAATTGTAGTCATTTTTGACCTCATTTTAAGGTGTTTTCTTTTCTTCAAGTTAATTGTTTTCGAGAAATGGCTAAACGAATATTCTTTTTGCTTGCAGTGTTCTGCCTAGAGCATGGCCATGCGGAATTGGTCCCTCAAAATCCGTGGATTCCGCACTCTGAAATCACAAAAACTCATTAATTGTGGCGGGGATTAACATCACAGCTGTGTAACTCGCATGGCGACACACAACACCGCATCGTCATACCGCGGGAGGTACAGTATTTTTCATTGGTTGCATATGATGCTGTCAAGTTAGATAACCAATCGTCGCTCGTATATTATCATTCCTAAATTCCATTGTCATGGATGAAAACGTAAAATCTGCGTCGAAAATTCGGCTACAAAAGAAACATTCTTAAGGCAGCGGGCACCTAATGGACATCGGAAATACTCGCGAAATATCGGACAACATCGGCCATTTCGGCGATATCCGTAAACACGATCGTTTTGGCCGAGTTTAATAAATATTTTTTAAAATAATAGCAAATAATTGCATTCAGTAATGAATTAGATTAAATGTTATAAATTCATGCTTATTCATGCTTTAAACTAGAAATGAAATTGCAATTTTGAAAAAAAAATAGAATGCATGCATGCGGGAAGTACCCTCCGGTGACGTCATTTTCGGGGAATTTCCGTGACGTCATTTTCGGGGAATTTCTGTTTACAAATAATTTGACAATATGAAATTTCGCGACAAAAGTGGCGTTTTTCGCAAAAGTGGACACAAACAAACTGTAAGTAAAGTTGGAAAAAACGTGATTGTTGAGTATAACTATGCAAATTCCCATATCTGTGATGGATTATCCTGCAAATCAAAGTGCAATAGGATTGAAGAACTTGGAAAGGGTGTAATTCGTGATGGGTGAAGAGTGGGCCGTCGAGTGGTCGAATTGGGGATTCTCATGGATAATCTGAAATACTGTTCACAGTGTAAACTTGGACCTGTTCCACTTACGGCCTACAATATTGTAGGTGAACTCCAAAAAGGACTCAGTGGGTATCTGTATGTTGTCTGTCAGAATGCAGATTGTCAACATGTGAATAGGGTGGCCTATGGCAAACAGCATCACAGCAAAGGAAAGGCAAAGGGGATGCCATGTTTCGATGTAAACACCAAACTTGGCACAGGTAATCATGTTTATTCTAATTAACACAATGTGTTTTATCAGTTTATAAATGAAAAAATTGATATGTTATGTAGTGGTTCAGTGTGTGAAGACCTACATGTACACATACATAGCTCTAAATAATGTGCGTTCAGAATGTGCAATACTGTTTCATTTGGCCAAGAGTCTGCCAATTCAAAAATTGTAAAAAGACTATGGCGGCCGGGCAATTTATATTGACTATCAGGGTTTTTTTTCCTTCTTAGTGACCCGCCGATTAACCGCCCCTTATTTTTCCTAGTTTTTCCACATATTTCAATATAGGGGTTGTCTGATTGCATAAATTATATCATGATACTTTTATGGTGAACCTATATAAGGTTATGTGTTTTTCCTTTCAGATATGATTATATATTATTTTGAAACCAACTAATTTCAATGCAGTGAATAAAAATTGAGATTTTTTATGAATTTGCTGTTCAGAATTTTTCATTGTCTTGAAAAATATGTGTTGTTTTCACATGGGCTGATAAATATTTTTTGTCAAAAATAAATTGTATCTACTTTGTTACTTATTTGTTTTTAATTGTTCAATATATACATCTTTAATGTATGTATTAAATCTATTCTGATAAAAAAAAGATTATTTTTGAGAAATTGACATCAATTTTAGTAAGTATACCCCCTGAAAAAATTCTAATGAAAAGATAACAAAGGGGTGATGACATTTTTTTTTTAAATTCTTCAAAACCTGTGGTTAGATTTTGTTAATATTTCACAGTTTAGTTTAATAATACATTTACCAGTATTAGATAATAATAAAGTCAAGATTTGAAAAAAGTTCCATTAGGTGCCTTCTACCTTAAGTTTCTTTAGTGCACATTTTTAATCAAAACCCAGGGGAGCGGCAGCCTAGCACTATAACCAATCATGAGCTAGTGACAGATACGGAACCAGAGCCCAAAAAACTATTTCAACGCTTGTGGTTGAGAGATTTTTCGTAGTAGAAATACGATGAGGATCAATATGAAATACTGTACAACTTGTGTATAAAACATTATAAACACTATGCTTTCACCTTGGGCATCAAATATTTTCGCACAAGCACATTGATGATGTATGAATAAAATAAATAGCAACAATATGCCATTATGGCCACAATTTACAGCCACCACACAGACACTAAACACCAGTTGTTATGAATGTAAATATAGTCTGGATAAGTTTGATCATGGCTTGTGAACGCTCTGCCGCACTACCGCGGTGCTGATGATAAAATCAGTAGCGCAACTTCTGGTTTAGTGATTTTAGGGTAGGTTTTTGCTATTTTCGTACATTTTCAGACAAGTAATTAAAAATCTAAAAACCCTTATCGATTCCAACCGCCTATGGGTAAAGTTTCACTTTTGAACTTGAGGAATTGGCCGAGATTTCATCATGTTCCTCGTCGGTGCAATCCAGAATTGCAATTTGAAAGTCCGCAACCGCATCACCAGGTAAACATTGTGATATTCTATTCAAACAAACCTAAAACGCAGCAAATTTTACCACTTGGTAGTTTTGAGTAACATTATTGATCAGAACATCCACTTAGCTTGACATAAAATGGCAAATTGCATGATATTTTACTGGTGTTTCCTAATGTATTTTCGCGTTCTTTGGCGAGGAAAAATTCCGAAATCTCAGCCAATTCCACAAGTTCAAAACTGAAACTTAGCCTCTACCTCTGGACCACTGTCCATATCGGCTAAAACCAAGAAATGCCTGGTTTGGTTAACCTATTACTAAACAAAACAATACCGACATTTGACCAGTTTCTTGCAGACGAATCTAGAAAACATTGTGGGAAAAGGAGAAATTGCTCTCAACAAGCAATTTCTCCTTCCCCAACAATGTTTTCTGTCCTATCAGAACATTATTTTTCAATTTCATCACACTTTGAAATGTCGTCTGCAAACTCTTTCAAATTGAGACAGTCGAAAATTTGGCGTTTTGTGAAGGGTTAACTATGGTCTCCAGAAAATTACTTGCTGCATTATAACATGCATGTGAGAAAAAAAGAGTCAAGAGTGTAAATGGGTGGCTGATAAGCAGAACATTTTTGGATTGTTTTATCGTGCTGTAGAAAGGGTGTTAACAGTGCTTTAGAAAGGGTGTTAACATTTCGTGTACTATGACAAATGCTGCTGCTCCCAGCCAGAGTAAAGTAAACAACACCCATTATTGGATGTTTATGGTTCAAATGTAACCTTTGTGTAACACCATCACGTTCATAAACAAACACCAAACATGGTGAACAAATATCAAAATATGAATTATTAAAACATTACCAAACATTAACGACATTTGACCAGTTTGGTGCAGACGGCTCTGGAAAACATTGTGGGGAAAGGAATAATTGCTGTGAACGAGCAATTTCTCCTTTTCCCACAATGTTTTCTACCCTATCATAATCATTATTCTAATTGTTAATAAGTCATCTTTATCAAACAGAACGTAAATGAAACAACTAGCTGTACCAATCCTGTAAAGCATTACTGTATAACGACTAAAACTTTCTCCACACATGTTAAACATTATGTGCTTTATCAGATTTGTCCATTAGGAACCATGAGGTTACAGAAAGCTCTCTCAGTGCCCTATCAGGATTCCTCTTTGATTGATAATCTCTGTCAAATACTGAGACAAAGTGTTCAGTCATTTCAGACCTTTTATTGCACGATTACAATAATTCTGTTAGTAACACATTACAGGACTTAAGATGAGAACATTATAGAGCCCATAATATCTTCAAAAATATTGGTCCACATAACCCACTAAGTTGAGTTGAACGCAAAACATCAGGAAAAGAGTGGTAAAGAAAAGCGGGTACCGGACAAAGCACTTTAATACTTATTATTTTGTATTTACTTATCATCAATCTGTCAGACGTATTAAAAGGTTCATGAAGCTGTGTGAATCTCTTCAATCAAAGACGAGTATCATTTATTGAAGACAGACACAAAGCAATTGCCAAAGTGGTTGTTCCTGACAGACACAAGCACATAGTGTAGAAAATGTACTAACAGTAATCCAGATTGGTAAATATGTGGGAAGGTTGCACTGACAAGCATCATGTTGTTTCCCAGAGAGAGAGAAGTCAAGAAAAGGGAGAACTCAAATATTCTGGGTTCCGATCAGGCACTATTCAACTTTGCTGAAGATCAACAAGCCATCATTCAAGCATAAGACATGATAATCACCAGGATTGGGACAAAACTAGGAATACCATTGTACAGCACCAGGATTGGGACAAAACTAGGAATACTATTGTACATCACCGGGATTGGGACAAAACTAGGAATACTATTGTACAGCACCAGGATTGGGACAAAACTAGGAATACTATTGTACATCACCGGGATTGGGACAAAACTAGGAATACCATTGTACATCACCAGGATTGGGACAAAACTAGGAATACAATTGTACATCACCGGGATTGGGACAAAACTAGGAATACCATTGTACATCACCGGGATTGGGACAAAACTAGGAATACCATTGTACATCACCAGGATTGGGACAAAACTAGGAATACCATTGTACATCACCAGGATTGGGACAAAACTAGGAATAGCATTGTACAGCACCAGGATTGGGACAAAACTAGGAATACTATTGTACATCACCGGGATTGGGACAAAACTAGGAATACCATTGTACATCACCGGGATTGGGACAAAACTAGGAATACTATTGTACATCACCGGGATTGGGACAAAACTAGGAATACCATTGTACATCACCGGGATTGGGACAAAACTAGGAATACCATTGTACATCACCAGGATTGGGACAAAACTAGGAATACTATTGTACATCACCAGGATTGGGACAAAACTAGGAATACTATTGTACATCACCAGGAAACCCGTAATATAATCAAAATACTGTGGACGCAGTGTTTAGTCTCTTGCAGAAAAATACCAAGAATAAACAAACATTAATAACATCATTCATAAACTGTTCATCTCAGTCAAGGAAATTGTTTTGTTTCAGGGACTTTAAACTGTATTATTTTGTTATGGTGGCAAGGCATTACATTTCATGTGAAGGGTCAAACAAAGTTGTAACTTGAACTGATGATTTCATGCCCTGCCCCAGTCAGTAATCAAAACGATAACATGCCATTATATAAAATATGTTAAAACTTTTAAACTGATTATATCACTGATAAGTGTTATTCAAAAAGAAAATTAATTTCCTAGTCAATCCTGTGGGTAATATTCTATAGAATGTTCACAGTTCACGAAAAAAAAGAAACAATTATCATGCAAAGTGGTTTTGTTGGTTGGGGTTTTTTAAAGTCGTACTTCATCCATATTACAGCAGTGAGCTGTCTGAGCACGCCTATCTTTGGTCACTAGTACTGCACAGTATTCTTTCAAGGCTATTGACTGCTTTACCACATGAACATTATTACCTAATGGTGAGATACTCACTTAACCCATTACTTATCTTAACCCTTTACCAAACAACAACCACATTTGAACACTTTGTTGCAGAGGACTTTAGAAAACATTGTGGGAAAAGTAGAAATTGCTTGTGACAAGCAATTTTTCTTTTTCCCAAAATGTTTTCTGCTCTATGCAAACTCTTTCAATTTGGGACAGTCGAAAATTTTACATTTGGGAAAGGGTTAAACAGAAAAAACATTTGCCAGGCCAGGTATGTATCCTAGGACTCCTATATTCCAAGGCAGACACACCATCAGTTGAGTTAATAAGGCAAAATGTATTTTAGAGAATTCCTCTATCCACTGGAACAAATATTTGAACAAAGGAGAATGTTTACAAAGGTTTCAGAGATTAATTAACTGATAAGGACATTACCAGAGTCCCTTGAAACCCTATTACAGGGTTACAGACTACCCTGCTCATTTATTTCTAAAACATTGTACAGTTATAACAAAAGAAAGCCAACAAAAACTCCATTCCACACTTGTTTGTCCTTGCGGACTGTTAGGTTTCCACATAAATGGCTTTGAGTACATGTTTATGTGTTACAGATAGTTTAAGAACACAGTAATAAATGTAGGGTAACATTGCAAAAATATCCTTCTTAAAACAATGATTTCTGACCTCTGCTAATGTTTTAAAGTGTCATTTGCTTCTTTAGTAAGTGGCTTATAAGTTATATGCTATAATGCCCTTTATATGCTTAACCCTTTCCCAAACAACACATTTTCCACTGTCTCAAATTGAAAGATTTTGCAGACAACATTTCAAAATGTGATGAAATTGATGAATATTCTTCAGAAAGAGCAGAAAACCTTGTGAAAGAAGGACGAATTGCTCTTAACGAGCAATTTCTCCTTTTCCCACAATGTTTTCTAAAGTCGTCTGCAAAAAAGTAGTCAAATGTCGTGATTGTTTGGGAAAGGGTTAAGCCATCGACCCTCAATCCCTCATATCCTTTACCTAGTGATGAATTTTTCTATGACGATTAATCAGCTTAAAAAGCAAGACATTTAGACAAAGAGGGAGATTATTATATTCATCAAATTACAATCCTTCCTTTTTAACAATGAATATGACCAATCAGTAAACAATTCAGAATTCTGCATAATTTGTTCAATGCCATATCATGCCTCCATTGGGAGTTGCATTAAAAAAAGAGGCTCCCTCATGTAATATACACTAAAAAAAGAGGCTCCCTCATGTAATATACACTAAAAAAAGAGGCTCCCTCATGTAATATACAAAGCACTTTAGTAAAGGTCAACTTTGTCAAAAACACCAATTAAAGTTATTACCTCTAGCCATTTACAGACAGCTCCACATAAATTTCACAAAAAGTCGATAATGTGGAATTTTTCTTTTGTAATACACACAGCAGCTGCCAGAATGTAAATTTTGCAGGCAATTTGTATCATACTGCATAGCTTTTGCATACTTTTTAGCAGGGGTCTATAAAACGCATCATTTCAATTAATCATTTTGCTTTCAGAAAAACAAAGCAGTTTTCCCAAAAAATCTAAAGTTACCCAAGCATTTTTTATTTTCCAATTAACCTATCATGTAGTGAATATTCTTCCTAAGATCAATACACTACTTTAACCCTTTACCAAACAATAACGACTTTTGACCAGTTTGTTGCAGACAACTCTGGAAAACATTGTGGGAACAGGAGAAATTGCTCTATATGAACAATTTCTCCTTTTCCCACAATGTTTTCTGCCTTATCAGAAGATTATTTTTCCATTTCTTCACATTTTGAAGTGCAGTCTGCAATCTCTTCATTTTGGGACAGTCGAAAATTGGGCTTTTGGTAAAGGGTTATGGCCTCTTTCCAAGTGAAAGAATAGCAAAGCACTTTACTGATTACATTGATGTGAAAGTTGTTTTTTCTAAGAAATATTTTGACCATCACCATACCAACAGTTTACCATTGGTAATCATAAAAAGAGGCCTACTATCAAATGGAACTCAATATCAAATTATCCTCTTGTTGCTAACAATTTTCAATTGTGTCTGCTGTAAAAATAATTCAAAAGTTTCTGTGTTTGGAAAACATGTAATAACAACAAAAACCTGTTTCTATAGATGATAATAGCCTACAGACTAAAAGTTACATAATGTTTTCATAGAGCCATTTAGATATAAATCATATTTCTCAGCCCAGCATGTTCAGCAGAAACATGGATAGAAAAGCATGATAAAACCCTTACCCAGGTATATACACAAGAGGATTCTTTCACATGGTTACATCATCTCCTAGACCTTTCACATGGATGGTTATTGCAGTTCATGTAATTTACAGATAGGTATTTGTAATACTGAATGGCAAGGGTACAATGCAAAATATGAGGCTGTCTTTCTTTCACAAAGAAGAAGCGCGTACAAATCCTCTTTTTGTCACAAATTCAACAGAAGAATCAGCGCACCATATCCTTGCCAATTTGAAGTCTCTCTAAAATATTGTTTTGCAAAGGGCTTGCAGCTTTAAAGTGTACATTCAAGCATCATGAACTACACACAGCCTATAGCTGCAGTCTGGGTAATTATTTTAACATATAATCCTTTGAAACAACCTTTTAGTTCCTTTGATGGCTGTCACAGTTTCTGTCTGCATGTCTCAGTAACCCTGTTAATGCTACATGTTCCACAAGAGAAACATTCAAATTACTGTCCGTCTCATCCATACATTGAACTTTTAGTAATTTCTATTTAAGGAGAAAATAAACCTTTTTTGTTTTGTTTTTGTTTTGTTTTTTATATGAACTCCAAATTTGATTTTTCAATGCATTTACAGGCAGAATAACCATTGAAATAACAAAACATTAATAAAGCACAGTATCAGACAGATATGTCCTTAAATTTTAAATTTTGCTATAACATTTTCAGAACAAAGAATTTGGACTTGTGAATGAATTACTTCTAAAACACTTAATAAAACTACAATAGAAATGAATTCATTAGGGTCTCTTTCCACTTGGTAAAATAACATTACATACAATAATTACTGGTTTCCCAAAATCTAAAATCAATACTTTAATAGCTAATTAGGGCTTGGCCTGTATAAAAATATCAATGACAAACTTTGAAACCTCACAACAATAGCAATACTGATAATAGAGTTTACAAGCACGATCATTAGAACTGTTTAACTTATCATTAGTGCCAGACTGACACAATGATAAGCCAATCAAAGGCGTGATACAAACATGGTCTGTCCTCTTTGAACTTATCCGTTTAATCTCATACCTGTTTCAAAAGATCTACAAACTACCTTGATAGATTCAGCTACATTTACCAAAAATCTCAATGTAACAATATTCAACCCTTTAATTAACATTGGAAAATATATAATGCAGTCAATCTCATTTAGAGAAACCACATTTGACTGAGACAGAATTGTGGTGTTTAAGACACCTGACAACTTGATACCGACACAAATCAAATAGAAAGCTCAGACTGATGCTTTCTGGATGACTTGCTTCCTGTCTTAAGAAAGCCGCAGACTTAAAAGCAATTCATGCACTGTTAAAGAGTGATCACAAGATTGACTGTGTCTGATATTAACTGAAGTTGATCGAAGCTTCATGGTAGATTTATTTCTCAAAAGCAGGTTTTGTTTTTAAAGCTTTATTTTGAGTACAAGTATGGAGATGCAGAGCATGGATATGTGCTCCAATGACCTTGAACTACTAACAAAAGTGAGAAAAACTTCAAACCAGTCTGTTATTCAGACCGAGGCTTGTTAACCCTTATAGTGCTGGAACCGACTTTAAGCTTATGCAAATGGTCAGATCCAGGCCAGCCGCCAAGTAAACTGGAAGCTCGCCTGTGGTCTAACCTCTGCTTCCTACTCTAAGTATTTTACCTCATCGAAGCAGGTATTTATGATTTTGGAAAGCAGACGACACAAAAATTTATTTTTAGAAAATTACCCAGCATTTTAAGGGTTGAATGTATACATTTACATAATGATATAACATGACTAGTAAAATATTACTTTCATTGCCTTCCTTGAAGTTCTAGTATGACCTTTTCCCAATTGGAAATAAAGGGCCAATAAAGAGAGTCAAAGCAGACTTGCTAAGACTTCTCAACCCTTTCAAACACGCGAGAGCTTGGACCAAAATATTGTTGAAACGAAGGTATCAGTAACTGCACTAATCAGACAACTCTTCATCATTTAACCCTTTACCGAACACCAAATGTTCCACTGTCCCAAATTGAAAGAGATTGCAGACGACCTCTCAAAATGTGACGAAATTGAAAAATAATCTTCGAATAAGGTGGAAAACATCGTGAGAAAAGGAGAAATTGCTCATTAAGAGCAATTTCTCCTTAACCAACAATGTTTTCTTAAGTCGTCTGCAACAAAGTGGTCAAAATGTTGTTATTGTTTGGTAATTTGGTTAAACTACATGTATGACCATTTTTCTGTACCATATTCGGCTGTAATTCTAGGGGGAGGTCATCAGCCGTAACACAAGTATGATAGATCTTGGGTTTGAGGAGCAAGTGTCCCCTTACTTTCCAGCAAAAATAACAAATTACAAGCTCTGTAGATATTTATTACAACAAACTGTGTTAAGCAACCAAGAAACCAGTTCTATAAAAGAATATATTGACCTTTCTTTTTTTTACAGAAGTTACAATGCTGTATACTTGATTTCATAAAGGAGTTTCATTTTCACTAACATTGTTGCCAAATATGTTTAGGATGAAAACTAGACAGAAAAATGTAGTTCCAATAAATGATCTAGTATAAAACTTTCCAAAGAGAGTGGAATATAGTCATTATCATTTGCTTTCTGCATTATCTTCAGTAATGAGTGTATGTATCAATGTACCACATTGTTGTTTACTTATTCTACAAAATCAACCCTAAATCAAGCCAAAAACACATGTGTAATTTTTCTTATCATTCCCTAAATGAAACTTTTATTTTACACAAACCATTTAATAAATATCAATCTGCTGGATGCTGAATCTTTGTATATGACATATGTTTTATAGCTGAATGACCTGAAGCAAACTTCATGTTGATTTTAACTTAGGTAGCACAAGATGTGTATGTTGATGAAAATGCTTAGCTCCTGTCCCCAAATGGTATTTATGAACTGATCCAAATTGAAAAAGTTTTATTTTTAATATTGAGGAATAGCCAGTGTGGCAAAAGGATGTAATTCTCCAAGAGAGCAATTCACCATTTTGTCCACAGTGGTTTTAATTACTGTCTGCATATGCAGTCATTGTCTTTAACTATTATAGTGAGTAATCTTTTACTCAGAGTTATATGAAAACATGGCAGAAAAAGGAACAATTGACATTAAGTCTTCTCTCCCTTTTAAAAATATGATTGAACATCAAAATAAATACAAATACAGGAAAAAATCTCTACTTACATTTCAAGGGATATAAATTCCACAAACAGGCTAATTAGAACATTCAAATTTAGGTTCATGTTACCAGAATCAATAAAACTTTATGATCATGATCTGTTGTCTAGAGTCTGAGAATTGTGTCAGGTTTCGATGCTAGCCTTACATCCGATCAATACCCAGACACCATAACCAACATAATGCTCTGAACAGTTCACTGTGTACTATACATAATATACTTATTCTGGTCATTTAAACTTTGGTATCACAAACACTTGATACACTTCATCTGAACTGGTCATTTATAAACCAATTAGCACACAGTTAATTGGATGAATCATTCTACAGTCTTCACAGGAAATTAAGAAATCCTATAAACAAAAGACACTAACAGTATAACTTGAATTATTAACTGCCTATCTTTATAAAAATCAAATGCAGGTAGAAGCTATTTCAACAGCACATGTTCAGCGTATGACATACTCTAAACAAATTAACATATAAATTTCTTTTGTTTGGATCAATTCACCCAATCTCTTTGTAAGCTCCAATTAGCAAATACTGTTGGATCTAAGCAAATATTCCACTATTATTCAAGGCATTTAAAATGACTATACAAAAAAATACCACTCAACACAGGTTAAGAGTTGGTTGTATGTGGCATATTGGAATAAAATCTTGTCTAAATCATCCACAAATAAAGATGGTACAATGAAAATAACCGATAACTTAAATCAACAGTACAATTCAATTTTTAAATCCAACATAACTGAATCAATAATTATCGCCATTCTGAATGTGTCCGTACACACACACACACACCTACACAAAGGCTAATACGTCCCAAGTTGAACGCTCCTGAAGATCCCAGCGTCCCAGTCTCCCACTATAAATATTTTTCTTGTTCCACATGTGTACACACTGTATCATGAGTCAATGCCATTCTAAACTGTCCTGCGCTCCTCCGGCTACACTGCACTCCCTGCTGAATCACTCTTATAGCTAAACCTTTCTCCCAAAACACTTACCCTTATAGTGCTGGAACATACATGGTGCTCATGCAAACAGGTTAGATCCAGGCCAGCTGCCAAAAACCTGTTTGCTTCTCTGGGTATCTTACTTCATCAAACATTAAGCAGATGTTTAAGGTTTTGGAAAGCAGACGACACAAACATCTTTTTTTAAAAAATTACCAAGCATTATGAGGGTTAACAAAACTCATCCCATTGAAGTAAATTAGATAAGA
The DNA here is from genome assembly GCA_947846245.1 of Cerastoderma edule. Taxonomy (NCBI): domain Eukaryota; kingdom Metazoa; phylum Mollusca; class Bivalvia; order Cardiida; family Cardiidae; genus Cerastoderma; species Cerastoderma edule. The sequence continues at coordinate 8,189,049 of OX401414.1, forward strand.
TATAAGGGGAAGATTGCGATAAATCAAGAATACATTTGTCAATCATAGAAAATGAACAAATTGTTTGTCACAATGTCACCATTTGCTTGTATGTCAACAAATGTTCTCTACTTATTAATAATAAAAAAAATATATTGTCTGCTACATAAAAGGGAACAAAACCTAGACTGATAAAAAATGGGAAAACCGTTTTCTGACTGATAACTCTAAAAATAGGTTTAAGTGGGAAGGCACATGTTTTGGATATTTGAATGCTGTCATTTAAGGCTGATTTACACCTGTGTAGCCTACATTTATTGGCCTTTATTGTAACATTCTGTTTTAAACTCCCGATCAATGCCTTCCTCGTTGCTGCTCTTTGTTTGAGAGGGATGCCGGTAAAATGTGGTAGTGGTTAGTTTACACCAGAGAAACTTCATACAGCAGCACTTTTCAATGGTAAAATTCAAAAGCGGGTGGGGGGGTTGAGGGGCTAATGACAAAAGTCAAGAAGACCAGACTCTTAAATTGCTTGCAGTATTCCATTTTGTCACAAATAGAGTAGATATTTGATAAAAATCATTACCCCATAGAAGATGTTTTGTATACCAAATTGACTCCTCCCAATTTGCAGTGAATTACTTAAAGGCCCATTAAAGGAGATTAATGCTATATCAAACTGTATTATTTGGTAAACTTTATGACACATTCAAATAGTAATCACCAGAAAACACCATCAGCACAACTTAAATGACTGTGAAAGTAAACCAGAAATAACCCAGATTTAAGTTCAACAAGTTTCAAGGGTAATTTCTCAAAAACTAAGTAGTGTTTCAATGGGTTTCAGAGTTCTATATAGGACACATATCAAACCTTGGTCTGCCTACATATGTAGAACATTATCAGCACTTTTGCGAGTATCAACTTTTTTAAAACTGCTTACATCCTTCCATTGAACAAATTCATCCACAGCTCTATTTTCTGTTTACTATGAAGAAGTAACAAATTACGTTATATGCTTTAACCAAACAATAATGACATTTAACTACTTTGTTGCAGATGACTCTGGAAAACATTGTGGGAAAATGAGAAATTGCTCTTAATAAGCAATTTCTCCTTTTCCCACAATATGTTTGCCCTATCAGAAGATAATTCCATCACATTTCAAAATGTCATCTGCAAACTCTTTCAATTTGGGACAGTCGAATTTGGCGTTTGGTTAAGGGTTAAACAGCTTACATTCTTCAAATTAAAAGAGTTTGCTGACAACATTTCAAAATAAGATGAAATTGAAAAACATTTTTTTGCTAGGGCAGAAAACATTGCGAACAGCAATTTCTCCTTTTCCCACAATGTTTTCCAGAGTCATCTGCAACAAACTGGTCAAATGTCGTTACTGTTTGGTAAAGGGTTAAGACATTAGTCTCTAAAAAAGTAAGCAAGCCTCGCACTATGCCAAGGATTGTATTTAATTTGAGGGCACCTGCTGGGAGCTGTCACAAAAACCCTGTCAATTTCTCCAGAATTAATACAACCAAGGCCCGGTATCACATAAACAAAACAGAAACAGAGTTGAGTGGATATTTCCTGTACAGGTTATATCGAAAATAGTGAGGAACTTTCCCAAAATACAAGATAAGATCAAAGATTTAATTAAAAATCAGTGGTAGTCTGCTTTGTTAAAAGACAAAAGTACATCATATAACCACCTTAGTATTTGATTGAGAAGGCCTTTTTGCAAAACATAAGAAAATTGATATATGCTTGTCATAAAACATAAAACAATTATCTTACGTGATTCTAATTATTCTTTTACTTTCTGAAATGATTTCCTAAATAACCTTTGCTTGTTTTTAAACTCTAGTAGTGCTGCAACTGACATCTTGCTTATGCAAACAGGTTAGATCCAGTCCAGCCCCCAAGTAAATTGGCTGCTGTCTTTAGATCTAACCTGTTAGTTACTCTGGGTATCTTTCCTCATCAGAATCAAGCAGATATTTAAGGTTTTGAAAAGAAAAGATACAAGCATCTTTTTTTAGAAAATTACCCAGCATTCTAAGGGTTAACAAGGGTAATCAGTTTTAAAGGTTTTTCTATATGATTTATAGCTGCGCCTCAACTGAATGTCCTTTAGTTCTAAAACTTATGCAGATTACAGTGCTGACATGGAACCATGTCAAAGATGAAGAAAAAAACAGACCTATGGTCCTTTCTTAGCTGTTCCTTGTGATTTGTAAATTTACTTTGAATCTCTTACAAACACATTGACAACATTTTGAAATATTGTGACAAACAGGAGAATTTTACAAAGTATTAAAATAACATACCAAAAATTTCCTCAATTTCAATCCCCAAATTTAAAATGCATTTTCACACAGAAACAATATCTTAGTGTGCTAAGGATTTTAAAGCCCGTAAGAGCAATTGAAAATGGTTTAATGAATTATCATTTTTCAACAAGAGGTACTTAAAAAACCTGTTAGTGATTAGATCAAGTGCTAACCATTTCCCTTGTGCCGCTGAACTCTGACCTCTTTACTCTATATACAACAATTTAAGTAAAACCTTGTTTCAACTTATACAGCCTAATGCGGACACATGAAGCTAATTTTTACAATGTTCTAAGCCACAGACTAGTGATGTATGGTACACTAATTGCTAACTTTGGATTAACAACATATCTAGCCCATAAATAAAAGTACTATGATATCCTGACAAGTAAAAGGTATTAATTCTATCTATGATAAGATCTTTCATGAAGCTTCACAATGTAAAGTACTGCAATCTACTGGTGATGAAACAAAATGGAAGCTTAAAATATAAACAACAAACATCCAACTTCTTGTAATACAAGATTTATCATTCTAGTGATTGGTCTCTACCATTTGTCCTATCTAGAAATGACTGTACATGTATCTGCAGCAGACAACAATGAAAACATAATAACAAAAGGAGAATCTATTCATCATGATCCTTTACATATTCACCTTTTGATATGATAATTTAACTGTTCCACAATCATTCATTATGTTTATGATAACTGACTTGTATTTGCTTACTTTGAGTCTATGTCATATTGATGCAACTTTTTTAAGGAACAAGCATATGAAAAACTGTTAACTCCTTGATAACAAATATTCTAAAAGTTGACAAACTTTTGAACACCAGGATAGAAAATTCCTTTAACCCATTACCAAACAATAACAACATTTAACCATTTTGTTGCAGATGACTCTAAAAACATTGTAGGAAAGGAAAAATTGCTCTTAATGAGCAATTTCTCGGTTTCCCACAATGTTTTCTGCCCTATCAGAAGATTAATTTTAAAATTCCATCATATTTTGAAATGTTGTCTGTAAACTCTTTCAAATTGGGACAGTCTAAAACTTGGTATTTGGTAAAGGGTTAAACTGTGTACTTGTAATTGATTGAGATGTGGAGATTGGCTTGAATATTGTGCATCAAGCATAATGACAATTATACCCATTCCAAGCTTCATTGCAATCTATTGCATAATCCTAGCGACAGTATGACTACAATATACCCACTTTCAACCTAACTTTGTGAGGAAATAATGAAGACATCAATTAGTAAGACTCAAAGGTATGCCATTAATTGGGGAACAAAAACAGCAGCGTCTGGAGGAAGTTCTCTGTACAACATATTCCGTTGTTTAATTGTCTTCCATCAATGTCTCCACTTCCTCCAAGATCAAAGTGATGAGAGTGACAGCAGTAAAAACACTACAGTATGAATAATCAATGAAATACTTCCACAAATAACAGACTCACCTAACACATGAAACATCCTTTTACACAAGTATATACCAATAGTATTTAATAGACATGCAATGGATATCTTAACCTTTAGAATGGTGGGTAACCCTCTAAAAATAGATGCTTGTGTCATCTGCTTTCCAAAACCTTTAACTTTTGCTTAACTTTGTTGATGAAAGATACTCAGAGTAGCAGACAAGTTAGATCACAGGCCAGCTGCCAATTTACTTGGCAGTTGGCCTGGATCTTACCTGTTTGCATAAGCATGAAGTCGGTCTAGCACTATAAGGATTAATAAACAACTGGCAAGACAAAGTAGGTGAAATCCAAAGACCATTTCGTCCGGAAAAAATAAACTCCTTGTCTTACCTGTACAAGGTTTTCTCTCCTTTTTGGATCAAGTGAAGCCCCCTTTTCTGATGCTGAAGACACCAATAAATATCTCTGCAAATAAACAAATAATAAATCAACTAAGTCTTTACAGCAGGCTTAAAGGTCATATTTCCCGATAAACAAAATTTTCTTTAATTGTGGTTTTTGAATTAGGTTATGGTTTCGTTATGACGGAGGTAATGATTTTTTTCTCATACAGAAGCGAAAAATGTTGTTTTTGACTACTTTTATTCACCTTTATCGATTTTTGTGAATGACTTATCTCCCTTGTTGTGACGTCATTTGTGCTTCAAAGTCATATGAACTATCAGTAAGAAGAATCTAGTTCTCAGTAACGACGGCGTTTTTGCACAAATTTCGGCGGACATTTTAAGTGTTTAATTGTGTTTTGGGAAACGTTAATTGGATAATGAATATGGTATTTTGACAGGTCTTCTGGTGTTATTCTGCTTTTGGTCGCAGGGATGCGAGTTTCTCCCGTTTTCCGTCGAACATAAAAGCTGCAAAAAGTTTCGATAAGTAAACTGGACCGTGTTTACTTTACAAATAAGCAAAAGATATATTCCCCAAACAAGAACAGTAGGCTGTGTTACTTTCACTTCAAAGACGGCAAGTTTACGCATTTGTTAGGCGTTTCCAGAGAATTGATTTTATTGATCTTTAAATGATCGGACTTAATTCAAAGTAATTTATACAGGTGAGGACGCTTCAAATTCATTCTACTTATTGAGTAACTGTTATATTTCCCTTATTTGAAACACACCGACAACATTCACTTTACCTTGATGTATTGGTTTCAAGACTGTCAATGCAAATAGACAAAGCTAATCTCACTTTCAAACACCAATCAAGTGATAACGCATACAATCATGTGTCAAGCCTGAAGTCCTTTTGTTACGCTGTTTCCCACATGATCTCAGGTAAAGGAAAATATTTTTCAAAATTAACGTTGTGGTGAACTGATGTTCGTGACTAAAACAATTCCTGACTGTTGGTTTGGGGTGTTAGAGCCTCGTGTAGTCTTGCTAGATCTTTATACTGTCTCTGAACTCATCAACGCAAATGATAATGAGTTCGATCTTAACTTAAGCGTCTGCTTTTCGGGATTATTTAAATCACACACCTCATTGTTTTGCCATTGGTAATATTGGTTTAAATGACGTATGTCACACCGAAATGCAGGTGTTCAAACATGATAATTACAAATTTATATTGATAATTTAGTAATAAGATCACTCAATATATAATTTACACATTTGCACATAATCTCTTTGTTTACAATTTAATTGATTATTGTCAGTTTACCTCACATACAAAGGGTCAATCAACAAACATCGGACATTACAAGGATTAATGGTCGTGATGCAAATTAACACCAATCTGCCACATTTGCACAGTATGTCTCAAGTCTCAAGTCCTTTATTGTTTAGGCGAAAGATAGCCTCTGGCGTTAATCTCTTAAATATCTCTGTTGTTAATTAACAGGTCTGACACGTTCTGCTATTCCAGACATGAATTAACAAGCGGCAAATCTCACACTTTCAATGCGCGGCAATTAAATTTTGCTAAACAATCCATTGTTAAGATATAACCAGTTAAGACCAAACTCTCACAGGATGTTTGGATTGATAAGGTGTCAGGACATATTTATCTCTCAAAGTGACTTACGTCTGATACTTTTTCGTTATGATGTTGTGAACATGTTGTCTTTTCTATTAGAATAGTTTGACACTTCAATAAGTATATGATAATCAGTATTCACCAAAACGGTATTAACTCTATGTTTTCAACAAAAAAAACACGTTTTAACATCAAAGTCAAGTTTTGTCAAATTGATATCTAAATTACAAAATCATAAAAAATAAATTCAAATATGTTTATTTAAGGTTGTTAGTAAAATAAACTATGACGATTTTTTTTGTTTTAGCTGTTAATTATTAAACCTGTCCGAAAATTTAATGCTCAATATGTCAAGGCTACTTACACGAGAGAAAACGAACATAAATGTAAAGTGAATATGAAGAACAATTCTTAAGTCAAAACAGTTGATCTTGTAAGACGACATCGGAATCAATTTCAAAATCATAGACCTCTTACTGGGGGTGGAGTTACTGGAAAGTTGCCGGATGATTTTTAACAAATACTCTTGAATGTGCCAGTGTTAAGTTTTGAAACTTGGATGTGTGGTGAAAATGTGAGTTAAAGGATAACCTTCGTATCACAAGTAAGTTGATGTGTGGTGAAAATGTGAGTTAAAGGATAACCTTCGTATCACAAGTAAGTTGGGTTAAAATACGGTTTGTTTGTTCGCAATTTATGATCTTCTCCCGTTTCATTTCATGTAATGATAAGACAATGCAGGGTGAATTTGACAGTTAATAGTTCTACGATGTACGGTTTTAAGACAATTCGTTTATTCAGATTTATGTCTTTGTTTACTACTCAATCAAAACCTTAATGCTTATACATGATCATTGACGAAAAAGTACTCGTGTTTTTTTTTCAACAAATATTAATAAAAATTGCTGTTTTCACAAATATCGTCAAAATTTCAAGCCGATTCTTACATATGAAAACATTTACAAATCCTTTCAAATTTACGCGTTACGTCACTTACTTTTTTTTCAGAAGAATATTCTTATAATATGAAACATATTCAATAAAGAAAATGCACTGTCAATCCAAACATTGACTAAAGGATTGCTATTTCGAGGAAAATTGTCCCAATTTCAAGCCGTTCCTTTCATTCATTTTCATATGAACGCATTGACATATCCTTGTAAATTCACGCGTTAAGTCACTAATTTATTTATTTTTTTCAAATGGATATTCTTATAATATGAAAAATATCCAGTATAGAAAATCCACTGTCAATCCAAACAATGACTTAAAAATCATTTATTTCAAGGAAAATCGTCCAAATTTCAAGCCGTTCCTTTCATATGAACAGGTTTACGCAATGACAAATCCATGCAAATTCACAGGTTAAGTTAATTTATCTATTTTTCAAATTGATATTCTTATAATATGAATCATATTCAATAAAGAAAATGCGCTGTCAATCCAAAAAATGACTTTAGGATCGTTTATTTGAAGAAAAACACCAATTCTAACCAGCGATCGCTCTTCACGCCCTTTACATGGCGCATTCAGTGGATCACGAGTGACGTCACAGCAAAGGGAAGTAAGTCATACGAACTTTTATTAATCGGTGCGCTATGACGGTGATTTATGACGTAATGCGTTATGCTAAAATGTTGCAAATAATTTTAATGTGATTCTTTTACTTCATATTTTAATTTTATGAAATAAACCCAACCTGTACATATGACCTTTAACTATTCACATTCCAAAAGGAATTTTACTTAGCAATTACATACAGTACTCACAGTATATTTGACTCTAAACCAGAGAATACTACATGCTTAATTTTCGACAGAAAACAACATCAACAACTTTTTATTGAAATGGTACTTGCACAACACTTGAATAAAATTAAGCAGAATTTAAGCCTTATGAATAAGAGAAATTGCTCAAACAAGACTTTCCTGTATTTCCCCCACAATAGTTTCATGTCATCTAAAACAGACATGAAATTGGAGAGGTGAATGGCAGAGAGGGGTAAGATCAGCATGGTAAAGACTCCATTTGTTGTTAACAAACTGAAACATACATGTATTTTGAAAACAAGCTTTCACTGAATTAAATTGATCTGTGCTATAAGCTTAATCTGATAACTTAATTAACAAAACCTTGCACCAAACGATTTCTTGAATTCTTGATTTCTTTGAAGATGATATTTGGTTCAACTATCTATAGACAGGTTCTGATGTTTGTTAAATACCGCCTTGTTCACTAATCATAGTCATTATGAAATATAAAGCTTGTGTTTGGATCATCCAAGATCCTTTTGCTACTTATTCAATATCGATGAGAAAATGAAGATGACTTTTTATCTGTATCTTACATGTCATGTCTTGTACTTTCATTCTCATATTACACACATAGGCCCTTATTTAACTTTTGGCTAAGTATGGCAAAAGAACCTTTGAACTTAAATCCAATAAAAAATATGAAATACACAAATTACAAACATTTCCCATGACCCTGAATAATTTTGAAGCACAAACCCAGCCTTTATTACAGATGAAATTTTACTCTCCAAGTATGTCCCACAAAATGTCAGCCAGATAATTTCTATATCAATAATTGAGTAGATGACTGTGTTGAAAGTGCTTCACTTACACAAGCGTATTGTTTAATGGAAAAGTGAGGGCCATTGACTCTATTGTTCTTCACTTAGTATATTTTCATATATTTAGGGCTATTTTTTAACAAGATCAACAATCTAATTCCCAATGAAAAGAGTTAAAGCCATACATGTACTCATTTACATTTAAACTGTGGAAGTTCTAGAATAATTGAAAATTAACTTGAAAGTACTTTAAATCCCCTTTTACAGAGAAATTGGGATTGTAACACGCTCACATGGTGCTTTTAAAAAAGAGTGAATATTATAAGGTTTGTTTACAATTAGCGATAAAACAAGGTCTGCTGAGAAAAGTTGGGAACCAATAAAACCCAAGGAATTCTGCATTTTGAATGTTCATGATGTTGATATTGGATAAATGACAGTATTTTGTATGTGTTTCGCGTGATTTGTCTAGCCAGGTGATCATCACTCTGAGCACTTCTTGCTATTTCAGATGTTACTCGAATGTAAACAGTGAAGTTAAATTGGTGGGCACCAAATTTATAAAAATAGCACTTTGAAAAATAGACAATAAATAGCGCAGACGTTATATTGTCATGATCCTGTGTTTTTTTGCTATGTTTTTACATATTCTATCATAATTCATAACTCATATTACCCAGTTTTGCAGTTTTTCTGAGCGCTAGTATGCTTTTAAGGTAAAAAACGTATTTAGTTTACCTCTGGGCATTTAAATAAGTCATTTTTCTGTGATCGGTTTTCAAACAGGATTTTGTTTTTGGTATCTCTTGTCCACATGACCATATTTTCCACCAGCGAGTCGTGGTCTTCTAAAACTCGTTCTGAAATAAATAACACTTGTATCATGCTCTCTGTTAACAGATCATAAGGCAATCAGATTTTATATCATGTAGGAATAACAAAGAAGTTATGAAGCATTTACCAGCCCAAACATTGCAATGAGATATCTACACTATGTAGGCATAGGGAATCATGGTTAACCCTGGTTACCAAACGCCAAGTTTTCAACCACCCCAATTTGAAAGAGTTTACAGACCCCATTTCAAAATGTGATGAAATTGGAAAATAATTTGTTGATAGGGTAGAAAACAATGTGGAAACAGGTATTCCGAGCAATTTCTCCTTTTCCCACAATGTTTTTCAGGGTCATCTGCAACAAAGTGGTCAAATGTTGTTATTGTTTGGTAAAGGGTTAACTACACAACATGAAACACAAATAACAGAACAAGAGGCTGTTAATAGCATGTTGTGGCAATCTTAAAAGAAATACTTATACATAAAAAATATACTATATAACATTCTATCACCAAAATATTGTAATTCATTCCTTATGAGTTTTTGATGAACCAGGGATTTGAGTTTGACATACCATCGGTTTAATGGAGCCTTTTTGAATATAACTCATCTGCAAGAAGTATCTGAATGTCATAACCTGATCAATATCGAAGGCAGATTGGTGGAATAATGATTGTTTTCCTTCAAGAGAAACTCTTCACTTACCCATAAATAGTTCAGGCATATGTTCAATAACAGCTAAATCCGGATTAAGTGTGACGTGATTTTTGTCTGCTAGTATTGAGATGACAGCTAGAATGGTCATTTTCTCATCCACCATTATACTCTTGCTGCTTCCATCTTTGGCAAAAGCTCGCACAAATAACTGCAAATAGTAAGGATTTCACAGTGCTTTACAAAACAATATGAAAAGAAACCCTTTAACCCTTTCCCAAACAACAAGTTTTCGACTGTCCCAAATTGAAAGAGTTTGCAGACGACATTTCAAAATGTGATGAAATTAGAAAATAATCTTCTGATAGGCTAGAAAACATTGTGGGAAAAGAAAAAAATTGCTCTTTACAAGTTTTCTAAAGTTGTCAGCAACAAAGTGGTCAAATGTCGTTTGTTTGGGAATGGTTTAACCATAACAAACAGGTATAATACATGAATCAAACAAAGCATTTTCATCTTTCATCTATTTATCTATTAGGATTTATATTTGGTCACCAGTACCATTTATGTTGTTAAGCCCGGCTCATAATGATAGGGGTAGATCTAAATTCTCACTAGTAAAGTCAAGTAGAACCAATGGCATTTTTTAAGTCAACTGAGAGACTGTCTCTCATGAAAATTCAAAGGACATCACCAGGATTTTAACCTATGTGAAGAGGGTCAATGTAATTTCAAATGCTGCATTCTAACCACTAGGCCACAGAGGCCCCAGCAAAACTATCAGTTTAGAGAACCTTCTATTTAAGAACAAATCTTCTACAATTATTCATTGTGATGAATGTGTTCTTGTTTAAAGTTTATACTTGAATAAAAGGAAAACTGGTAACACAAATTGGCAAGATGAATATCCATCTGCATCTGATGGAAGAGAACCATCAAGGTTACAGGCATGCCACCTCATGACTGGAGGTTTATCAACTTAGTTGTGATGAGGGAAGATTATTTTTTAAATGACCATACAAATATTTCAAATTTCATAAGAGTGGTTCCTCCTTAATACATTAATCCCATTTATTTCAAGATATTTCCCATGAAATAGTTTTAAATATCAAAAGAAATATCACTGTTGAATTGAAAGAAACAGCATCACCTTTCAATACTCAAGTTAATTCAACAAGTTAGTGACCGAAAAAAAAAACCCAACAACAAATAAATTGTTCTAACAGATCAATTTCAGTTTATTAATTCTCACACCAGGAGGATGTCGTCATGATTGGCAAACTTTATTTCATAAATCTCTTAACTATTGAAACAAACGCCTTTAATATTGTCTTCTGGAAAGATTTATAAATGATACTGAGAACAATGTGCAACAGGAACAGGACTGGTGTTGCCATTTTATTCTCAGTTGACCTTTTTTTTTTTTACAGGTACCAGGTGATTTACCTTTCTAATTTTGGCTTCTTTTATCTTCTCTAATGCTATGCGAATTTTCTCTGCTTTGATAATGGCTTTTTGTTCTTCCTGAAATCAGACAAATGATAGTTTTAACATAAATTTGGTTAAAAATGGAATATTTAGGACAAGTAAATGATGGCATTCACATAAAAACGCCTGAAACTTATTTCATTATGATTTATATCATTATTTATTTCAAACTTAAAGCAACATTCAATTATCTTTAATTAAGACATGCTGATGCTTTATATTGGAACCAATCATGATTTCTAAAATAAACAGCCATATAACTTTACTTTGATGTTTCAGCTGCAGAAGATTTGAAACAATTGTGACAAAATCATCAATCAATCCTTAGCCCTTTCCCAAACAACAAATTTTAAACTGTGGCAAATTGAAAGAGTTTGCAGATAACATTTCAAAATGTGATGAAATTGGAAAATAATCTTCTGATAGGGCAGAAAACATTATGGGAAAAGGAAAAATTGCTCTTTACGAGCAATTTCTCCTTTTTTTCCACAATGTTTTCTAAAGTCATCTGCAACAAAGTGGTCAAATGTTGTTATTGTTTGGGAAGGGGTTAATATTAATTGATCATTTTGTCACAAATTCACTATGGCTTAAACTTGAGGCTGTAAAGAAAACTCATTACTTTCACAACATTTTATGTTGTCTATTGTAGCTTTGAACTTGGTTCAAAAATTCATTATCATCTGGAAGAATGATTTAAAGTTTCCATCTTTGTTAGCCCTTTTCCCTCCATAAACATTTCCAGCAGACATTTGTAAAGGCAACACGAAGAAGCCTTGAGACTGCATTGATTGATTGCACATGGAAACCATTGTAACAGAAAAAGATTTGATTTGGTCATCATGATTCTAATGCTAGTTGCTTGTACTCTATCATCGCCATATTCACTAACAAGATCACTCCAGCAATATTTTGAGAGATGCCCCTACAGACACAACAAGAGTCTGGGAAACTAATGAGTGTTTGTTTTATCTGCAAAGGAATTTAACCCTTTCTTGGTTTTTCCTTTAGGGAATCGCATAAAAGAAAATCAGTTGTATGACAAATAATGACAAGAAAAATAAACATAAAGAATGAGATAATTGCAGGACAAACAAACTATCAGTGGCAAAAATAGAAATTTGCTCTTTAACAGGTTGCTTCAATCATTGTCTAACTTTATCTACCCCATCACATTATTCAGATGTATGCTTGGTAAAGATTGCCTATGATACTGAAGAGGACTGGAGAAAGATGTGTCTATAACCCAGAAAGATGTGTCTATAACCCAGACAGGTGTACCAAGGAGGATGTCATTGAGGAGCAGAACACTTTACCCCACACAGAAACACATACTACTAGAACACATTACACCTTACTGAAATATACAACTACTTTTCCTAGAACACTTTAGCTCATACAGAAATATATTAGTTCTTTGACTAGGACATATTATCCAGTGCAAAAATACATTATTACTTTTCCTAGAACACTTTAGCTCATACAGAAATATATTAGTTCTTTGACTAGGACATATTATCCAGTGCAAAAATACATTATTACTTTTCCTAGAACACTTTAGCTCATACAGAAATATATTAGTTCTTTGACTAGGACATATTACCCAGTGCAAAAATACATTATTACTTTTACTAGATCACTTAACCCTATATCGAAAAATATTACTACTTTTATTAGAATGCATGGCGGAATGAAGAATCACATGACTACTTCTACTATAACACATTACCCCATATAGAAATGCATTACTGTATTTACTAGAACACTTTACCCAATACAGAAATGCATTACTAATTTACTAGAACACTTTACCTACTACAGAAATACATTGCTACTCCTACTAGAACACCCTTACCCAATTCAGATATACATGACAATTTTACCTAGAACACTTGGCCCAATACAGAAACACATTACTACTTTTACTTAGAACAAAATACCCAATACAGAAATACATTACTACTTTTACTAAAACATATTACTCCTTACAGAAATGCTTATCATTCTTACACATTAACATTGCAATCTAACATGGCAAGAAAGGGACCTCTCTGAATTTCAGCAGAACAAAATTAATTTTTATCAAATACATGCATTTATGAGTAACTGTCAACAGTTCCATAAGTGGTACCAAACTTTCTTAAATTGCATGCTGTACCCATATTTATGCTTATCAATCTTCAAGGAAAACAGGACAAGGCAACACTAAATACCATCATCAAAGTTTTGAAAAATACATTAAATAATTCAAAACCACCAAGCAAACATCAAAATCATTATGACAAATGGAGACTACAACAATATTGAGAAAATCCAATTTCAAAATGCTCTTTTAAGATTGACTGTCTACCACCAAAGACTTAAATGCTGTTTGAAGTGTTGATAGACTTCATAATAATTATTGGCACAAATCTTTAAATATAGAAACATTTTATAAGAATTATTGGCACAAATCTTAAAACATTGAAATACTTCATAAAAATCATTGGCACAAATCTTAAAACATTGAAATACTTCATAAAAATTATTGGCACAAATCTTAAAACATTGAAATACTTCATAAAAATCATTGGCACAAATCTTAAAACATTGAAATACTTCATAAAAATCATTGGCACAAATCTTAAAACATTGAAATACTTCATAAAAATCATTGGCACAAATCTTAAAATATTGAAATACATGTACTTCATTAGAATTATTGGCACAAATCTTAAAAAAATCTAGATGCCACATTTCATTGATAAGATTTTTGTAATTCTTTACAGGGATAATTTGTCAAAGTTGAGAATATCATTGACCAGGGCTATTTTTTCCAACCATTACTATCAGTTAATTATTCTGAAAACATGAATAGGTTAACTGTTCACTCAAAACTGAAAAAACAATATGGATGTGATGTTAAAACAAATACATGGTGTTCAATCCATTTGTATGAATTACAACATGATCTGAGAGAGTGAAGCGTAATCAATGATTTACCCTGAGATAGCTTCTAGAAAGCACTCAAAACTCATGCCAACCAGTCAATACATAAAACAAGCAAAAACCTCACAGGCGCTAGGGTGGGTGCCAGCTCTGGATAAATAGTGCACAAATTTCCAGACGGCATTAATTATTTCTGAAAATATTAGCATGCTTTGTTACCCCTTTTAACTCTTTACTTTCTAAGAAACTCATTTAAGCCTTGCAACAGCTACCAGAAAGAATTTATAATTCTTATTTCCATTGAAATAGTGGCTTTTAAACCTTTACCAAACACCAAATTTTAGACTGTCCCAAATTGAAAGCGTTTGCAGACAAAATTCCAAAATGTGATGAAAAATAGTCTTCTGATAGGGCAGAAAACATTTTGGGAAAGGGAGAAATTACTTGTAATGAGCAATTTCTCCTTTTCCCACTATGTTTTCCAGAGTCATCTGCAACAAACTGATCAAATGTCGTTATTGTTTGGTAATGGGTCAAAGGATGGTGTCTTAGGGTTCAATCTACAACATCAGCATATGTTAAGAAATGATATATCTTTACTCTTCCTTGAACGTATACACCAATTTGAAATGCAACGATTATGGCGCAAAATTCCATGCAGCAATTGACCAGTAAATTGATTCAACATAAGTTTTTAGGTGAGATTAATCCTATAGTATGCAATGACGTAGTTGTGGTTAGAACCTGAGCAATATCTGTACTTGTGACTGGCAAAGCTACAACTTTACGAATGGCTAAATCCATTTACATCAGATATATGTTTTAGAAACTGGAGTTCATAGCTACTCGCAACATTTGGAGGAGGACATGGAGCAGATATAACAAAAAAAATGCATAACCATATTTGTCAACTTCAGTAAGCAAATTCAGCCTTTCATGATCTGCTGGCAACACATGTGTAGGGTGTTTGCAGCAATTCAAAATTGTAACAAGCCTGTGTAAATTAACCCATTACCAAACAATGACGACATTTAGCGACTTTGTTGCAGTCAACTCTGGAAAACATTGTGGGAATTCCACAATGTTTTCTCCTCTATCAGAAGATTATTTTCCAATTTCATCATTTTGTAATGTCGTCTGCAAACTCTTTCAATGTTGGACATCCAAAAATGTGGTGTTTGGTAAAGGGTTTATATTAAAAACAAATTAAGAGCACTTTTTCTTCTTTGCTATCCTTTTTCAAGATGTAAAAAAAATCCCGATTATGTAATATAGAGTTTGTTATGTGCCAAAGACAGATGTGCACTGCATTACAATGATGAAATAAAGTCGGTGGTAAATAACTGTGCAGAAATATGCACTCTAAAATGCTTTGTTCTCCTCGGTGTAACCTTGGATGTGGGCAGACATGTATGATGAGTTATGATGAGGAACTAGGTGCAATTATTCCACACAATGCACAGAATTCATTTAGAAAACATATGCCCAAAACACAAATCATTTTTGCATAAACTATTTGTCAATAAGAAACCTTTCATTTACTCTTTGAACCTTGTACTTTGTCTTGATTTTGAAAAGTAAATCATTTGGTCTTATATATATAAGTATTATGATAAAACCACAGATCAAGTCTTAATGCAACATGTTTTTCAGAACAACATGCCCTCTAAGCCCTTAGTTATGTGGGTATTTCTAATCATGATATAGTTATAGAGCAAAAAACCATTCATCTTTTTTATCTTGTTTAATGTTTAACCTTTAGAATTAAAATGAATAAACTATCATCTCTCTAGGGTGATAAAACAGTTCTGAATTGAAAGGCATATAATTCAGTCGGAAACATGAAATTGTCAAACTGCTCAACAACAGTAAACAAATGTAAGTTCTGTATCTAGAAGACGAATGCATGGAAGAGCACTTAACTTTTAAGACAAATATTATCAAGTTATCACTTTCCTTCTAGAATATATTGATTGGCTGACTTGCCTAAGCAAGGAAATGTGTGTGCCACATGGAGGAAAAAGAGAGATATTTCATATGACAATTAAATTCTTTTGTTGTATGTTTTTCTTATGATTTTCAAACAAAGATTACGCTTTTAGTGATTATGTAAGAGATTCTATCTGAGGCCATCTGTTTGTAGAAAGGTTAGAAATTCACTTTACAGATTCACCACATGAAACAAGCACTTCTAGATGAGCACTCCCAGACAAACTTAACTATCTTAACCCTTTACCAAACGCCATGTTTTCGATAGACCCGAATTGAAAGAGGTTGCAAACATTTCAAAATGTGATTAAATTGGAAAGTAATCTTCTGATAGAGTAGAAAACATTTTGGGAAAAGGAGAAATCATTACGAGCAATTTCTCCTTTTCCCACAATGGTTTCCAGAGTCGTCTGCAACAAAGTAGTTAAATGTTGATATTGTTTGGTTATGGTTTAACCATTTACTCCATCCATTCTAATTGCGTCAGCCCAAAGCGGAAACCCGGGTTTTTTTCATATTCAGCAGGAATTCTCATATAATATTACAGATTATTGACCCCAGGGATAAGTACAGACTGCTGTGGGTCCAAGCACTGTGTCGTTATGTTACAACATGACTGAACCCCTTCCCTTACAGCCAAATGTTGTTGATGGTTGAAATAGAAAGAGAAGATGACCATTGACTATTCATCTAGTAAGAAACCATTGTGGCGATTAGCTCAGTTATAGGCATGCTTTCCCTTTGTCAGAATGACTTCCTTCATTGCCTCCTGTAGGTGCATTAAATTAAGTAGAAATACAGGAAAGATAAAACTTTGATATTTCTGTTTCTTCGAAATAAAAAAGATTCTCCCACAAATACAACAAACATGATGGAAGATCCTATATCTTTCAAAGCTGCAGTTTTGTCCATTTTTTGCAACCAACTTCCTCTACTGGTAAAAGATTTTCTGCAAGGCTTAGAGAGTTTACATAGTGATGAGAATATAGCAAAACATTAATACATGATATGAACAAATTTCATGCACTTACATGCTCATTGTGTACAGGTATATGTGTGTCTGAAGACAGGGCATCGCTTCTACAATGGTTTGTGTTAAAAGCGTTAGCGAAGCGCATACAAGGGCACATTCTCTAAAAAATAAAAATATCTTCATTGAAAATCTCATAGAAATTCAAGACATTATGTTTTGGGTACCACATTATTTGCTGATCACTATAGTAGACTGTATCCCTGGACACCATAGAGTAACATTGACCTTTGTTTCCTTCATTATGAACTTCCGTGACACGTCCAAAGTGAAGTCAAAATCAGTTAACAATTTAGCAGTTACCATTTTTAAAATAACATTTTGTGATTGTTTACAACGAACAGTTTTCTTCTTTGATCACAATGCCTTTTTAAAAATGTTGTTGTATTGAAATAAGTATAAACAAGGCAATATTCAAAAGCATAGATACTATTATTCATTTCTGCCAAGTTAGTTATTTGGCATTCCCCTTGTGAAACTACTTTGGCAAAAAGAGGAATTTAAGCATAATGGGTTATGCTCAATATCTCCAACATAGTTAATAATTATTGTTTGCTGTTGCTTTGAACTTGGACCAGTTACAAAATCCCAATTTGGAATGGATTAATTACTAGTTCAATAGGTGTGTGGGAAAAAACTTCATGACAAATAATACAGTACCTGTATAAAACATGTCTACCCATTTCAAAAGGGTATTGGCTTTAGTAATAGGTAATACAAGTTTCTTATTACTATTTTTGTTAAAACACCACAACAGTGTCTAATGAAACAATGCTAAATCTCTGGAATTACAAATTTAATTTCAAAAATCTTAATGCTAAAGAAACACACAAGCAAAAACAAGGATGCAGCAAACCAATCTTGCATTCAAAAGAGATCAAAGACTCCTTCAACAAAATGGTCAGATAACTTTTCATGCAAACAATTTAAGTTTTGATACACTTCTTACAGATTTCCAATAATATATGTTACTAACTAAATGCCAACCAAATTTGGCATACCCTGCAGAAAAATTAAAGTAAAGAAAAAAAAAGTATGAATTGACTGCCTATCATGGGTTTAAAGGAGAATGAACAAAAGCATCAAATGTGGCAAGTATACATGCATTTCATTAAAATATGACATTTTTTAAAAGTTGTAAAACTCAAGAGACCAAAGGTCATCTAGGGTTATGAAGGTTTACCTATTACCAATTAATGACAACTTTTAACCAGTTTGTTGTAGACTACTCTGGAAAACACTGTGGGAAAGGAAGAAATTGCTCGTAACGAGCAATTTCTCCTTTTCCCAAATTGTTTTCTACCCTGTCAGAAGATTGTTTGTCAATGTCATCACATCTTGAAATGTCATCTGCAAACTTGTTCAATTTGGGACATTAAAATTTGGCATTGGGTAAAGGGTTAAAGCAGCTTACATCACATTGTAAAGGTTGGTGTTGATGTGCTTGTCCAGTCTGGTCTACCATTCCTGCCGTCTCCGCTGAAGATGACACCGTTACCATGGATGTAAATGATTCTGACGAGGGGAGGGACACCGACTCAGAGAAAGCCGAGTCTGTCTCACCGATGTCTAGCAAAGCGTCGGAATAACCCCCCAAGTCGCCCGGGTAATGGGTGTGGAAGTAGTCCAGGTCGCCCATGGGTCGGCGCTGTTTATACCCGCCCAAACTGTGGGTTATTTCTGTAGCAAGGGCATCCAGTTCGGATTGGGCAAAGTCGTTTCCGCTATCCCTGTTTTCATCTTTAATGTATGCAGGAGGCGGGGCTAATTCTGACTGGGCTGTACCTAGCTGGTTCTCCAACTCACATAGTTCACCAAGTATGGCATCAAAGTTCACATCTTGATTTTCTGCAATGAAAGTAAGTTATTCATTGATTAAAGTTTCTCACAATTTCTTAATGTAGCCTTGATCATTTGAAGATTGTTGTACATAGATCTTAAGTTACTATACTATTTCTTTTTACCTAATCCTTATTTTCATCTCAGTTTCAATAGTGTTGACTTATCATAAACAGCAGTACACAAATAAAGCTGTAAACTTAATGAGGGAATAAAGTTCAACAGATACAATAATAACAAAATGCATCAACGACATTTATTGCTGTCTATACCATGAACATAATTGTTCGTGCATCAGCATGCCAGAAATAAACATCTTTCTATTGAGCTGATGCCAAATCAGACAAAAGTAAATATATTAAAACACCTTGGTCGAATTGTTCAAACCCTGCGAATGATAGTGTTTTGTTATAACTACACTAGTGGATATATTTTGGCAAATGAAGAATTTGCCCATAATGGACATAGTTTGTAACAGTATACTTTGTCATTTGCTGCAAGACAAAGAAAACAAATGTATGTGACAATGAATTGAACTATTGCTTCAGGAAAACAGTTTTAACATATGTGCAAGGAAGACGTTGGGTCAAGTCAAAAAGCTTGTTTACAATATATCTAAGTCAAGTAAATGAAATTTAAAAACAAGCAAATTATCTTGTTTTCAATATTTAAGGCACCTTTATAGGACATTTATACTTTATGTCAAAAATAATTATGCTTATCTACTTCTACAAATTTGAAAGTAATTAGTGACAGATCTTTTCACTATTAGATGATTAGACTGCAATTACTGGTGTAGACCCATGTTTAGAAACTTTCCCTTGATAGTTTCTCTTGTCTATATACGGAACACTATCCAGTTTACAGATACTGAAGTGGATGATAGCAATAAAGATTTCAGGACAGCATTCCTGGCATCAATCCATAACATTGGATCATCAGTTTGAAGTGTTGTTAAATGCTTTGTTTCATATCAACCTGCACCAGACTTCAGAAACATATGAGACAATAGGAGAAATTGCTCATGATGACAAAATTTCTTTTTTGTTACAATCATTTCATCTTTGATACTATTATAATTGTGCGCTATTGTTGCCTTCAATTTGGACCATTCACATAAGTCTCCATATCTTGAAAGTGGTTAATATGCTCAAGGTAAAAGAATTGGTGGTCAAGAATGCATAAGAAATCATAAATTAATCAAGTCACCTTACAGAAGTACAGGTGGCACAGCCATAATCAAACATTAGGAATCAATTAAGAGCAATTCATTGGAATGTAATCAATTTGAAGGGCATATATAAAGAACACCTTTTTTCTCTCATGTAGAAAGCATTAAAATTTTGTTTTTTCTTTGGAAAGTTTTCATAAAGCTTTAAAAGGGATTTCGATAAAACTTCAATTCAAGTTTCCTTATCCAATGTTTCTGTTGTGCCTTGTTTTAATACAACAGATATAGAATCAATCTGTGTAACATAGACGCACATTTGTTGAATGTAAAACACAACTGGACAAACACTTAGACAAAGGCACATATTTTCATAATAAAATTGATGTTCAGGTTAATTTCAAGGGTTAATTTTCCATGCATGGTTAAAGGTTAAAACAAGATTAAAGAGACTCACATGTATAATATATCATAATATATAATAACAAATAATAAATAATATTAAAAAATGTGAAAATATTTACTTCTCAAATACTGCATAAAACGTTCAAACTGCTCCATGCTTATCAATCTGCAACTTCACCTTTCTTAGAATTTCAATAAAGTTCAACTTCTATCTGTGTCATATATATTTTGATATCTGTTGCACAAGCTTTTGCCAATCAGTCCATACTTCAAATAATGTCACAAAGTAAATGCAGCAAACACATCAGCATTTGAAAGACAACTTTCTTGATTTAACATGTAAACCAATCCATAGGATTCACATGTTCTTTCCTATATTTAAACCTTAACCATGTCCCAAATATCACTGTATTCATTTGTTTGTCAAACTTTAAGAAATCAATAAGTCAGAATGGACATCAAAGTCAAAATTTAGCAATATTCCTGTTTGTTAGATTCTCTTTGCACACAAAAATCATACAAACTGCCCTAAAGTAAATTTGACAAGCGCTCTTTTTCACAACTACATTACCCTATCAAACATCAACACTTTCCATGAGATAAAAGAGGAAAATATAATAATAGCTGTTATTTCATAAATTACACCCATTATTTGTCAATTGGTGAGTGGCGACTAACTTTTTTGTATTTCAAACAGACAGCTTGGCAATAAACACCCACAATTATGTCAAGCTAGCTTAACAGTGTACAATGACCCAGAACAGAATGATACTGGAGACTAACATAGTTAAAATAAACCTCCGCGGTTTGTGTGTCATCTGCATAGAAAACCATCTTACTATTACTGCTCAAATAATAATTCCTTTTCCATCACAGTGTTACTCTACCACAGTGTTACTACAGTCCAACTTGTGTTAAGCAACCATCCTTTGAAGCAGCCAACCTGCCTTAAACAACCAATACAGAAAGTCCCATTGTTGGATTTATAGTGTACATCAATTTGTGTTAAACAGCCAACCTGTTTTAAACAGCTAATTTTCTCAGTTCCATAGCCTGGCCTCTTAACACAAGCTTGACTATATCTTGATTTTATCACAATTACCAATTCTTCCAAATTTCTGTTTCTTACAACAATAATCGTCTTCCCTCAATAAAAACGTATTTCAGATAAGATTTTGTCTGAAGACCGATAAATTTTCATTTTGTAAAAGGTTAGTATGATGATTGTTGTGAAAAATACTTTTAAGTTAATTTCATTTCCAAATTCAATGTTTTGCAACCACTTCATGATAAAAGGCCAAAAATGTGTAACCAATTTTGAAATTGAGAAGATATTCAAGACAACCTCAAGGGTTCAATGTAAGACTATGAAAGCATGTCCCTCACTTTAGTAAAGAAATCGCTAAAGACTTGAAGTGAAGTATTAATTGTTTGATTAGTCATCTGATGCAGGTGTTAACCCTTTCCCAAACAATAACAACATTTGACTACTTTGTTGCAGACGACTTTAGAAAACATTTTGGGAAAAGGAGAAATTGCTTGTAACGAGCAATCTCTCCTTTTCCCACAAGGTTTTCTTCTCTTTCTGAAGAATATTTTTCAATTTCATCACATTTTGAAATGTCGTCTGCAAACTCTTTCAACTTGGGACAGTTGAAAATTTGTTGTTTGGGAAAGGGTTAAGCTATCTATGGAGCAAATGGCTTTAACTCTTAAGCATCTGCAGACGACATTTTTCACTTGAAGCAGACGACTTTAGAAAAGCTTTATAAACATGAGAAAAGATTTTAGTTCTGCTATTGTAATATAAGACAAGATTGAAAAAGCATTGTGGCAAAAGGAGAAATTTCTTGTGACAAGGAATTTCTCCTTTTGCCACAATGCTGTTTGAGAGTTGTCTGCTGCAAGATGCAAAAATGTTGTGTAGGTGGAAAAATTGTTAAAAGTATGAAAAGGTGAAACCCGAGTACTATGACTAAGAGATATAGGAAGGAAATGGATATTATCTTTTTGTGACATTTTGATGCATTATTACAAAACGCTTAAAAAGACCACAACAGTCCCTATTTACACCAAGGGACTGTCCCTATTCTTCTACAACATATCTTTTCCCCCTATATAACAAGCAAATAGAAAAAATGAAAAAAACACATTTTAGCCCTTTCACTTGACCCCAAATATGAGAATTCTTTGCATCATTGCAACAGTCAGACTGTCACTACACGTAAATTGGATCATCAGAGATCAAATATCAGACATATATGCCCTAGCTAACTTTTTCTATTGCTTTTTTGAAACCCTGTATTGTGGTTATTTGTTAAGATTTGTCTTGACTAAGGGCCTCTTGTAAAAACCAACATCACAAGATTTGTCTGATAATTTATGAAATGTTTTAAGTTGAAGGATCCAATACGTCCCCTTAACTTGTTATAATGAGCAAGACTTAAGGTTTTTGCAAATAATAATTTTCAATCAATGATGTGGATTAAAATGGCCATGTTTTATCGTGGAGTCCTTTACTTGGAAAAGAGATTGATGGAAAACAAACTTGAATTATTAAACAGGTCTGTCATCAGTTAAAGTTAATTTATGTTTCTCTTTTCTTTCAATGGCTATATTTTTAATCGCACTGCAATGATAGGAGGAATTGATCACAGCCAAAATGGAAGTTATGGATATTAAAGTTACACATCATCAAAAGCAGAAAAGGGACGTAACTATGAAAGTCCTTGGTAATCAATCTTTTATTTCATTTTGTATTGTTAAACTCTTGTGATAATCGTGTTTTATGGCTAAAAAGCTATTAAGCCTTATGGTGCTGGAACCAACTTCATGCAAATGCAATCAGGTTGGATCCGGGCATGCCGCCAAGTAAATTGATGACTGGCCTGTGATTTACTTTGAGTATCTTTCTTCATCAAAATTAAGCAGATATTTAAGGTTTTGGAAAGCTGACAACACAAAAATCTATTCTTAGAAAATACCCCAAATTCTAAGGTCCAATAAATAATATATCAAGAAAGGGGGGTTATCGTATGGTTGAGATACAACTGGTGACCAATGTGAACATGTTAGCCTCCCTTTCCCATCATAACCAAAAATCTTGCACCATATTGTGAGAGGAAGTCTGAAAGCTTGGGACCTTTATTGCCTAATGGTTAACTCTTGGAATGCTGGGTAATTTTCTAAAAGCATATTTTTTCCCCCCCTGTTTTCCAAAATCTTAAATATCTGCTGAATTCTAATGAGGAAAGATACTCAGAGTAGCAAACAGGTTAGATCACAAGCCAGGCACCTGAATTACTTGGTGGCTGGCCTTGATCCAACCTGTTTGCAAAAGCATGAAGTCGGTTGCAGCACTCTAAGGGTTTAAGTCCTCAACTTGAAAGCACAGGCCCATCCATGTGTTGGTTTAAAACATATTACAGGTTAATTTAGATTTATTTTTCAATTGGCTAGTCTGCTGGCTGACAAACGAAATGTTGATTTTTAGACTTTGCTTAATTTAGTTCTAATTTGCAGTTTATAGTGCTGGAACTGACTTCATGCTTATGCAAACAGGTTGGATCCAGGCCAGCCACCGGTAAATTGGCGACTGGCCTGTGATCTAATGTTTGCTACTATGTGTAACTTTACTCATCAAAATTAAGCAGGTACTTAAGGTTTTGGAAAGCAGGTGACACACAAATCTATTTTTAGAAAATTACCCAGCATTTTAAGGGTTATAATTCATGAAAACAAAACCAAAATCTGAAGCCAGGACCTGTTTAAATCATTGCCAGATAGGGACTAGGTTCCTGCTATAACTCTAATTAGTTAGCTGTGACTTACCACTCATGAAGGAGTATCTAAAGCTCTCCATTGCCATTTTGGGGGTGACCACAGTGTGTTGGCGTCGTCGGACAGTCCCTGTATCCCCAGGTTCAAGGCCCTGAAATATAGATACTACATTTTCATGTTTTTTTAAAACAGTTTATTGCTTAAAGGTTGCTAATCGATTGAATATAATACAGATATTATATTGCAGGGTTTTCCGTAAGGATTGGAGTAGGAGGCCAGAAGACCTCTTCAGGAGGCAAAGGTGTCTGGGGACCAGTACATCAAAATTGAATTTTTAACCGTTTGACATTTTAATTTGAGCCGGTCAGAAAAAGGATTTGAGGCGGTCAAATCTGCCTGCAGCCGCCTCTTATGATAAACCATTTATTGTCATATGTCTGATAGAACAGTAGGTTGCTAATAGATTGAAAAAGAGATTGATTGATTTACTTATAGATCAAGTGATGAAAGTCTACTGATAGAAAGTGATGAAAGCCTGCTGGTAGATCTTTCAGTTTTTCATGAGTTATTAACCATCTCACTTTTTAAGATACCTAATTGTAATGGGTTTCCTACTTATCAAAGTGAGAGGCATGAAAACCCATTTCCTTTTAAAAGTTATTGGTAATATCCATCGAATTAACCTAATTATCAAAATGACAAAAGATTCACATTTAAAACAGTATAAAGATAATCAACCGACATTCTCATCAATGTGACATTAGTCAAAAATGTTTCCTTTTTAAAGGTTGCATGAAAAGTGGTTTCTCTGTAAATCAATATCACTTACAAGATCAGCACATCCCTGAATTGCCAGTTTACCAAATCTATGTTCAAAGACATAAAAAACATATTCTATACTGGCTTTTTAGGACACTACCTTATTGTGGAGAAAAGTTCCTTTTATCGATTTTAGTTCCCAGGAGATTTCCTGTCATTTGTGTACAAAACATTGTTATAACCGGTACATCACTAAGCAGAAAAACATATTGAAAATAGTTTAGTGTTCTTCTATGAAGATTCCAAATAAATATTAACTGAGACGTTTGAATGCCTACAGAAGTTTTGCATTATTACAAAAGGTGCTTACTCAACAGTTTCATGAGCTGTAAATAAACATTCACACAGACATGGCTTAAGAATAAAGAAATGAGCACACAATCTATTATCGATTTCTCAGCCAACGAGGGAGGGGAGAAAAAAAAGATGTCAAATTTCGGCAAGAAACTAGTCTGTTCTAGTATGAGAGAATCAATACCAATCTATTCTTGCAGCCTCTGTATACAAACAGCTATGTAATATAAGACAAACAATACAAGGCTATCATGGGATTGGTTACCTATCAGTAGCTCCTTCCCTAATTGGTAAACAACCAATCTCACCCAGTACTTCTTGACAACCCATTTCATTCCTCTTTAGCACATGCCAACAATAAACAGTTGTGCATAGCATTAGAACTTTGAATTATTTGCTAAAACCGTTATTCTATTCAGTAAGCCAACAGCAGACAGTCAATCAACAAAGAATTGCAATACTACAATATGTTAAGACTTTTTCCAAAAAAAAAATGATCAAGTTTTGATATTAGGGTTAAGAAGATACACTTGCTTCTGCAATATAAATTTTGCATGCAAAACGTCAACCAAAACTTTATATGATCACAAAGGGGCCTTTCTTGCATAAAGCTATGGTACTTGGTCAGTGACCGTACATATTGATTGAGAGTACATTTGTAAAGTCTAACTTCATTTCCATTCAGTAGTTAAGAAGACACCAAATTGTAAGCAAAAACTCTATCAGGAATTTCTAAGCACAAAAAGGGGAATAATTTGCTTGAAATCGAAACAAGAAATATGGTACTTAACCAGTGACCTTACAACATGACCCATCGTAAAGTTTCAATCCATACCCTTTGGTTGATACCAACTTGCGTCCAAAAGCTAATCAAAGTGTGACACTTGTGCTGGTGCCTAGGTGAGTAGTATATAGGTCTTTACATCCTTCAACCTTTCTGACTAAACATATATGTGGCAAATAGATTTTATTTCATTTTTTCAGTCACACTGGCATTCAGATTATGAAAACATTACATGTCAAAGATTTACCATCTGATAATTACATAGAAATTGTTTATGAATCTGTCCACTTATACTGATATATCTTCTATCACAAGCCTTGTGTAAAGGGGTTAGATTATGCCTGCCTCATAGCGTTTCTTGATGCAAAAAAAAGAAAAGAAAAAATTCGAACTCTGAAATCTTGCAGGTCTTTTGTCCTCGCAATCGGAACTACTCGGGTATTTCCGTGAGCTGTGAAATACCCCCCGGATGTAAGTGTAGGGTTACAATTTTTCGGGTAAATAGGCATCCGGCAATTAACACATTTTCTAAGCCTACACGTCAAGTAGTTCAATGTGTATGGAAGTGTTGGACATCCTTTTTAATCATTTTTTATCAGTAACTCGTACCAAATGGCGAAATTGTTGTTGTGACATGTTAAGTTGTTTCCTCAATCAAATAAAACAACTTTTTAGATTTCACATTTAAGATCTATTTTTAAAAACGAAAGTAAAGTGACGTCATTCTTGCGGGAAACAATATGGCGTCATCCCTAATATTTCAGAGGTGTTTTCATTGGATAAACCCGATGTGTTCAGATTGTTATTCTTGTACACCAATAAAAGACTGACATTTAAAACCCCAAACCTTCACATGTCAAGTGAATCTTATTTTATAAGCCAGTCAGTAGCAATCACATCTTACAATCAAGGGACCCAGCTTGGCAATTATCTCTATATTAGGCAGGGACAGAACTTCTTTTGAAAGATCAATGACATAAATTTGATTTGATTAAGGACATGTTCTACAGTTTTTTAAGAAAATAATCCATTCTTAGAACTTTCTAAATTTTTGATATGTTATTCAAAATTCTATTGTGAATTCAAAAATGAAAAGAAAAATGCAGGTTGACGAGTTAGTCTTTTCATAAAATGACAGTTTCCATGGTAACCGTTTGGGGCAAAAATGTCAAAATGACCATACCATTTTCAAAGGTATTAAAATAATTTCTGGAAGGTTAATTAATACAAAAAACATAAATTCATATATTCAATACTTTATAGTTCAATGTTTTTTTTTTTCAAATTATTACAATCTGAACAATTTTTGTAATCCAAATCAGTTTTTCAAATTTTTGCATTCGACAAAAAACAATGAAAATTGATATGTATATTACAAATAAATGAAGATATTTCAAAATTCCTTTCATAGAATTTTCTTATTTTTCAGTAGGTGAAGTAAAATATAATCTTGAAATACAAGATGCCAAAAAAAGTATATGTTGACGAGTTAGGTTTTCTGTAAAATGACAGTTTTCATGGTAACCGTATTTGAAAAGCATTTATAAAAACGATTAAAATAACTTTAAACTTGAAAAAAGAAGTTGGGGGCTTAATTTGCATGAGAAATTTATAATAATGTTAATAACCTTTGAAAGTTGTACGGATTATATTATTATTCTTTGAAAAAAATTGCATACAGTAAATTTCATCCGAATAAAAAATTTCATCGGACTACTATGCAAGTACCTATTCGGTAACAGATTATTATCTCCCTTTGATGCGCAGATGAAGTGCGCAGAAAAAAATTGGTATTAGGATAAAGCCACATGAAAATTCCTAAACAAAGCATGGTATGAAATAGATTAAAACTTCTGCAAGAAATCTCAAATCACCATGTTTTTCTCAAACCTAATAAAGCTTTTATGATATTTCAACTAAACCACTGCAGAGTCAACGATATAAAAGAGTCCCCCAAATGTTGGAAGGTTCTCATGTTTGTTATCACACAAAATCATAAAGAAAACCAAAACATCATGGCAGTATCAATGGCATTCTGGGTAATGGGAATAGCAACTGTACCAGCCAGGTACCAGCCAGGTCAATGTCACAAAATCAACATAAAATAACTTTGCGATAAAGATCATATTTCCTTAGAAACAGCTCATTAAATAAGTCTGTAATTACATATTATTTTTGGCCATGTTCTATTACACAAGAACATGACATGTGTCAATATGAAAAAATGAGTTAGCAGAGAATCTTTTGCAGATATGATATTCTTACTTCAATGTATGCCATCAACAAAAAGATCCATTAAGCAAGTCTTTATGACCAAGCTAAATATACATGTAGTAGCATACAATATGAGTACAATTCTATAACATCTTTTCTAAAATGTAATGCCCTTTTCAAAAGTATGTGGGGTCAAATTTAACAGCATTGTTATCAATCAAGGCACTTTTTTTTTATATTTATAGAACTTCAAAGTCAAGGTCAATTGTAATAAAAAGCTTTTCAGTATATAAACAACTCGCCTAAAACCAAGGACATTCATGCTGTCTGAAGCAGAACTGAACAATTCTCAGGATGGATCATATTCTTACTACACCAATGAATAACAAGTGTGAACAAAAAATAGTAACAGACCTTTCTAGGAATGAATAACAAGTGTGAACAAAAAATAGTAACAGACCTCTCTAGGAATGAATAACAAGTGTGAACAAAAAATAGTAACAGACCTTTCTAGGAATGAATAACCATCCAGAGTTAGGCACCAAAAACCAAGGCCAATGTACACTCCATTCCCAATTCTAGTCGACAGACCCAATTTATTGTTGGTGATCAAAATGACACATTTATCCAATGCCAGCCAGGAAACCACTCCTAAAGATTCCTCAATGTATATAGCCGGAAACTCTATCACGGATAAACTATCCCTTAGTACAGTCCTTGACCAACACAATCTTAGACATTCAAGTCTGTCTGTCTGTCTACCTGCCCACGCCCAACCTGCTCGCCTGTCCGTTGGTCCGTCTGTCTGTCTGTTTGTCTGAGGGCATGTCCGTTTTTCAAGCAGATAGTGATTATATATGTTCAACAAAAAAATGGCAACAGTTCATGTTTATCTGGAAAACGCAAGGCATATAATGACTTAAGACTTCTTTTTCGTGGTCAAGAGGAATATTCTTACACTTCAAGAACATATCTCTACACCTAGAAATGTATTGGTTAATATTGCTCTGTTTTATTTACTTAATGTTCTACTTTATAGGCATCTAGATAAAAAGGTTTATAAGGGGAAAACCACCAGAGTGGAAGTAATTGGCTTGGCCAGTAATGTGTTTACGATGTTAATTTCACAGAGTGGACCTATTTTTGATCACTGGTCAAACCTAGAATTATAGCTTTGCATGTAAGGAAAATAAGCCTCAAAGTTGATAACCTTGAATTGAGGCTTCAATACATGACTATAGAAGGTGCCTCACAGAATAGAATGATATCTACTGAATATTGGAATGCTGAGCCAGATCATATGAAAGTCCAAATAATAATAATGAGTAATGGCTTCATTCCATATAACCCTATTGGTAAAGGGAATTATCAATGGAAAAGCCAGTTTCCATGTCAAGGTAGGGGAGTATGAACTTGGATCAAGGTATTGATGCCATATAATGCAAAGATTTATAAAAAAAAAATTGTTGATCTAAACAGGAATGATTAAAAATGGGTTGAGGTGGAACCTAACAAAACATGTGGAATGAAACCTAAAACAATGACTAAATCTTTAGCATGTTTGGAATCGTTTGAGGGAACATTTTTGTCAGTGATGATATGACCAAGGATATAAATCTAGAGGAGTTCTCAGTTTTATCATGTTAACCCTTAGAATGCTGGGAAATTTTCTTAAAAAAGATTTGTGCGTTTTCTGATTTCCAAAACCATAAATATCTGCTTATCAATTTTGTTGAGGGAAGATAATCAGATTAGCAAACAGATTAGATCACAGGCAAGCCGCAAATTTACTTGGAGGCTGGCCTGGATCTAACCTGTTTGCATAAGCATGAAGTCTGTTCCAGCACTTTAAGGGTTAAGGTCACCATGGAACTATTTTCTCATCTTCTTCACATTATGATCTTTGATTCTACTGTCACAAATGTATTTATCTGCTCTTATACATATTTAGTAAGACAATAAAGACAAACAACAGCTATGTGCCTACGCCTATTGATTCACTATATATAGTTTCATGGTATCCTTCCTCTCATAAAAATTGAGCAGAAAAGTTTTGAAATCATTTTAGGGGCAAATTGATAACTTGCCATAATAATTTCATTATTTTGTTCAAACAAATTTGCAATTGATAAGGACAGTCGAAAAATTGGCATTTGGTAAAGGGTTAAGCAAGTCCTTCAATTTTATAAAGGCCTTGCTATTGTCTCACCTGATGTGTATGCAGTAAAGACAATCAAAATGCAATATGACAAAATAATGCAAAGGATGACATCATGCAGAGCTACAAGATAATTTTATAACCTTACATCCAGAGCCCAATACATTCCATCTGAGGCATGTAAGTAACTCTTGAGATTTCAGGTATAACGAAGGAGACAAAACTGTAACAATTCACTCGATAAGAGCAATTTCTCCATTTCCCAAAATGTTTTCCAGAGTCATCTGCAAGAGACTGGTCAAATGTCGTTATTGTGTGGTAATGGGTTAAGTCATAGATTGATCTCTCATCACAGTAGTTTGACTAACTATGAAAGGAAAGTGTTATGAGATGAGTGAAGAGTTTGTTAATGAGCAATCTGTGGACCCTATGATAACAATAATGTATTGATTATCTCCCCCACCTCGCCCATGATGGTGTGACCTTGTGTATGAATTAGTATCAAACAATTAATCTGTAATGTAATACAGGTATTGATCACCTGGTGGGAGTACAAGCAATAAGAACACCTACGCCCTGTACACAAGAATGTTTACAGTCCTTATGAAAAACACAACAAATTAACCCTTTACCAAACAATAATGACATTAAACCACTTTGTCGCAGACGACTCTGGAAAACTGTGGAAAAAGAGAAATTGCTCGTGACGAGCAATTTCTCCTTTTCCCACAATGTTTTCTGCCCAATTAAAAGATTATTTTCCAATTTCATCACATTTTAGAATGTCATCTGCAAACTCTTTCAATTTGGGACAATCGAAAATTTGGCGTTTGGTAAAGGGTTAAGCAAAGATCGTCATTCATTTTGGACCATACAGAACAAAATTAATTTCCCATTGACCTTAGCCACTTTTAATATATAAAATAATGAAATTTTAAGTGAATTTGCATATTTGACACTGATTGCTATACAATTTATAGATTTGAATATTTATTCCAAATATCTTTAATGTCTTTGCTATTTCATACAATTACTATGCAAAATCAGATGATGTTCAAAATTCATTTTTCAATTTGCAATGTGATGTTCTAAAGAAATAATCGTTTGAAATCAAATAGTTCAAATAGGGTAATGATAATTGGCCTATAAGTGTTGTGAAGAGCGGACAACACCATGTTTTACCCTCTGAGAGTATAAACAAATTGATAAGTGTAATACTGGCCAGACAGTGGCAGACTGCCATTAATTATCTCCTGATCATGATCTCATTATCACTTCCTGTAAACAGCTGTTCTTACCAAACCAGAAGATTCAAACTACAAAACATTATATTTCATTAAAAAGTGAAAATGTATAGTGTGAATCAGGTGAATTAAAACCATATTATCATGTCATTAGTGAGCATTTTGGTTTCTAGTTCCTTATTTTTCTGCAGAATAATTTGATTTTCACATTAATGTTTCTTATTTACAGTGCAGCCAATTCAGGTCTAAACTTTAAGAACAGGAATCCATGTTCTCTAAAACCATAGCAAGAACTTACTCTGTGACATCGTTATTGATCTCTTACTATTGAAACATAGTGTTAATAACTGATGGATGTCGAAGACTGGTTAAATACTATAATTGAGGTATAATGACAAAAGGGGAGTTTTTTGATACACACTTCATTTGTCACTAAGATTTCAAATATTGCCTAATTCACTATGATATCTCATACAAATGAGTTTTAATGCCTGAGTGAGCCACAGTGGTCCATTGGTAGTGCGTTTGGCCTCTTGTACCGAGAGTCCCAGGTTCGAATCCTCATTAGGCAAGGTGAAAATTGCCAAGACTAATCCACAACTTGGCGTGAGCATTGGTGTAGTATCCAGGAAGCAGTCAGTGAGAGTGAATTTAATAAGCATTAAGCTTCTGTCACAATGGATGTAAAACAAATAAGTTTAAACTTAACGCCTTTTGTTTAGGACGTTAAGGCAAAAGTGTTGATAGGTTCATACTAACAGACACAAAACAGTCTAGATAGCTTTTTTCTCATAGAATGTAAGATCTTACACAGATCTACTTCCAGCAGAAAGTTATTTCTGATTTCTCATTTCATCTAACCAGGTTCCATCAAATGATTCATTCATGATTACAGGTTGGTAATCCTTGTCTAAATATTGTCATGGCAACACACATACAGGTAACTAAATTAACTCCTAATAGTAACTTACATTACTGATACAATATCAGCCTCCTTGATTAACCCTTCATAATCTTCCAACTTTTTACCCTGAATGAATTGAAACGCTTTTTTTTTTATATCATTTAGAAATTTTCAAAAATGTAGAAGCATTTAAGAATGGTATTTCTCTTCCAATCATATCATAGTAAGTGGGAATTACATTGATGAGTGAGTTGGAAGAATTCAATCATTCTTGTTGTTTATGTATCATTCAATAGAGAAACCAACAATGTAGAAAGGTCATGATAAGTCCTAATCAAATCTCAGCTTAGTTTTATCTTGTTAACATTGCACCAAAAGTTTACAGATACAATTGTATGATACTGCATGTCAAAGTCAAACTCTTTTTGGCTATTTGCATTAAAAACATTTTTAGAAATTGCTCAACAATATCAAAACAATATCAGTGGGTTTTTTTAAATTTTTTTATTCTCTTTTTTCCTTAAGCTTGATGAGTACAAATCTAAGAAAATATGTGTTGCGAAATGAAAAACTGAAGGCATGGAATGGTGCATATCTAGCTATCTTGTGCCAGGAAATGTTGCTGAAGGGGCTGGAACTGGTATATATGATGCAATGAATGATAAACTAATGTTGCATTAATTTTATCAATTACAATAACTCTTTCCTAAATAAATAGTTAATTCAACAAACCAACAGCTGGTCTAGACCGCATGATTGAGTCATAAATTGATCTTTATGGTTGTGTATACACAGTTGTGCTAAAGACAGATTCCATCCAACAAACATTTAAATAACATAGTTGATTTTCATCACTCATTATGAATAAAACTTTCATCCAAGAAATGATGCCTGGAGATTTTCAAGTCTCTAAGCTGTTCATGTAAAGGAAGTATTTGTGTAAATAAAAAGAGGAGCGAGTAGATGAATGCTTCCTGTATGAGCATACTGACATTAGCCAGAGCAACAGTTAGAGGTTTAATTATTCATGGCATTAACTAGTAAGGAAATTAAGGAGGTTGGCTTTTTTAACCTCTTGGATGATTCAGTTTAAATACCCAGTTAAAACCTTTCAATTCATACTTTTTACATGACTGTACACTTGGTCTAAAATTCAGGCCTAGCGATATTTTATAAAAATACTAGACAGACCTAATGATGTAAAACTAGATAATTGATATGATTCTCATGCCTCAAACTGTTTGGTAAAGATAAAGAACATTAATTCTGTCATACAAATATAATAAACTGTATAGAAGGTTCATTTTTGTAAACAATGATTTATTATTAGACCTTCCTATGAATCATCAAAATAGGTAAGAGCATCTGGGATCCAGACTATGAAATGGATCAACACTCTAATCATGCCATGTAAGCAATTTGGTGTGTCAGAGAGCAATCTCACTATTGAGTTTTATTTTCCATCAAAGCACCGAAAGGCGCAAAATGCTTTTAAAAGAAAAAATAGTTTATCAGTATCTATCAAAATAAAAAATTTTGAAGATGATCACTTATATAGTGAGATGGCTTTTTTAAATCACTCAAGATTTAATGTTTTTATCCATAGAACACAACTGTGGAACATTTCCATCCTATAGAAAAAATACATGCCCTGACAATGGACAAATGCCCCATAATTATGTTCAGAATCTATGTTTAAGACTTGTCATGAGTCGTTTTTTTGCAGGGGTTATAAAGTGGGTATTGATGGTTCGCCTTCATATTTGACATGCTGCAGCTTTACATCCACGCTTAATGATCTTCCCATTTAACCCATTACCAAACAATAACGACATTTGATCAGTTTGTTGCATAAAAAGTTGTGCAGGAGGATCAAACCTGGGAGACTGTTTCAAATCCTGGACACTTCCACTAAAAATCCCATTAAATTGATGGTTAAACCTTTAACTAAAGATGCTCTATCTCAGATAGTTGTGGTTATAACTTCTTGCAATGTTTATGGAGTTGCTTTTATTCATGGCAATGAAAGATTTTCATCATTGGTTTCCATGACATCCGCTACCCTTGTATCTGACCAGTGAAGGTATCAGATCATATGTTACCTATTACAATATTATAACACATTGTTTCCCTTTCTCCAATACACTGGAGATTCCTTATCCCTTTCCTATTTGGAGTCTGAAGCATACATCATTCATTAAGAAAAATTATCATGGTTGAAAGACAAAACAGAATATACTTCATTGTACATACAGGTATAACAATTAAAATTGACATTGAAACCAATATGACAAAAAGAGACTTGAAATGTATTTTTTGAGGAAATGAAATGTCATTTATCAAATGTCCTCAACAACAAAGGCTCAATAAGTTGTCTTATATAAAGCTTGGATAAGATGATGCTGTTATAAGATAGAGGAATAAGGATCAAATTGTGCTAATTATTCCCAGACAAGAACACAAAAAGAGTATTGTCTTAACTCATTCCCTTCCTCAAAGAGGATTTTGTTACAATTTCTAATTGATAAAATAACATTGAGAAATAATCAAATATCATAAAATTACATTTTTATAGGAATCATCATCTACCACAATCATCATACTCCTGGTAGTGCCTCATCAGTGCATTGTAATACCATTTCCAAGCTTGACACCTACGCTTTCCTACAAAAAAAACTAATCATTCAGAGGCTAGAGATACAAAATGATGTCAATTGATTGTGTCTCAAACTTGGAACCCCTGTATCACAAGCTTGACACACTGCACACTGAACTATCAACAAACAGAACTAATATAATATGAACAAACCATTATGTTAAAGAAGAAACAGCCAATTCTACGTAATTTCTCATGTTGTCTCAACTCATACCATAGTATTTGCAGGTTTGTTAAAAAATAAAGAAAAGGGTTGTGAAATGGTAGCAGAAATAAATCTTAAAATGGAACATAAACAAAATGTAATGAATAAATGAAATTTAATACTGAATGTTTAATTAAATGTTCAGCATACGTTTTCTGCCGAGAAGGTACACATGACTTCCAAAAGCTGCCAGTTGTGTAACTGTTGAATTGTCTGTTTTTGTGTTTAAAACTTGTGAACTATTACAAATGATATTTATAACAAATGTTTATTATCAGCAAACACCTCTTACCCCCATAGTTTCCATGTTGAACACAAAAATAAATCCATTCAGATTAGCAAAGCAAATTATCCATTATTTATCCATTTTCCACACTGAGCTGTCAAAACTCGGGTTCTGTTTATAAATAAATCCCCCACATATATATCTCGGATGCCTGCCCCACAAACCACAGGGGGTGAGGGCGGAGTTGTGGGTTATCCCTGATTGCAGATTTCAGTTCAGGTAACAGAACCCTTTCCCTCTTATAGCCGATAACCAACCAACAATAAAATGATTGAACCCATTCCTCCATATGAGAATTAGAAACTAAAGCAAAATGAGAGATATGGCAGACAGCAATTAATCACAATTAAAATTCCACTTTGATACTAGCTAGATTCATTGAAACTCTTCTTGTGACAAACAAAGTCTCCTTTTGTCACACTGGTTTCTATAACTTCTTCAACAGGACTGTTGTGTCAAATATATTACAATATAGTTATAAGACATTTTGTAACATACTTGATAATATCAACTTTGAAACGATATAGTTCAACCTTAAATGATGATTCATATAGAGGGTGCTAATTGAGAAAGCATGAACAAAATTATTCAATTATAAATGGATAGCATTGAGACATAAGTAAAGCAGAATTGTATGGATGAAGTTTTATACAATTCAGTGGGCTTTTTTGCGTTATATAATTGGAAATTTCCTTAAAATCATGGAGTTTTCCCAAAATTTCAAAGTCATACCAGCTTTTTGGTTTCCCAATACAGCAACTTCAGTTATAAAGCTCCCCAAATTCAACAGGCCAGGGCCTCTCCCAAATTCAAGGAAAAAAGGCCCGAAAATTTCAACAGAATCTCTGACAATAGCCAAAATGCACCTATCCATGTTCTAGGTATTTCTGCAACAAAAATATCTCATAATTATTCTCTCAATGTGATTCCTTTGTTAAACTATATCATCACAGTCTGTATACCTATTCATGTTGTCTCATCATTCTTTACAGCCTATTACTGCTCATCCACACAATAATAAAATAACTTAAAGATCCTGGATGTCATGCACTACATATATATAGGTGAAAAGTAGAATTTGGGTCTGGTATTCGGCTATTCTTCTAACAGATATTCATTAAAAAAAATCGCCGAAATGGAGATATAAATGAAGATATTGACGGAAAACCCCCAAAGCCTCATTTTTTGTATGTTACTACCGTACGGCTATACGGTAATTAGTTACGTCACATGGGCTGTCAAGAGCCTGTCACGTGACGATGTACACCTAACTTAGAAGATTCTAGCGTCAGCATCCATTTTTGTTTTCAGTGTGTAGTCTTAGTATCACATGAGCGTCAAGTGACCGGTTGTTCATAGCTTGACGCTATATTTAGATTATGTCGGATTTCCCTCGGATTTTTATAAAATGAAAAATGTCAAAATTCATCTAATTTGCTATTGGTTTCTTTGCTGAAATGTTGAATTAATCTTTATTCCTTTATTTTCGAAAGTTTCAAAACATAATCCTATGACACACAGAAACTTAAATGATACTCTGTCTTCCGATCATTCAAGCTACATTCAATGTGATATTTCGTAATCTGAGGAGGGTTCATCACAAGAGAAATTTTGCTACAATTGTGAAGCACTCACTA
Organism: Cerastoderma edule; assembly: GCA_947846245.1. Classification (NCBI taxonomy): domain Eukaryota; kingdom Metazoa; phylum Mollusca; class Bivalvia; order Cardiida; family Cardiidae; genus Cerastoderma; species Cerastoderma edule. Next base: position 8,226,708 of record OX401414.1, read on the forward strand.
TCATGTATTGCACTCAGTCAGAACCCTTAAATTGAAATATTTCACTGTAAAAGCAGGTAATGGTATTAAAGATATCAAGGTATGAAGATGGGTTTTTACCTCTTTGTCAAAGAGGTTCATATTACCAATATTTCTAAGAAATATTTTTCTTTAGACTTGTTTTCTGTTGTTTATTTCAATTTTATAGGATTACATAATAGGTACCGATGTTGTTACAGACCTTCTTTTATTTTCAGACATTTAATGCCTGCACATCATAGAAGGAAACTCTTACAAGTGAGTTGATTCAATTTGGACGAGCCCAAATCTTGTTAATATGGTAATGAACTGGATCTTATCAAAGTTTTAAGTTCCATTCCACAAATAGCTGGAGAGATACCTCGAATGCAGGTGACTTGGCAGCGCATCAATCAGTATTCATGTTATCTCTATCCTTATCATTTTATTCTGTAGAACCACTTTCAGTTAACACATTTCCCCCACTTCAGATTCTGTGACTACTCCAAATAGAAAGCAAAAGCAGAAAACTAAAAAAAATATGTTAAAAACACTCTCATTAGTGACAAGGTAATGTAGAATCTATTATGACAAACGGATAATGAATGATTTATCCTTTTGTCATTGTGATTTCTTTAAGTTTTCTCCAGAAGATGAGGCCTAGATAAATAAGGGGTACAAACATATCACCAGCTCCACCTTCTGATAAAGTTAGGCCTTTTATGATATCATCAGGTACATTATGTCTTTTTTCGAGTCTTCACAAGCATAAGCCATCATACATCTTAAACCCATTACAAAACAACAAAGACGTTTGACCAGTTTGTTGCAGACAACTCTGGAAAACAATGTGGGAAAAGGAAAAATTGCTCATTAAGAGCAATTTCCCCTTTTGACACAATGTTTTCTTTCCTATCAGAAGATAATTTTTCAATTTCATCACATCTTAGCATGTGGTCTGCAAATTCTTTCATTTTGGGACAGTGGAAAATTTGGTGTTCAGTAAAGGGCTAAGTCTCCCAACAGCTCTCCTTAAAGCACATGCACTCAGACCTGTGAGCTATAAAAGTGATAGATGAGGAAACAACAAACCATCATTCTACAAATGTAATATTATAACTCAGGGGCAAAGAGTGCTCAGACTCAAAAAGATCTCTACAAGTATGAAGGATTTCAAGTATCTGATCATATTATATTATATATATTACACAAAAACTTACATCAACATAAATTGCTTGGAAATATTATAACTTGAGAGGGAATCCAATTACCTGATAGACATAAGATAATTAGTGCATTTTCTCATGAAAGTTATGCAAGACAAGTCATTTGGTACTATCTCTTACAAACATACTTAAATGCTAAAACAGCTCATGACTTAAGAAAAAATCGTAACAACAGAACAAATTTCCAAATACAGGCAACTTTTTACCCAAAATCTAGATATCCAGGGGACACTGTTCTAACAATTGACCATGTCACATTACCATCATCTTCCTGGTTATCCTGAACTTTCATCGTTATTTATCTTTGTAAATAGGGCTAAATCAGATCAATATTATTTCAGTCATGTTGCAATGCCCAAATAATAATATTGAGGAAGACCCAAAAACTTAATTGCCTTAATTGCTGGTCAAGACAGGCAAAACGACCGGCATTCGGTTAATCAATCACGAGACTGCCTTATGAAAATCAAAATGCAATCACTGGGACTTGAACATATACGGAGAAGGGCCATGAAATTTCAAGTTCTGCACTTTAATCACATTTTGCCACAGAAAATTGCCAAAAAATTGTCATCAAGCGATGTATAAATAAGTGCCACAAGTGGTTAGATAGATTTCACTTTTGACCATGGTGATCGTTACAATTAACTACACACAAATTCCGAATGATCATACAAATAGGAACCCTGCAAATTGAACATAACAAGGAAGAATTAATGTTAATAATAATTGACCTGATGCACTGTGGGAGTGATAAGAATGCTCTAATTCAAACCTTGTATAGATTGTTCACATTGTTCAGAATCAGATGGAACAAGATAACCTGCAATGAATTTGAGATGGCAGTAACATAGAGGTATGTCATCCCACTGATCTATTTCCTACAGCATAATCCTTAATATGTAAACAAGCTGATACTCACTAAATGCAGACCTCTCAAGAAAAACTTAGTCAAAATGTAGTTTGAACAAATAAAACCATCAATTATTTTTGTTCTATTGTTCTCTATGTTTGTTCCATTATGTATGTTCTCATAAATTACTTCAAACTCAGACCACCCTTTACCAAATGCCAAACTTCAGACTGTCCCAAATTGAGAGAGTTTGCAGACAACATTTCAAAATGATGGAACAGGAAAATAATTTTCTAAAGGGACAGAAAACATTGTGGGAAAAGGAAAAATTGCTCGTTACAAGCAATTTCTCCTTTTCCCAGTGTTTTCCAGAGTCGTCTGCAACATGTTAAATGTCGTTATTGTTTGGTAATGGGTTAAACAGGACAAGTCTCCAAATTCCATCTGGATACTGGGTAAAGTGTTGTCCTGAGTCATAATACCCCATCTTCACCTGGAAACGTATGTTTCCACCTCCATGGAAGATAACCTAGAGGCAATCTTCAGTGCCATTTTTATCTAAAAAGTACAAGCTCTGATTTCTACCTGACAACTAAGGCTTATTTCTTAATCCTTTGAACCTACAATAGACATGCATGAGTTTAGCAGGAGAAAATATATTTATGTGAAACATTGATACAGTTTGAATGGCTGATTTGCTCAATAATGACCATAATTATTCAATAGTTTGAGGGCTGACAGATGTCAACATAAAGAGTTAACTCATTACATATTTATAGCCAATTAAAGCATTTAATCTATAGTAGAAGATTAAAGGAACCACTCCAATAGTATGCCTCATAGCAGCAATTTCTCCTCTTTTCTTAATGAATCCCTTTTAAATTTATATGGAAACAATAAATTGCTGATGAATTGTATTTAAACCACAAGCTATATTTCTATTCTGAACAATCACCAAATTCAAATGAGGTCAGATGAGCCAGATTATCCACAAGACAAACGTTCCATTGAAAACCATCATGAACATGTTACACCTGTGTACAAACAAACTAGAGGTAATTTCTGACTGATTATAACTGTCAGGTAACTAAGTATGATAGGCGGATTACCCTCCCAAAAGAGATCAAAATAATCAATGGATATCTTAGAGAGGCCTGGGAATTTCTAAGTGAGGGAAAAAACGAACTTTGTTGGACGTAGTTGGCTGCTTTACAGCTTTCAAGATCATTCTTGGTTTGGAATAAAAAAAAAACTTGTACTTTTTCATCTGATCTTAAACATTTTAAATTATCTGATGCATCAGAAAATCTTAAAAGCTATGTAAAATCTCAATGAGCCTTCTGATATGCCTAGATATTGCTGGTTGAAAAATCGCTTATTCTTGTTTGAAGGAGATTTGTTTCAGTCATTTCTTGTGACAATGTTATAAATAAATAAGACCTGAGACAAACTACCATTTGGACATACACTATCAGTTTGGCATTTTCTATTTCACTGATCCCATCAAGAATGTTCCTTTACTGTGCAATCCCCAATGCATGTTGCGTTGATGAGCTAGATACCATTTGTCCTTAACCTTGGTACCATATAGAGTCGACTCAGAAATAAGAAAATCTAATTAAGATCTTACTTGAATTAATGAAAGCTGTCATTTCAAGATTAACTTTATATTATAAGATATGTCAAATATTCAAATTTGACATGTCTCCCGATAAATAAAATCTTCAACCTGACTCTTTAAACAAATCAAATCCCAATCTCTGTGCAGGATTACTTCCTTTTGCTACACTGCAGTACAGTACCACTGCCTTCACAGAAATCACATGATCATGGCCAAAGTCCTGTGACCAAAACATCAAATTCATGAATCATTTTGACATCAGTATTGTCAGTCATGGTTATGTAATATGTTTGCCTAATCCACAAACTCACATGAATACCCTAATCTTTAGGTATAATTTAACACATGTAATTTTCTCTATTTTTTCTTTCAATAAGGTAACAAATAAGGTTTGTTACGATTTTACGCAACTCAATAAGAATTCATACATTTTGCCATCTTTTTTATCATGAATGGGTAGAGGAAGTCCAATCGACTAAAACTCGACATCCATATCTACAGATTTAGATACAAAATTTAAATCAAAAAAAAAAAAAAAAGAAAATCCTTCCAGATCTGGAAGGATTTTTCTGGTGAAAGCAGAGATTGAAATGAAAAGGGAGATCACTGCGTAGGAGAATAATTGAATCTTTTCTAATGAAACATCAGTTTGTGAGCGGACAATATTTGCAAATATTGGAACCTTTTATCAAAAGCTCAATAATTCTCTTTCCATATTAATAAGGAACTTTTGATCATGAGAAAAGGTAAAATATTTACATCTCACCTTCATTTGGCATTGAAACATAAGGACTGCTGTCAATGTATTTCAAAGGTTTTTATCATTCAAGACCCTACAACACAAAGCTAGGGTTGGCGTAATTATGGGGCAGATTTTTTCAAGACAACATCCTGTAGTGTTCCCTTCTAGTGATTTACCTAGCTAATAAATGTGTCTTAAATCCAATCCATTCAATCTTCTGCAGCCAGCAGCCTTAAATTTTACAAATATTTTATAATTAAGCTTAGGGCTGCGTATCCTCAGAGATTACCAGATATTCCATTAAATTTACCCTTCCCAAAAATTACATCATCTCATTCTATTTCTAACAAAACATCAAAATAAACTGTATACTTTTCAACTTTTATGATTATCTACACTGTAACAATTAAAAAATAAATTACATTTTGTTTATTATATCTGCCATATATTTATATAAAAAATTACTTTAAATAATATGTGAAACAGTCTATATACCAGTTAATATTTCATCTGGTTGGAGAAAACTCTACACAGAGGTCTAGTCTTAATGACATGATATAGAGCTATTTTTGTGCAAGAAAGTGAAAATGGTACAAAAACATCTTTAACCAAGCCTTTTCACATGCTAAGTATGTTAGGGTTGATTAAATCACAAGGTGACTTTATAAAATATGATTAACCCTTTTTACCTTATATGTGATATTGTGCAAGTGGTCATATTGATAGCAACAACAGAAACAAATCCCAAAAATGATTAAGCAGCAATTTTACATCAATATCTTTGGATGAAACTACCAAGACAAAAGGCAATATTGCTTGTCAAAAGCCTTTCTTATGTTTTTACTATATATATACTAGCTTCCAACAAATCCTTTCTGTAGGTGCATCAAAGCAAGTATATAACATGAAGTAAGTACAAAACATCCTCGAGTAATACAATTATACAAGGTATCAGTTGTCAATTAACCAACAATTAAAGTTCTATTCTAAATAAGGACATGTGGGGGAGATTATATTCACTCGGTGTCACTTGCCAATCTATTGATTGCCACACATAATAATGCTTCTCAGAAAAATGAATAAAAAGAGCAGGTTCTTCTATTCACAATAAAGTTAAGATAGTACAAGCTTTTATAAGAAGTATCATGAAGAAAAATCTTACTTTCCGTCCATCTCTATATCATATCTTGGTATTCAGGTATTTTGAAAGACCGTTAATCTCACTTTGGCTACAAACGATCCAAGAGAAAATTCAATAGAAAAAATCATTGCATTTATAAGTAAGGACGTATTTAACTCAAGAAAGTGGTAAAGTAGTAATTTTTGATGGATTTTATGAGGAATTGTTAAATTTTTAACAAACTGCAGCATCCGAAATGCAATGTTTTACATCCATGAAAAAAATAACTTTCACCTTTCTAACACTATCTTTATCTTGAAAAAAAAAAACAAAGTAAAACATAAAGGCTCAAAATATCATTCAAATTGTGTAATGAATGCCAAGGAAATATGATCATGTCTCATTTAACAGAGACAATAAGGTCTCGATCATTCAAAGACACTTCCTTCACAACAAAAAGCATTTCCATGTAAATTTCCTGATCAATGCACAAAGCAAAAGTCACAATAACGGCGTTGAGTTGGAATTTAAATTTCTATCTGATCACATGTCCTACTAATCCATAAACTGGTTAGGCTCTACTCCATTAATCTCCATGGCTAGCTTCAAAGGAAGCCTTTTAAAGATCTTGTCAAGTAATCAGTTTTTTCCTCTTCGAATTTCACATCATTCAGACTGGTTTTCTAGATTTATTAGAAATATTATCGATCTAACAAAGAACTGAGTACCAGCTTAGTTTTCTTGCTTATACAACATTCTTTACAAGTATGTAAGTCATTGGAGAGGGTAAAACAAACACTTCATTTTAACCCATTACCAAACAATAACGACATTTGACCAGTTTGTTGCAGACAACTCTTGAATCCATTGTGGGAAAAGGAGAAATTACTCTTAACAAGCAATTTCTCCTTTTCTCACAATGTTCTCTACCCTTTTGGAAGATTATTTTTCAGTTTCATAACATTTTGAAATGTTGTCTTCATACTCTTTCAATTTGGGACAGTTTGGCGTTTGGTAAAGGGTTAAGAGACCATCAGAATCAAATGGTTATTTTATGGCACATGCATTACTTTAGTACTTTATTTGTTTACAGAGGAATTTCTCGAAACAGACTTTAGTATATAATGGTTTTCAAATTTTTCAACAAAAATATTGGTTTATTTTAACATTATCTTCTATGTTTCCAAATAAGACCCCAAAAATTTTCAACATGAGATAAGGGTTATTTGAAATACTCCCTAGAACTCACATTTTATTGTCATAAATCATATCATCTTGTAGAACGGCTAAAACGAGTAAAGTAACTGCAAAAATGTATATCTCTCTTCTGAGAAACACTTAAAACACAAAATTTCCTCAGAAACATTGAAAGGAAGGAATTGGTCTCTCAATACTTTCTTTTATTTCCAGGCAATAGTACCAAACATTGGTCTCTTGTATGAATACAGATATTCTATCAAGGACATCATTCAGAAAGACAATCAGCCTAAATCATTGTCAAACATAAACAGACAAGTCAAGGACATCCTGCCCATTTCAAAGTTTGGGTTCAAGATGCCCTTACCCAGTGTGATGGATTCAGGATTTAACCATTAGAATGCTGGGTGAATTTCTAAAAATACATTTTTGTGTCGTCTGTTTTTCCAAACCATAAATATCTGCTTTATTCGGATGAGGAAAGATACTCAGAGAAGCAAACAGGTTACATTAGAGGCCAGCCGCCAATTTACTTGGAGTCTGGCTTGGATCCAACATGATTGCACAAGCATGAAGTCAGTTCCAGTTCTATAAGGGTTAAAATAATAGAGCATAATGTTTACAAACGAAACCCCTTCAAACAGCTCATTTTTTCTGCAAGATGGTTTGTTTAAATCTTTACCAAACCCTTATGTTAACAGGGTTGAGAAGCATATTCATAAAGTAACTTGATGTACCTATATGGAGCAGTGTTGTCATTCTACTGGTAGTAGACTGTTTAAAAAGCCTTTTATCCCAAGACCTACACATGCAAATAAGTGTCACTGAGCAGCTATAATGAGTTTCAAAGAATTTACCATTCATCTGATATCTTTAGACAACCAGTATATAAGTTGAATGAACCAGGGAAGAGTAAAATCTCAAACTAACCGAACACTGTTCTAGGAATAAAGTCTATCAGTCTTTTACCATGCAGTATTAAACAATTATAACAGATGGATTAACTCTGCACAAGGATTGTAATAACTATCTTTAGAACTATTGTAATAACTGTAATAACTATTGACAAAGAAATAAGAAAGATTGCTTAATATAAGCTATATGCCTGCTAATACAGAAACTAAACTGGCTTCTTTTTCTTATTCAGTTGTGTACAACCTCAATATTAACCCCCTCCCCCCCAACAAATATTCATCCAACAGAACAAAATCTATAAAGTTGGTTCCCTGCACACAAGCACACGGGCATCAGGCCTGCTGGGCTCCAGCAATTGAAATATTGAATTTAGAAGAATCCTGGGACCAGGTTTTCGTCTGTGAGAAAATACTGTTACCATGGTAACAGATTCATAAACAAGGCTTAAATAGTCTGTGAAGATTTTATTTATTTTTCTTGCGCACTATTCATCTTTTAATACAGTGGGTATACAGAAGCTGCAATCGACATTTGAGAACAAAACTATTGATGCAGGATATAAAATACTTGATTAAAACTTTCCATCATAAAGAGGAATTTCTCTTAATTCATCTCAAAATTGCTTTTCTCTAACTTTTAATATGAATAATGCGTAAAATTCTACAAAAAGGAAAGGGTTGAATGAGGGGCTGTGAGTGCTTTAGATTGCAAACCTGTATGTGGTTGTTTGAGAACAAACTGACAAAATAATATCAGCATGTTTATAATGAATGGTGTTTTAAGGCGCATCGACAGTTAAGGTCACTAAGTGCTAGCATGTTTATAGGCAATGGAAATGGGTATAAGAATAAAATAAGAAGTACATTGTTATGAGAAGAGAAATGCACCAACTACAACTATCTGTACACAGTATACACACAACATTTCATCAAACTTTGATAAAAATCTAATCTGTAGTGTCTGAGATGTTGTTCAAAGCAATGAGGTATTGCAATATGATTGGCTGAAAGACAAAGGCCAATGACAATACGTCACCTGAATACAATTGCCTACAGTAAAAACAATACACATGAATATATACCTTTGCATAATTCTCCAGTTCTCCAAGCCAATGGCTGAGCTGGGAGTCGCAGTCTGTGTCCTCGACATCGCTGTCTGCTTCTATGTCCTGTCCCGATCTGTTGTCCTCCACCCCCTCCATCCTGAAAATAGACAACCAGGCATGTTATAGACCGGTGATAGACAAACAGGCATGTAATAAACCTTCAATAGACAACCAGTCATGTTATAAACCTTCAATAGACAAACATGCATGTTATAAACCGGTGATAGACAACCAGTTATGTTATAAACCGGTGATAGACAACCAGGCATGTTATAAACCTTCAATAGACAACCAGGCATGTTATAAACTGGTGATGGACATCCAGTCACTTTATAAACCCTATATAAACAGGTTACATAAAAAACTTTCAATAAACGACAAGTCACTTTATAAACCGTCCATACAGGGTCAGTCACATTATAAACGTTCAATTAACAATCAGTCACATTATAAACCTTCAATACAGAATCAGTCACATTATAAACGTTCAATTAACAATCAGTAACATTGTAAACAGGTTACATTATAAACCTTCAATAAACAACAAGTCACTTTATAAACCTTCCATACACAATCAATCACATTATAAACCTTTAATAAACAACCAGTCCCTTGATAAACCTTTAATAAACAATCAATCACTTTATGAACCTTTAATAAACCACCAGTCACAATATAAACCTTCCATAAACCATCATTTACCATCATTTACATTGTAAACCTTCAATAAACCATCAGTTACATTATTAACATTCAATGAAACACCAGTTACATTATAAACCTTCAATAAACCATCAGTTATATTATAAACCTTCAATAAACCATCAGTTACGTTATAAACCTTCAATGAATCATCAGTTACATTATAAACCTTCAATAAACCACTAGTAACATAATAGACCTTCAATAAAACACTAGTCATATTACAAACCAGTTGCAGAGAACGGTCTTCTTCAAAGTTAAGCTTTTTTATGACCAACCCAAAAATTCATCTTTTGTCATGAGTCTTTGTGAATTTTCGAATGAAATTGCCACTTCTGTAATCGGTACCAAATAGCAGAAATATATAAGAAAAAGCTGTTTATGTCATAGAGAAACATTTTGCTTTAAAATGAAGTTTAAATGTTGGTAAGTATTTAATTTTTTAACATTTTCAGCAGTATTTGATACAAAGGCATTTTAAGTCTCTGTATTACAAGCAAAAGGGTCAATTTATTAATGACCTGTCCAGAAACAGGACCCTGTCTGCAAGGCAAAACATATATTAACCCAGTCCCAAACAATAACATCATTTGACCAGTTTGTTGTAGATGACTCTGGAAAACATTGTGGGAAAAGGAGACATTGCTTTTCCCATAATGTTTTCTACAATATCCAATGATTACTTTCCAATTTCATCACATTTTGAAATGTCCTCTGCAAATTAAACTCTTTCAATTTGCGACAGTTGAAAATTTTGTGTTTGGTAAAGGGTTAAGAATTAGAGTTGTAAGTTTATTCCAGGGTGTGCAAAGGTTGGATATATCAGAATAGATGTCAAGGGATTGAACTTTTTGTCAGATGCCAAGGTTTCATTGTGGAATGCCTCCATGCAAAGCATTTTATCATATTCTATACTTGTGAATTCTAACCAAGTGGCTCCGATAAGCGAACTTAAATCATTCAATATATGATATTCTAAATTTCCCTTGAAGCAGACAACATCAGTTATAACTATATCTCAATGTTTTTTCTCTCTCAAAAAGCGCTTATGGTTCTTGTTTCAGAAAAATTTCAATATCAACAATCACTTTAATTTGTCTTGGATATTGTACTCCATAAAATAATCAGTTTTCAAGTTGTTGGCAGATGTCTTGAAACAGGGAGGGTGTTTAAGTGGGAAGAATCTAAAGGGAGAAGTGCATTCCTCGATTACAATAGAGATCCTTATCAGCCCCCTTGGGCTGTTACCATGGAAGTGTAAACTAATTCCACCCCAGGAGACATGCATGTATTGTGTAACATTTGGGAGTAAATGAACACTTCAACCCGTCTGTAACAGATGCAGAAAACCTCTCTACAGCAGGTATATACTGTGGCAGATGAAAAATCATTTTTGGAAATTGATGTTTATTCTATCTTTATCAATAAAATTTTAATATGTACCTGCATCTTTCTAATTGAAAAGAAACAAAAAGCCCAAAATGGAAATGATGAAAAAAATGTGAACTTTTATAGGGGCTATTTCTATTTTGGGCTTTTCTTTTTCTCATTTTATTCATGCCCTAAGAGTAGCACTGAAGCCTACATTTAATATTAGACAATCTTTTAAAAATTGTTGTATACACTAAAATAAATGTGTAATTTAATTCTGTATCAACATTTAAAGTTGTCCATATATTTCCTGCATGATGAAAAGGGATTGCAGCAGAAATACAAATCAACAACGCTTAAAAAACTCATCTAATTTGCATAATTAATTATCATGACAGGTGCTGGCTACATTAATAATTGCAATTAAGATTTGATCAATTGATAAAAATACATAACAAGAGGGCCATAATGGCCCTTTATCGCTCACCTGAGTTCTGTTTGAAAAAGAGGTATATTTAAGACAGAGTGGTTGGTATGTTTCAAACTCTTCTAAGTGCTAATTGCATTGAATACTCTAAGCCAATGCTCTTGCTTGTTAACATTTTTTTATGTGTATTGTATTTGTCTTCTTGAGTTAATGTTCACCAAGACAAAGAGAATTAAGATGAAGGAAATTTAGGTTTGTGAAAGCAGGGACAGTAACAATTGGTTGGGCAAATTAAAATAATAACAATTGGAAAATGTATCTCAAAGTCGTTTATTGGTTTTCAACAGTAAATAAATTTGGAAAATTTTAAGACAGTCAAGCTTATGGTAAATAATCCAATCATTCTGGCCAACTTTCATCAAAATTGGACCATAAATGTGGCCTCTAGAGTGTTCACAAGCTTTTTAAATTATTTGACCTAGTGACCTAGTTTTTTACCCCACATGACCCACTTTCAAACATGGCCAAGATTTCATTTTGGCAATCCTTCTGACCAACTTTCATCAAAATTGGACCATAAACAGGGTCTTCCCCAGCCCCGTAAAGCGCCGCGGCTCCGCTGCGCTTGACTTTCAAAATAAGCACTCCCGCGGCGCCTTAGCTGACTCCCGCGGCGCTCTAAATGTGTCCGCAGCGCTTTAAATTGACCCCAAATGGAGTCAACGTCAATGGCAGTATATTCTAGATAAACCGCCAGTCTATAAAGTAGTAACTAACAGCTGATAAAAAAGTCGATAGGCGTTTACACACTCGGTTTATGCGACGTCGTCATAGGTACAGACATGAGCGTGTGTATTGGCGTTATGGCACGTGCTTTGTCCTAAAAGGAAAGATCTATGATGCGTGTTAAAAGATTGCACTTGGAGTGAGAAATAGACTTTACTTAATTGACATGGCTTCTGTCACTTTCTATGATACTGTAGACGGGAGTTTTATGTGAAAACACCTGATTCAGACATCCATCTCCACATCGCCGATTTCATTGGTTTGTCATGGTAAGTTATTAGACAAACTAATATGACGTGATCGGGAAATATTGAGAAAGTTTTGCATCCGGCAATATCTTTCTTCACATCGAATTATTTTGACCGGGTAAGTTATAAAATTCAGTTCCTCGGCAACTTAGTTTCACTATAAATATGCCCAAAACCGGTTTTGTAGTATCTGTATACATAAACTGCTGAGATGAAATGATCATCTGGTGGGCTCAGGCATAACGTAATTTTTCAAACGTCAAAATACTTGTTGAGCTCAAAGTGACAAATACACCAAGTGAACCTGAGCAAGCTCCTCATTTCTGGAATTTCTTACGAACAATTTTATAATATGAGGACTATGTGTTAAATGCCTCTTGTATGCAAAAATGTCTACAGGTATTGACACTGCAGCTATAGTCATGTTCACTTTGTTAAACAATGAACAAACCTCCAAGTGGTTAAGGTGAAGGAATTGTAACTTGGAGTTTTGGTTTGATCCTTCAGGCAAGACATGACAGAGCCCTAGTCTCGTACTGTGAATCCCAGGAAACCCGTATACAACACATAAAATACTGTTGACAGAGAGTCAAATGTTGCATACAAAATAATAATTTGTGACACCATGATTATCTATGAACTTGTCTTTTTTTAATGAATAGACTAGTGAGAAATAATTTAACAAATTCCTAGTGATGCCCCATTGTAAAAGGCATTTCGGGTAGACATGCAGATTGCTATGTATTTGGCTAGTCATGACTATGTTACCTGACATGAAAAGACGCAAGCACAAAGAAGCAAAAAGACTTTGACCAGCCTCCAGACATAGGAATCCTGTATCAAAGTTCAAATAAGCTTGATCCTCCAAGCCGTATGGCTGCCTTCAGGAATCTTCACTGGTTGATGAAGAAAACTCACTCAAACCATTAGTTGCATGCCACTTATGGATTTGTGTGAGTTGTTTAAAAATAACATTTCTGTTTAAGTAAGGCTGTAACAATAGTACTGATGGAGAATTTTCACTTGCAAGCCATCAGATGATATTCGATAAAGGATAAAAACTGGCTGCAATACTCAATACTTAAATAATATACATGTAGTATGGTGTTATGGTTCTTTATAATTAACAACTGACATGAAGTAACACAGGATGTCAGAAAAAAAGTTTGTTATAAACTTTAACGAAGGAAAACATCTAGCTTGTCATGGAAACATTCTTAATTTTGTAAAATAGTTGGATGCTTCTATGATTGATCTAGTTTTTCATAATTTTGTTTTGCTTTGCACCTATGAAAACACTATTCGTTTTGATGTAGTCTTCTTGCAACCTTCACAGTACTCTGACATGAAGAATACGATAAATAATAAATCATGTTTGTGATTTAATTTATATGTCAACAAAGATCTATGCTGAATGGGGACAATGGTTCTCGAGAGCCCATACGCTCTTTGCTATGAGAATCACATTGGTACTCCATATTGACCAGATGGATACATGTCCTTGAATAAATCTATTAAATGTGAGGGGGAGGCTGTGACACCAATTGGACATATTTTGTTTAAATGGGATGTTGCTCAACACTTCTATATACTTCTGATTCAAGATGTGTCTGAAAGATAATAATAATAGAGCTTCACATTTTCATTTCAGACTGTTAAAGGGATTCAGCATGCATGTCCTCTAGACTTACAGAATTTCCAATTTAAAAAAAGCTCAGGATAAATGGTTCAAAGCAAAACCAATGAGAAGTAGAGTATTCAAAATAGAAATGCACATTGAAATATAATGAGTTTTGAAAATTTAATTTTGTAGACTATCACTCATTTTTTTGTCTAGCAAATGTGTTGATTTAAATATATTATGGGACACTTTCTTTTGTCTTTTATTTTCACAACATACCTTAAAACTCACCATTTTGGTACACATATATAAAAAAAATCGAAAAGGGAGGGGGATGACCCCCTCCCTTGACCCTCCCCCATCCTCCCCAGCGCCTGAAAAAAATCCTGGGGAAGACCCTGATAAATATAGCTGCTAGAGTGTTCACAAGGTTTTTCAAATATTTGACCTAGTGACCTAGTTTTTGACCTCACATGACCCGGTTTCAATCTTGGCCAAGATTTCAATTGAGACAATCATTCTGACCAACTTTCATCAAATTTGACCTAGTGACCTAGTTTTTTACCCCACATGACCGAGTCTTGAACTTGGCCAAGATTTCATTGAGACAATCATTCTGACCAACTTTGATAAAAATTGGACCATAATTGTGGTCTCTAGAGTGTTCACAAGCTTTTTAAATTATATGACCTAGTGACCTAGTTATTGACCCCACATGACCCAGTTTCAAACTTGGCCAACATTTTTATTGAGACAATCATTCTGACCAATTTTCATCAAAATTGGACCATAAATGTGGCCTCTAGAGTGTTCACAAGCTTTTTAAATTATTTGACCTAGTGACCTAGTTTTTGACCCCACGTGAACCAGTTTCAAACTTGGCCAAGATTTCATTAAGACCATCATTCTGATGAACTTTTGATCAAAATTGGAACATAAATTGTGGCTCTAGAGTGTTCACAAGCTTTTTAAATTATTTGACCTAGTGACCTAGTTATTGACCCCACATGACCCAGTTTCGAACTTGGCCAAGATTTTATTGAGACAATCATTCTGACCAACTTTCATCAAAATTGGACCATAAATGTGGCCTCTAGAGTGTTCACAAACTTCTTAAATTATTTGACCTAGTGACCTAGACCTGACCCAGTTTCGAACTTGGCCAAGATTTTATTGAGACTCATTCTGACCAACTTTCATGACCATAAATGTGGCCTCTAGAGTGTTCACAAACTTCTTAAATTATTTGACCTAGTGACCTAGTTTTTGACCCCAAATGACCCAGTTTCGAACTTGGCCAAGATTTTATTGAGACAATCATTCTGACCAACTTTCATCAAAATTGGACCAAAATGTGGCCTCTAGAGTGTTCACAAACTTTTTAAATTATTTGACCTAGTGACCTAGTTTTTGACCCCACATGACCCAGTTTCGAACTTGGCCAAGATTTTATTGAGACAATCATTCTGACCAATTTTGATAAAAATTGGATCATAAATGTAGCCTCTAGAGTGTTCACAAGCAATTGTTGACACACGCACGGACGCACGGACACACGGACGCACGCACGGACGACGGACATCTCGGTATCACAAAAGCTCACCTTGAGCACTACGTGCTCAGGTGAGCTAAAAATGTTAGGATTGACTGCACAGAGGATGAGAGCTATTTCTTGCTTGTGTTTATGAGGTTATAACACATAAATAATCAAATTATCATAGATCTCAGTGTATGAATCATGCAACACATATTTGGTTTTATCCTTAACAGATTCTGATCTACATTGTGTAAGAATTGGTATATTTTTTGTAATCTTGCTTCATGAAATTTAATTCAACCTATTTACAATAGCAATTTGTTTAAAAATATATACGAAGAGAAATAATATAAAATATATAGTAATTTCTAATTTTTGACACATTTTCTACCTGACACTAAAAAGACAAAGATGTATTGCACACTTAACACCATTTTGAGCAGTCATAAATGACAATATTTGTTAAAGGGGTTGGATTGAACACTTAAATGCTTTTAATGAATAATACTGCCTTGATAGAGAAAAAATGAAATGTGTCAAATTAGCCCACACTTATACAAAAACTCATCTCTAAACATCTTCAAGAGAACCATTCATGGTGACACAAGAAATTGTGCACAATTTACTTTTCTCACAATGTTTGTCTGAAGTTAGGGGCAATCTCTTTTGTCATATGTTATGGTTTTATGCTGATTCTTCCAATTGGAGACAATTTTTACAAATGCCCATGGAAGAGATGGGTTGTGGTATCTAATAAATCAGCTATTTCTAATACAATAGGTTTGATGTTCCATACATACATACCAAATCTGAACACAAAAAGGCAATCACTCAGAGAAAAAGGCACTTAATTCTAGACTGTGACAGTTTCAAATTCATGTTCTTCACCAAAACACTTCCACCGATACCATTTATACAATTTAGTCACAGCAGATAAACAGTCATAAAACTCATGGTCTAACAAACACTAATTAACATCAAGTTATCTATTTGAATTAATTCCGCACACTATTCACCAACACTCTGTCAATAATCACACATGCAACTAGCATGTAGACATCTTGTAAACTCCAGTGACATAACATATAACATAGAGCCCCCATGTAATCTGGATACATGAAACATACATAATAATACATGTATCACTGCCACAAGGCTGGGCCAATCTAAATAACTTTGTGGGTTTTTTATCTTTCACAGTTACTCCCCGTATGATAACTTAACACTGGTCCAAATTCAAACCAAGATCCCGCAGGTACAGGTTTAAAAAATTGCAACATCAATCCAGCTGAACATCACAACATTTTATGTTATCAAATACAGGTGTAAAAAACAAATGTTCAAACATAGACTTCTTTTAAAACTAGTTACACATCTTTCTGATGCAGGTGTATGCAAATGATTATTACTAAGAAATCTGTTAATCCTCATGGAAAATAAACCAGTTATTATTGTGGGCAAATTCTCCTTTGATCAAAATGTTTGTTGAAGAATGTTGTCAAATTGATAATCTGCTTTAATTTGGGCTGCTGGTTATTACTGCCTGTACAGGGAGAGACATACAGCCTGTAATAAAGCTAGTGCCTAATGAGGTAGCACTTTATAACCCATTACTTCACACTTCATTTCATACATTTACTGCTTATAACCCATAATCACCTTCATAGTGATGAAGCAAAACTAACACAAGGAGAAATCACTCCTAATCAGCAATTACTTCTTTGGTCACAATGGATTTTCACATACATCAATACCAGAAATGACTATCTTCTCACTTTATAAGTATTTTCCACTTTTGTTTTAAATTTGGTATAGTCACCTTGGTAACTCCCCCAGTATAAAGGAAGCTTGGTTCAAGCATGGCCAAGTGGTTAAAGATAGCATGCAGTCTTAAAACTCAAGAGTCCCAGGTTCAAACCCTATCAATACCTCTGGTTTCATGGGAATGGCCTTTGACACATCACTTCAGAGCCCTAGCCTAGTACTGGTGGATCCAGGAAAGCAGTAAGATAACTGGAAAATTGTTGATAGGGCATAAACAAAAAAAACACCATACAAAAAAAAACCAAAGGAAGCAATGCTACACATACATAGATCTACTGTTTTATAGTCTCATTGTCCTCCTGTGAACCCTGGGGGAGCATGAACCACTCGTCCTGTGAACTAGGGCCATTGATTAGATTAGGTAGTTGTTAAAAAACAACACTCCCCAGTCACTTATCCCATGAGATAATGGACACAGAGTAATTAGTGGAGGACGGGGTGTTCTGTTGTACATTGTATCATAGACTTTTCCTGCCATAAACAAGCTTTCTGTCAGAGAATATAACTTGTAATGTCCAGTAACATCGATTTCCACATTTAGATGATGGATATATTCCTTTTAAAGATATAGTAACATAAGCTTTCATGTATAGTAGAATAGCATTGGCCCTCCATCACATAAGTGAATAACCATTTCACCATGGTAGAAGACATGTTACGTTTAGGGCACCAGTCCCAGTTTACTTATTTCTGCTAGTTTGTGGGGTTCTTAACCAAAGGAACCTTAGTGGACTAAATGTCAGCCAACTGAACTTAAAAGGTCCTGGGTGGCCCAGTGGTTAAGGCGTTGTTTGACTTAGAACTTGAGGTCACATGTTCCAGCCCTGCCAATACCTCCGGTTATGTAAAAGGATCTTATCACAAGAGACTTCAGAGTTCTAGCCTTGTGCTGGTAAATCAAGAAATTTAGCTGTAACAAAATTGAAAAATTGTTGAAATGGCATTAAACCTCATAATTATAAAGAAACAAATTAACTGAATTTGAAATCACAAGACCCCTACACCGGTTTGAATACCAGTACAGTGCGCAATTAATTGAACCATTTATTCAATGTTGTTTATATTGATTCCATTTTGAAATCTCTAGTATTCACTTCGGGTATTGGTTTCCTGTTCATTTAAAATGGATAATGGCTAATCAAACAAGTATTCATAATTGAAAACTTATTGTAGTTCTAGCTTTGCTTTACAGAAAAATAATCCATATAGCTTGGTGCTAAGCCTATATATACTTTGGTTAGTAGTGTCTTTATATTGGTAATGTAGCCGAGACAAACTAGAACAACTCTAACCTGTCTCATGGCATACTATGACTGTCATGAAACACAACACACTTTTATAGTTAGTATTAATCCACTTGGGATTGCATTTATTCTCTATTCTATTCAATCAGGATTCAGTCAGCTTCGAATGGAAACATCACATCTAGCCTTTATGTTATTGAAATGTATAATCCTCTAGAAGACTGAAAAGTTTCTCCATCAAAACAGTTAAGAGTTTCAGCAATGTATGACTCTTCTAATGCCTGCTCTTGCCTGAACATTGTGTTCTATTGATCATTCTAGAGGCTTTAACTATTCCATGAAATTTGATATAATGTTTATTTAGGCTTACCATTCCCAGAAATACTGCCTGTCAATCAGTCCTCCTATATGAGAGGGTGTCAAAATTGGTGTGTGGGAATGTAAACTAGTCATAAATAATAAGAATACTTTCAAATAAATCAATTCTATTTTTTATGGAGCCTGCTTCGTAGAGATAAAATGTCTTTTTTGTATTAGTAGAGGCTAGATAGTGAAATTTAAACAATATAGAAACCACAAGGAAGGAGCGATAGCAACTGACAGGGTTTCTATATCGTTTAAATTTCACTATCTAGACTCTAAATAACTTAGTGTTTAACCTACATTTCCATAGAGCGCTCTATCTTGCACTGGTAAACCACGCCTTTCCGGGCATGATCGGCGAATGGCATAAAACTGCTTCTCAGTATTTTGAAATTCGAAATAAACCACGCCTTCCGCAGCTGTCAATTGCATGCCAACAATCTGCCATACCATATTTGGAAGAAGAAAACTGCACTACCCAGTGATGTAGATTAAAAAGTCATTTTTTAACGTCACATATTAGCTTGCTTTCAACTTGTACCCGTCATATTATTCCAAATGGGGTAAAAGGTTAATATAGTTAAGTTACTTTTTTTCACAACGATGTATAGATATTAAAGGATTAAACCCTATCACCCAGTAAATTGTAATTCCTTTTTATTTATTTCTGTGTCATAAAGCTTTTTAAAGCATTGTGACGAAAGGGGAAATTGTTCGCGACAAATGGGATCTCCTTTTATCACATTGTTTTAACATTTCACATGTCATAAGGAGTTCAAATAACCCTTCATTCTCACCCGCGACGTCACAGCAATCTTTCCATCACAACCTTAGACTAGACTTACATGTGTCATTGATTTGGGGGTGGAGCCTAAAACTACCTATTTATGCGAATGCGTGATACCAGATTAATAGTCTCATAGAGCCCAGATAGAACACTTGAATAGTAGTTTATGGAAAATAAACAAACAAAAAATTAAAATTGACACATTCTCATTGGATGAAAATGTAGGTTAAACACTAACTTTCATTCAAGGCCTACAACTTTAAAGCCTTAGGACATCACCTTGATTTACATACAATTGTACTTCATATCAAACTGTAGTAAAATGTTTTTGCAAAAAAATCTCATTATTTGGTAAATCGAGGGTTCACAATGCAATACTATAGTAAGTGCTTCATGTTTATGAAGCACTTACTAGTCTTGCACTGAACCCTCAAGAAATATTGGTTGAAATCTTGTGTATTTGAGATAGACATAATAAATAAAGTACATTAAAATATTATATGCATAAATTTAATGTGCTTAAAAAGACCTACACAATAACATTCTACAACAAACAGATTATTGTGAGTGCCACCATTGAAATGTGCTGGCACCATCATGTTGAAACGATAAAAAATTGGAGGGGATGGGATTTCCTAGAATAAAAGCTCAATGGAAAAATAGGACAGATCACAATTATGATTTCTTTGATTTTGACTAGTAAACAAATCATGTGTGTTATAAATGATTTATTCTTTTCATTTATTGCTAGATTCCAGTTTAACTCATACAACCGTTCAGTTTTGAAGAATTATAATTTCATTTTTTTTTCGGTCATGTTATGGTTTTCCACAAACCACCAGTATAAGGCTAGGGCTCAGAAGTGAATCACCAATGGACACATCCAAGGTGTCAATGGGGTTTGAACTTGGGACCCTCGAGTTCTAAGTCCTCCACCTCAACCTCCCTATGCAGGATCCTGTAATTTTAGTGACCAAGTTTCCCAACATCTGTGAACAAGCCGCTTTTATAATTGTAGCTTTAAGAAACTGTTTATGAATAGTGTGAGCACCTCCATGCGTATGTATCTGGTATCAGCTTGACAATGACAACAGCTGATACGGCAGAATGTTACATCATTAAACAATGGAGCTAAATACAGCCAATCACAAATCAATAGAAAACAGAATAAATGGAACATTTCATAATTTTATTCAAAGCCCAACATATTCATTAATATCTTTATATCAAACTGACATAAAAAGTAGTATTTCTAATATTTAAAGAAAATCCTTTTTTTAAACAAATTTATAAATTTTCAGATTAATTAATAATTTTAAAAAAGGTTAAAAAGGGTAAAACATTGATAATTGTAAACAAATCTTTAGAATTGTCAATACATGAATGTTGTATGAGAGCATGTCATTGAGGTACAGAAAGCTTGCTTTATGAGGTAAACACATCAACCATAAGTATTGAGGCTATGTATGCACTGGTACTTGATGATGATTAGAACACCACCAGATGAAAGTCAAGTTAACAGTTAAGAATCTGAACCAGCATCTTTATTGACACAATGCAAGAAATATTGCCCATAAATTAAAACCGTAATACAATCATTCCATAAAGGGAAAGTGAACACTTTCTTTATTCTCCACATAGTATTGTGTAATAAGTTGGTTTACAGTTATTAACTGGATAGCCCAATTGTTCTTGTCAAAGGTGAAACAGATTTAATCTACCACACTCACCTGTTGGAATCCCTTCAAAAGTAACTACTCAGTACCGTCTACCTGATAGCAGACTCCATATTAATTGAAATGGAGAACAACCACATGATCTAGTAATCTATCCTTTCCATAACAATAGTTTATATAGGCAAGTCCCTGCTGAATATGTGAACACTGGATATCATTGTAACCATTCCATTTCTGACACAATTCATAATAATCAAGGACCATTCTTAGCAGTTCAATGTCTGTTGAAGACTTCCTAACTATCAAACTTTTACATTATATTTTGCTATTTCTAAGGATTGGGCTCAAGAACAATTGATTTTGTCTAGATTCCTTAACAAAAAGACATTTTATGTAGACAAAATATACATAAATCCATTCTCGCCTTTATTTTTTTCAACCCTTCACAATTGTAAAAATTATCTCCATCAACACATGTGAAGAAAATTGTAAGAAAAAAAAATAAACTAGTTGAAAAAAAATCACCTAATCAAAGCCGAAAATGGTAACTTGATCATTTCAGTATTTTCCATTTTTTCATGTTAATAGTAGAAAACATGACGCTGTAATGGGATCACGATGGTGAAGGATAAAATGTCTTGTCCGACTTCCAGGAAGTATTTCTGTCTGGAATCGTCTCTTGGGTTCCATTCTATAGGTTAAAGCTAGATGCTTTAACTTAAATATTCATCAAAAAATCGAAATCAAATTTCAAACTAAACCATTCCTCAGTAACAATGAACAGCGATGAGTTCTATTTGTTATCTATATTCAACTGATAAAAATGTACCTGACTGTTTTTATCCTTTAGAATATTCAGGCACAGACAAAATAAAGGCATAACTTTTTAATGAATTGTTATATGTGTTTAAGAAAATTAAACTATTCATAAACATTTTCATTGGTCACAATCTTTTAACATGACTTCTGTTCCAGGTAGATTAATTCCCCAAAAAGTTCATATACCTGATTCATAATAACCTAAATCAAACATTAATTAAGTTACTTAAAATCCTTATATGTTATTACATTCAATCCGAAAAAGGCACAACACCCTATGATTGAATAGTTTAAGAAGAATCTTTCTAACATAACAATTCCAATGTTTCTATACATACTTGCAAATCTTTTGGGTGTAAGGCTTATCAAAACCCACAAAGCAGAAGCTGATAAGCCCTAATAGGTTACTGCTGGTAATTGGGTATGAAATGAGTAGCACAAGTCACTGATATTAAAACCAACTTTACCCTCATGCTTAATTGACTGTTGAAAATGTTTGCCCTACAATTTGCTGAATGCAGCTGTGATTCCTTACCATACCATCTAAATTGTTTACTCAGATTTCCTTACACACATCATGCAACTTTTAATCACTTTAACTCAAGAAACATACCATTGAGAAAAACTACTAAGGTTTTGGACTAAATTAAAATTTTAAAACCTTAGTAATTTTCTGTCATTTGCTTGGTCCTAAAACAAGACAGTTAGATTCAATGCTTACATATTAATGAATCAAATTCACATAAAATATTTAAGTACAATCATACAATCAAAAAAAACTTTAGAGTGTCCAATTTGATAGGAAAGCAAAATATATATATGTTGTCGATTTTATAATTCAACGGTTGGATTCATATGTAAATTATCTTGGTAAAGAATTTAATAATTTCATTTTGGAGAAATCAATCACAACATTGGTTAGATAAAACTAAAACTAGTTTAATGTTTCTACAAAATGAAATCATGAACTTATGCTTTTGATGAACCTCTTATTTTGATATTATCAAACATCCAAAATATTGATTTTTTATTTGATTTTGTTTGATTTCATTAAACCATGTTTTCAATTCTTATGCAGTTGATACAATTCATATAGCAACACTAGCCTTCACTATAGGTTGCAATAAATGGACCAGCATCCATATAAGGAACACATGACAGTTCCTATCATGAGCCTGGTCACCAGTATATATACTGAAGCAGAAATGTAATGAAACGGCACCTTGTGAGGGGAACCAGTATATATACTGAAGCAGAAATGTAATGAAACGGCACCTTGTGAGGGGAACCAGTATATATACTGAAGCAGAAATGTAATGAAACGGCACCTTGTGAGGGGAACCAGTATATATACTGAAGCAGAAATGTAATGAAACGGCACCTTGTGAGGGGAACCAGTATATATACTGAAGCAGAAATGTAATGAAACGGCACCTTGTGAGGGGAATACTCTGAAGGCACACACTTTGTTACACATACTCGGCTTGTGTCATTGAAACGAGACCTTCTTAGTACAACTGATTAACTAGAGGACACTCATGGATAACTGTCACACTTTGTTACACATACTGGGCTTGTGTCATTGAAACGAGACCTTCTTAGTACAACTGATTAACTAGAGGACACCCATGGATAACTGACACACTTTGTTACACATACTGGGCTTGTGTCATTGAAATGACACCTTCTTAGTACAACTGATTAACTAGAGGACACCCATGGATAACTGACACACTTTGTTACACATACTGGGCTTGTGTCATTGAAATGACACCTTCTTAGTACAACTGATTAACTAGAGGACACCCATGGATAACTGACACACTTTGTTACACATACTGGGCTTGTGTCATTGAAACGAGACCTTCTTAGTACAACTGATTAACTAGAGGACACTCATGGATAACTGACACACTTTGTTACACATACTGGGCTTGTGTCATTGAAACGAGACCTTTATAGTACAACTGATTAACTAGAGGACACCCATGGATAACTGACAGCAATCAAATCAGAAAACTCACTTTCTCCAGCAAAACGCAGCACTATCTAAATCCCTGGACTAATTCCCAAAGTAGTTTGTGCACAAGTCCACCTTGGCTGGTCAATGGAAGCTATTTCCAAACTCAGGGAAATACTATTTACAAATTACAGGAAACTTTCCAATGATTTATCTTATGTATGAAATGCCCAGAGATGTCAGCATGCACTTGAAAGGGTGATTAGGCTTGATGATAAACATTAATAAGATATCCCAATATGCAGTTGACTCATTTAATTAGCCGACAAAACAAAAATTGGTTCACAATGAGATATTTCTACTGTTGTCACACGACTGACTGCCTTTTAGGAACATAAAGATCAGATTCTCTTCCAAATAGAATTGTCATTTGCTATTGCTCCAAATCTAGACTGAAACCACAAACTTAGACCTTATCTTAACCCTATAGTGCTGGAGCCAACTTCATGCTTACGCAAACAGGTTAAATCCAGTCCAGCCGCCAAGTAAATTGGCATCTGGCCTGTGATCTAACCTGTTTGCTACTCTGAGTATCTTTCTTGATCATTTAAGGTTTTGGAAAACAAATGACACAAAAATCTTTTTTTAAAAATTATCCAGCATTCTAAGGGTTAACCAATTAATCTTTAGGAGCAATTTCTCTTTTTCCACAATGTTTTCTGCCCTCTTAGAAGATTGTTTTTGAATTTCCTCACATTTTGAAATGTCAAATGCAAACTCTTTCAATTTTGGACAGTCGAAAATTTGGCGTATGGAAAAGTTAAGGAATTTTCGTTCTCATGCAGCCAAGGAAGCTGTTGTTGTTGTTATTATGAGGCAGATAGACAGAGATTGTGTGGATACAATACAGACAGAATGTCAGTACACTAATTGGATGTGTCAGTCAGACCAATATTTATGACCATGGTCAATAGTGACCCAACAAAACTTCAGCTCTCCGCAATTCGAGGGTTCAGTGCAAGACTATAGTAAGTGCTTCATGTTTGTAAAGCACTTACTATAGATTTGCATTGAACCCTCGAATAGCTAACACATAAAGGGAGTTTACTCTACTGAATTTTCTTATACAAAATCCTCTTGTTTTGTCAAATTGAACCTGTACAGTTTTCAACAGTATTTCTGTTGTATATGACCCTGTTGTTAAGCACATCTATTCAAACTCTTTGTAATCAATTGTGATTGGTGCATAATATTACATTAAGTACTAGTATGACTTTATTATAGTAACACAGACATCATGTATCTGCCCGGTTTTGGGGGAGTTCACTTCAAAATGAAATCTTATTTTTCATCAGTTTCAATTTTACCATATTATTTTCATCATTCATAAAATATACTTGTTTACCTTTTTTCCATATAAACAAACATTCAAACTAATGTACTGATACAAATATTGATTCATCAAAAGGCAATAAGTGGTTGGCAAACCTTTTCATACAGCAATCATGTCTTTCTTCCTGATCTTTCCATACATGATCATAACCAGTTGTAGAAAATACACACCATAGGAAGGCACTTTGTCTATAGCAGCAACAGAGAACATGCATGTTACCTACTTTTGTCTTCCTTAACAGATCAAAAGTTTTCAGACCAAATATCAATTGTGGCTTGTAAATGATGTTTTTTCCTTCAGAAGTTTAAGACTAGCAAAAAGAGTTTCAATCATGATTAAAAGAAAATGTTTAACAGATGAATGATAATTTCATTTCATGAATAAAATATTATTGTATTACAGTCTAAATGAAACATATGATGTTAATGTTCAATATGCTTCTATTGCCAACTACTTTATTCCTATGCCGATAGTTAAAAAAGATGAATAAAATGCAAGGTAAAAGCAGTTCAAATATCTGACGACTAGAATATAGGAACATCTGTTTTACCAATAACTGTAGGTCTAGCCAGTGTCGTAACTTTCTCCTGGACAAAAATAATCAATAAACGAATCTGTCTTCTACTTGTATATGAACCAGAACACAGTGCTAACAGTTTGTATACATTTTGTGTTGTTTTCTCAACCTTTTCCCTGATCTGGTCTAGTTACAGTATTCTACACAATTCATTCACCAAAATGTATTAAAATTAAACATTCCAATCAGTGTCACAGTGGAGAACACAATCATATTAATGAGTCTCTAAAAATCATAACACTTCTAATCCTTAGAATGGTGGGTAATTCACCAGAAATGTTCTATGTTGTCTTCTTTCCAAAACCTTAAATTCCTGTTTACTTTTGTTGAGAAAAGATACTCAGAGCAGCAAACAGGTAAGATCACAGACTAGCTGCCCATTAACTTGGCAGCTGACCTGGATCTAACATGTTTGCATAAGCATGAAGTTAGTTCCAGCACTGTAAGGGTTAAATGTTGTCTGCTACACACATATAAGACAGCCTGCATAGGGAACCATTATCATAGATGTTATAACTGTTCTACGCAAGAAACACGTCACACTGAGATAGACTGAATAATCATGAATTAAAGAGTACTATTGACACAACATAACTCAAAAAACTTCATTAACCAATTGCCAAACAATAACGACATTTGACCAGTATGTTGCAGACGACTCTGGAAAACATTGTGGGAAAAGGAGAAATTGCTCTTTATGAGCCTTTCTCCTTTTCCCACCATATTTTCTGCCCTACCAGAAGGTTATTTTTTAATTCCATCGCATTTTGAAATGTCGTCTGCAAACTCTTTCAATTTGGGACAGTCAAAAATTTGGCGTTTGGTAAAGGGCTAACCAAAAGTTTTTATAAAGCCCATGATAGGATAAGATAAGATGAAATATGTGACTACCTCAGATGCCAAACCAATCAAGCTCACCCGCACTAGAAAGGGACATATAACCCGATATTTCTCCATTAAAGCTGTGACTCAGACAGTAACTGACAAAAATAGCAACAACATTTTCAATTTAGCAAGCTCTGATCGAGACCTGCATGATGAGAAAAAGCAGATTTTGTCCTAGTGCAGAGGCTTATCTTGTCCGTTCCTGATTAGAGAACTAAAATTTTATTTAATAAATGAAATATATTTCTTTTATGTGATCTAAAATAGTACATACTATTTGAACCATTAAGTTGGACTTAGTTCAATATGAGAGCTCATGAGTCACTCAGACAACCAAATATGTAATATCTTTTTCAGCATCACTTGATGAGGAGCAGAGAGGTATACATCAAGATGCTTGTCTGATAGTAAGACTAGTATACAGGCAAACTAACAGCGCACCTGCATATCCCTAATGAATGAGTTTCTACACCTGACAATGTCTCCCTTAACCCTTTACCAAACAGTAAATTTTCAACAGTCCTAAATTGAAAGAGTTTGCAGACGACATTTCAAAATGTGATGAAATTGAAAAATATTCATCTGATAGGACACAAAACATTGTGTAAAAAGGAGAAAAACGAGCAATTTCTCCTTTTCCCACAATGTTTTCTAGAGTTGTCTGCAACAAACTAGTCAAATGTTGTTATTGTTTGGTAATGGGTTTACAAAAATGATTTTTATCTTCTTTACCCATTATTTCATAGACACACTTTGAAAAATCTACAACAGATAACTCTCAGCATTGAAACAAAGGGATAATTTCCTCCCTGAAAGCAACTAAATGTACTACTTTAATTTTGTTGCAATAGTTCATATCCAATATTAAAGAAGTAATACTAATTTTCAAACTGTATAGGCCTCTGCTGTTGCTTATAAAGAAAGGCAAAGACAAGCAAAAATGTTGTTTTGTACACTATTCAATTGGAGTTTATTTGGTAATAAATTGGTTTGTTCAGTGGTTACCTTGACATTCATGACCATTTTAATTATTAATTACTCATTCAAACACCAAACAAAATATAAAATGTATAACATATAAAGCAAAGATACTCTCATCATCAAATGCCACCTAACAACCTTCAAGAGTAGTAAGTCGCAGTTTTCCCTAGCTAAAATTGTTCAGAATGCAATATCAGGAATGAGTCAATGAGTCACCATTTAGCCAGTCAGAGACTCAATTTTCCAGTAAATATCGCTTCCAGTAAATTATATTTGTCTCTCATTTCCCTTGCAGCACAAATTATGTCAAGACAAACTAGCACTGCCATTTGCAGCCTTTAGTAAATGTGGTATTCAACAATTTCATGTCCCACGGGTATCTCCATAGTGTCCAACTTCCCCGTCAATGATTCACAAACTGACTTCTCATGAATTTACAGGGTAGATATAAACAAACAATGACCATTCATGAACAAAAAGTTATTTTAGAACATTTTCATTAATTTCAAGAACATGGTCATGCAGGTACTCATGGACATGAACAATTTCATGAGTACATCTATTATAAGCATATTTTTGATGTTCATGAACATGCTCTTAAAGTTCATGAATATGTTCAAGAACATTTTTGTGGTTCATTAACGGCCATTTTGCTTTCATGTTTGTTCATGATTTCTTGAATCCTTTACATGGGTTGGTTTGTCTGCATACCATTATGAGCCTTGATCCATTTATACCAATCTACATCACAATGCATTTCAATGTCATGAGCTGCAAATATTTTAAAGGCCTATCTGTACTACAGAAATGAGACAAACATGGGGAATAAATACAGATTACAACTATTGTGATAACCCAAACAGGATATTTCTAGCCACCATGATGAAGCTGTAGTGTTGTGATAACCCAAACAGGATATTTCTAGCCACCATGATGAAGCTGTGGTGTACAGTTAAAAGACCAACATATGAACAAAGAATCTTACAAAAGGAATCGGACCAAAATAATGCAGTTAATGTAGTACATTATAAGTAATATGTATGGAGCAGTGCACTTCATCATGCTTTTTAAACAACTGGATCAAGCTTTAATGAAATCATGACAACTCTGTAATGAATGAATGGGTTGCTGTTAAAGGGTGTGAGAATGGTCCCATCGGGCTATGAGAGGGGAGTCAATAATTAGTATTGATAGAGTGGACAGTCAATATTGGGCTTTATTGACTGGATCAACATGTCACCTGTTGATTATTAACGATGAAGTATTGGGGATAAAAGTTGTGTTTGACATATAACAGAAATCCATTATTCCAGGGATGGTTTCAAAGATTTATGACAATGTGAGACCTGACCGTACACATTCCTACCATTTAACAAATGTTATATAAATTTCTTTTATACACTATTTAGAGTCATAATCCTTCGATAGGTTGAAGCTTGCAATTTATTCTTGAAAAAGATTCTTTGAAAGTTGTTACAACTGATCACCAGTAAGTTCTTTCAATATCTGTGATTGAGATGTACTTTTCTGAGAATCAAAGATTCGAGATATTAACAATCTTGATCTGAAAATAGAAATAGTTCTGCAGGTGTCGTACCAGTCGGAGAACAATAGAAATGATTCCCAGACTGGTACCCGCTCAAAATATTTGCCCTCAGTCACAAGAGTAGAAACAGATCAGACTGACCAGTCACAAGAGTAGACACAGATTGGACTGACCAGTTATCTACCACGTATTGCAAGATAACTTAGTCCTTTCTCCATTAAAAAGAACTTGGAACACATTACCACTATACAGTTATCTGCACTATACAACTGAGAGTCAGGCAATGAGAATGAGCCAACTTTTAATTAATTCTCCTATTGTCACTATGTTTTTAGCAATGCAGTTCCTCACATATAATATTTCAATAAACTTTAGTAAAGTTGAATGTTTTCTGAAGCAAAGTATTCAAAGCGTTAAAGGGTCAAATCTCCTCGGGGGCCATTCAATAGATAATTTCCCTGTGAGAATCAATCTAAGACAAATGAAGGGTTTTGATACTATAATGAAAAGAGAAAATAAAGTGTTTTAAGAAATTCCTTGTCATAGGTCATTGTTAGATAAAGATGTTAGTTGTATCATACTCCCCTATGTCCAGATGGACTAGGAAATGTATCAGGAGTCTGGAGTGTAAAGAGTGTTGCCAGTAAATGGGTTGTTTATTGATCGTTACGGTGACAGCCCCTTCTGAATCATACTAATCAATCTGGGCTCCCTTTATCCCATTACTCCATAATCAATATACTTCACCAACTTACTACAGTCAACCCAGTACACAACAACGGTATACTTCACCAACTAGTCAACCCAGTACACAACAATGGTATACTTCACCAACTAAGTCAACCCAGTACACAACAACGGTATACTTCACCAACTAGTCAACCCAGTACACAACAACGGTATACTTCACCAACTAGTCAACCCAGTACACAACAACGGTATACTTCACCAACTAGTCAACCCAGTACACAACAATGGTATACTTCACCAACTAGTCAACCCAGTACACAACAACGGTATACTTCACCAACTAAGTCAACCCAGTACACAACAATGGTATACTTCACCAACTCAGTCAACCCAGTACACAACAATGGTATACTTCACCAACTAGTCAACCCAGTACACAACAATGGTATACTTCACCAACTAGTCAACCCAGTACACAACAATGGTATACTTCACCAACTAGTCAACCCAGTACACAACAACGGTATACTTCACCAACTAGTCAACCCAGTACACAACAACGGTATACTTCACCAACTAGTCAACCCAGTACACAACAATGGTATACTTCACCAACTAGTCAACCCAGTACACAACAGGTATACTTCACCAACTAGTCAACCCAGTACACAACAATGGTATACTTCACCAACTAGTCAACCCAGTACACAACAACGGTATACTTCACCAACTAGTCAACCCAGTACACAACAACGGTATACTTCACCAACTAAGTCAACCCAGTACACAACAACGGTATACTTCACCAACTAAGTCAACCCAGTACACAACAATGGTATACTTCACCAACTAGTCAACCCAGTACACAACGACGGTATACTTCACCAACCAGTCAACCCAGTACACAACAATGGTATACTTCACCAACTAGTCAACCCAGTACACAACAACGGTATACTTCACCAACTAGTCAACCCAGTACACAACAATGGTATACTTCACCAACTAGTTAACCCAGTACACAACATTGGTATATTTCACCAACTAGTCAACCCAGTACACAACAATGGTATACTTCACCAACTAGTCAACCCAGTACACAACAACGGTATACTTCACCAACTAGTCAACCCAGTACACAACAACGGTATACTTCACCAACTAGTCAACCCAGTACACAACAATGGTATACTTCACCAACTAGTCAACCCAGTACACAACAACGGTATACTTCACCAACTAAGTCAACCCAGTATGTAACAGTGACATTCTACACCTACAACAGTCAACCCAGTATAAAACAATGAATTGATTTCAAACATCTGCAGAGTACAAATAAGAAAGCATTTACTAACAAAGTTTTATACAAACTTTCTAAATGAAATTCCATTTTCAAACTCAATAAGTAACATATAATACCTATGGTTTCAGTACTATTGCACCTCTCTCAACACCATTAGAATAAATTGGTAAAGAAAATAATGTGACGAAAGGACAAGAATTATGGTTAAACACCATTTTCAACAATAATTAACCCTTTTCACACTGTATGTGCACCTGATGTTTTTTTATTAGCTTAACAATTCTCTTTCAGTATTCTTTCATGGACTGCTTTACCATTGAGAGACAATTGGTCAGTAATGAAGCACGATTAAATCATGTTGGATTTTCTCTTTTTACCCTAAAAGAGACTATTGGCCAAGTTTGGTCTCAACCTCAGGACCCTTACAATGGAAGACAGAGGTATCTCCTTGGCTCACAGATGGTAATGGTTCAGTTCCATTCATTCTACTCCCATTTCATCTGCTGGTGTTTTTTAAAGTGTTGATTCCCATTTTGTCTACTCTGGTTTTCCCACAATCCAATTTCGTCAATGTTTTGCCTACTGTGGTTTATTCATGTATAATTTGTTTTTTTCACACTTTTATAAAACAATCTATGTATAAGTATATGATTGTTATAAGGGAACATGGAAACAAATACGAAGATATGAAATTTGAACATATGAAACATATGAACCTATCAACTTTTAATGTAAATAAGTTGAAACATAGACATAATTGGAGTTGTGTCAAAATAGTAGAAGACGAAATGGAAATAAATGACAAAATCCTTAACAAAATGAAATACTATACCATCAAACTTTCTGAGCAAATAATGATGTTAAAAGTTAATACACTTTGAAGCAAATAATTTAACTATTTAAATTTGGTTTGCTTAAATTCTAATGCTATATGGTGTACAATCTACAATTATATACTAAAGCAGAATCAGAATAAACATACTCTCAAGAATTTTTTGAAAGAAAGCAGATACCTAAGATTCATTGAAATAAAAGATATAAACAAAAATTGCTTTTGTTACAATGTTTTATATGCAACTAATCAGTCATGCAATTAAAAGGCACCGACAAAAGTACATAGTAAAAGTACATCTAGTCCAGATAACTGGTCTCGAAGGCTATTGCTATTTTGACTGACGCCTTCGAAGCACGATAAATGTCCAAATGACGAAAAAAGCTTCGTTCACGGATCATTATTGAGACTAAAGTACATCCAAATTTTGAACTTTCTGCATAAGTTTGGTAGACATCACAATGAATTTATTTTGGTCTTATACATACCTTTTTGAAATTCACTCCTTCAAATGAATGTACCACAATGGATCAATTAAATCATTCCAATAATTTAGTCACTATAAACATAAACTTTCCATAGAAATACCCACACATTAATGAAAAAGAGGACAAATTACTTATACAACCATTCCAATTACGTAAGAGAAAAACGCAATGTTTATACTCAAAGCATTATCAATTAAGTCTCACTTTTCTATCCTTTGAAAAAACGTTCCCTAACTAATTCAATTTTAAATCACAATATCAATATTCACGCCCGTTCACAGGTATCAAATTTCCCACCCCTTGTAATCAAAGCCCACCCACTTTTATTGCCCACACAAGGGAATGCAAAATACATGGAGCAGTGCACACCCAAAATAGCATGAAACATAGTCACCCAAAATAGCATGAAACATAGTTATTGTGACCACGAGTAATCAAATAACACTTAGAATAATGGAAAATTTTGTTTAAATAGATTTTTGTTTCGTCTGCTTTCCAAAAACCTTAAATATCTGCTTAATGTTGATACTCAGAGTAGCAAACAGGTTAGATCATAGGCCAGCCGCCAATTTACTTGGCGGCTGGCCATGATCTAACCTGTTTGCATAAGCATGAAATCTGTTCCAGCACCATAAGGGTTAATGCTAATTTGTTCAGCCCTTTGTATATATTTAAAAAAATTCAAAAACAAACAATTTGCATTTACATCGGACACATTGCTTTGTAAGGTCTGATATGCCTCCCAATATGACAAGGCAATTAACAGTCAATTAAACAAATAATCAAACAAAAATGTTCAAAAATCCAACTATTCCGTCCAAATAAGGCACCCACATCACCCATCCACAGACACAGTTTATAAATATTGCTGCTATGTTGTGGAATATGATGCACTCAGTGTTAGCCAATAAATGTGCAAACAGTGCGAGACTCTTCAAGCCTATGTCATTGTGGAGTAAATCGCACTGCGAGACACTCTTTAATAAAAATCAATGGACTGTTTCTGCCGTATTGATCACCGATACAAATTGCATAATATCATCCATTTATTTTCCACATATTTACCCTCGTCTTCTATCCTTTACCAATAGATCAGCAGATAGATTTCAAATCTTGGTCTCAGATTGTAGCAAACTGTATTCAATTTTTTTTTTATCTGTTTCTACTATTTTGACTTGATATTTTCCATTTTCATTAACCCTTTTAGTGCTGGAACAGAACATTTTGAAATGTCGTCTGCAAACTCTTTCCATTTGGGACAGTCAAAAATTTGGCATTTGGTAAAGGGTTAAAGCATTTAAACTAACAGGAGCATATGGGCAATGATTGTTTTCCATTAATCAAACCTTTTTTATGATCAATAATGTTCACTTATTCATAAATAGCCTTTTTCTGTCAGACTAATTAACTCTTTGTTGACTCATTGTAAACAATTTCAATGTCACTGCATCATAGAGCTTATAGATTTATACAATATACAGTTTGATCAGACAATTTTGACTTTTGATGGTCCACCCACTGACTGACACAATGAACCATCTATCTACATAGCACTGCCAGTGTCCTTGATAAATTATACATAAACATACAAAATGGTTTAGATAAACCCCAATGTTCGTATGATAGGTTTTCTCATTAAAGTAAATATAAGACTATAAAGTATATACCAGATTACAATAGACTTAGATGTAAATATCACTTGATATCGTTAAATGAAGAATTTTATTATTTTTATGAGACACACATAAACTGACTCCTATGACAATCTTACCAACTAACTTTCAAGGTATGAAACTTTTGCGAGTTTGTGAGAAAAGACCCTGGTCTAAATTGCTTGCAGACGACACTTAAAGATAAAATGCATAAACAGTAAGAAAATAATTACTTTGTTTTCATGTGAAAGGTAAAAACAATTGTATAAAAAAAACACATAAATAAATGACACATGTTTTGTTACAATGATACATATTGGGGTTCAGTGCAAGACTACAGCAAAGCCTTCACATTTATAAAGGAGTTGCTGTATGTTTGCACTTGACCCTTTACCAAACGCTAAATTTTCGACTATCCCAAATTGAAAGTGTTTGCAGACAACATTTCAAAATGTGATGAAATTCAAAAATAATCTTCTGATAGGGCAGAAAACATTGTGGGAAAAGAAGAAATTGCTCGTTAAGAGCAATTTCTCCTTTTCCTCCAATGTTTTCCAGAGTCGTCTGCAAAAAACTGGTCAAATGTTGTTATTGTTTGGTAATGGGTTAACCCATAATAAAAGCGTAGGACAAACCCTGCAAGGCAGCCTCCAATCCAGATGAGCTCACTACCAGTAGTTGACCATTGAGATTGATTTCCGATCCTACATCCCAGCAGCAGTCATGGGTAGTATAACACTTGTTAATTGCATTTTAAGTGTCCTGTGTATTGGAATGACCAGAGAGTGACCTGGTGTACTGACCTCAGCTTCCTCCACTCAGAATGATTCATCTAGACCAGGGTGACATCAATCCACAATCCTCATATTGAAAGTTGTGATGGATCCAAATTCCAAGCAATACTGAACGAAATCAAAATGCTGATAGCGCTGAAGGAATAAGGTGCGTTTAAAGCAAGATAATTGAGGATACATTTGAAAATGTCTTTGGGCAACATCTCAAGAAAAACAGCAGAGACTGAATGATAGTCTATTTTTCGAACATCTGGACATTTTACGATTTCTCACGAGGCAACAGTTACAATAATATAAAGCAAAACAAAGCGAGTAAATCCGGATTACATTCCTAGTTCCAAGAAGGTATTAGTCCGCACAGTGAAGGGGGATGTTTAATGAGTAATTGGGGTCAGACCGCTGTTTGTGTATCAATAAAGTACCGTCCCTCAAAATGTGGTATGTAAATTCAATGGACTAAGGTGCTGATGCACCCTTAGTCCAAAAATAGCATTCAAAAATACATTTCCTTTAGGAATATTGTGAAGTAACCATTGCCACAAAAGAATTGATTGCTTACTGGGAGTAATTGATAATTTTATCACAGTAGTTTCTAAGTTTCAATTAAGGAGATGTGTCAGAGAGAGGTGCAGTATTAATAGAGATCCATGTCTTGTGCATCTTTCTATTGAGAGGTGGATATAACTTAACCCTTTCCCAAATGCTAAATTTTCAAATGTCCCAAATTGAAAAAGTTTGCAGACAACATTTCAAAAAGTGATGAAATTGGAAAATAATCTTTCAAAAGGGTAGAAAACATTGTGCGAAAAGTAGAAATTGCTTGTTATGAGCAATTTCTCCATTTCCCACAATGTTTTCTAAAGTCGTCTGCAACAAAGTGGTCAAATGTCGTTATTGCTTGGGAAAGGGTTAACTGGCTAAATTCTTTATTTCCTAATTAAGCACTTTACCGAGAGCACTCATTCGAATACTATGGCCAAGTTGATTGTAATAAGTACCCACAATATGACATTTTTTAATGATGACATATAATTATTTAAACACTGCATGCTAAAACACACAAGAAAATGTTCATGAGAAATTGGTAAGTAGAACGTGATACAATCCCATGATTCCAACCAACACAGGTCATTCCTTCCTATGATTCCAACCAACACAGGTCATTCCTTCCCATGACTCATACCGGTACACAGAGTTCCAGCCAATGACCAATATAAGATACAACAGAGGCTCCAATATTAGGTACTAACACTTTACTACTTTACACTGCATTTTGACATATCTGCTGGAAACGTTTGCATATAAATGGGAAAATGAGGTAATTGAGCCTTATCACAAATTCATTCATTTTGTGTTGTCAAAACATCAAAACAGACAATGCCCTATTCACCATTGCCTTTAACAAGTTCCAATCAACAAACTGAGCTACAGTGGCATGACCAATACTGGTTGAAAGGGCTGGGCAGGAATGATTTTTTCTATTAAAATACCTCATATATACAAAATAAACGACTTAATATGCCCTTGACCTTGCCTTTAAAGCCATACCTGTGCTTATTTACACTTAAATTGTGAAAGATTCTAGAATAATTGAAAATTGTTTTAGAGGTACTCTAAATTCCATTTGCAGAGGAATTGAGACAGTTAGACTTTCACATGATGCTTTTAAAAGAGTGAATATGATAAGGTTTGTTTACACTTTAGCGATAAATCAAGATCAGCGGAGAAACATCGGGAACCAATAAAACCTGCAAAATTCTTCATTTTGAATGTTCACATTGTAAATATTGAATAAATGGCAGTATTTCTATGCG
Source organism: Cerastoderma edule (assembly GCA_947846245.1). Lineage (NCBI taxonomy): Eukaryota > Metazoa > Mollusca > Bivalvia > Cardiida > Cardiidae > Cerastoderma > Cerastoderma edule. Next base: position 8,263,804 of record OX401414.1, read on the forward strand.
AGTCACGTGATATTTCAAACCAGGTGAATGCCACTCATTTATCCGAGCGCTCCTTGCTATGTTAGATGTTACTGGAATGTAAACAATGAAGTTAAATTGGTGGGCACCAAATATATGAAAATAGCACATTGAAAAATAGATAATAAATAGTGCAGGCGTTATATTGTCATGATCCTGGGTTTTTTCACTATGTTTCAACATATTTCATCATAATTCATCATTCATTTTACGTAGTTTTGCAGTTTTTCTGAGCGCTAGTATGGTTTTAAGGGAAAAGTTACTGAGATGGAATATGTTTACATGCATTTTCATAAATTTTGGTCATCTGATAAATAGAATATTACAGTCTTAGAAGTATTGAATTCGTCAAACGCCGCAAGCCTCTTTTTATCTTTGTTTCTAAAGATGATAGTTATGTTTGATAAAGTTTAAATAATCTACCACTCCTATGTATTTTGGATTAATATGCTCAAACATGGTCAAAACTTTCACTTTGATTTCCATCTGTATTCATGTTTTCATTACCATTTGCCTAGAGAAGTCCTTATCTTCTTAATGTATAAGACATTTCAACCTCCATCATTACAACCCAAAACAACAAAAATGTATTTCAGAAATGACAAGGAAATACCCCTGAGTAAATGCACAACTGATTATTAAACAAATTTGTAAAAAAATATGGAATTTTTCATCTTCCATATATCTCATTCTGCAAGTGGTAGTTGCAGCTACTTGCTAAATAAAAACGCACCTTGACCTCCATTGATGAATAATTCACTTTGACAATTCCCACTCCGTACTCTGTGAAACATTCTGTGTAAAGAGACTATATAACCAGTTATTTTCACCAGAGAATCATCACTAAACAGGGGCAGGCCTTTGTCTTCAGAATATAAAAAAAAGTATAAAACCTTTCCCTTATTCAGAACTTCCATATTTTGATTTAGGTTTAATGAATATTTTTGCAAGTATGACAGTTTTTTTAAAAGTAAATTTTTAAATACAAGTATAAATAGTCTTATGAAAAACAAAACTTACCCCAATCTATAAATTGGCACACATCAAACCACATCAAACAGTTGTATAAATCTCCCAAGCTTACACTGAAATATATCATACAAAACTTGTTGAAACCTTCATATTCTTTTTTATCTAGCAACTAGCCCATCCACTGACTGATATCGCCTGCCTGATATAAATAAGTGATATCAGGTCAATGCATCACGTGATGTATCACATGATCAACATTGCCGGAACTACTTTTGACCTACTGAAACGACCAACGCATATACACTTGTAAAGGAGTCAACACGTCAACAAGAACTCAAGATTCCCGATAATTTTGATATTTTAATTTCAAAATCAAAAAACAAAATATAACTGTTTATGAAAAAAGATTAAATGCATACAATAAACTTAAAAACATAACTTTGAAAAGTTCCTGCATGAGAAAGAAGGCAAATCCTCAATAATTATGAAAAAATAGGAAAAAGATCAATGAATGACCTTGATTATTGAGCAATTACTCTGTATTTGCAGTAATGATTGTGATTTGATTTAAAATAACTTACACCATGACTTAACGATACCCTGCTATTCCTTGCCTTAAGCAAATGATTTTGATATCACTGTGACAAAATAATTATTTAACTGTTCAATACGAGCAATAAGTCCTTTTGCCATGATGATCTCTATTCTCTACCTGATATCTTGAGAAAAACATTATTTTTCATATCATAGACTAATCATACATTGGTCAATAACACCAACTTGCTATTTTCTTCTAAATGGCAAGAATTTGAAACACTGTGAAAGAAGGGGTTATCACTTATGGCAAGCAAATTTTCCTTATTCACTCTTTTTCTTTCAAATCTTAAAGAAAAATTACAGAGGCAAACTACTATAAGTTTATTAATGTGTGGAAATGAAACAATTACAATTTCAAAGCAAAGCATTGTTGATCATCACAAATTCATAAAGTAGACTATATGAATAGAAATCATTTTTTTTAAAAGAGAAATTGCCTAGTTTAAGAAATTACCCTTCCTATAACATTTTCAAGAGTTTTCTGTTGATATCAACTAGTATAAAATAATGATGTATGCTGTTTTGATACATCTTAAGCAGTAATATTCAGAAATAAATGTGTTGATTTATTATAAGGGTCCAAATCATTAAGAAAAAATGAAAACATTGACTCATATTGAATTTTTTTTATCCTTTCTCAACAGTTTTTTTTTTCTACAGGTGTCTACACAAAACTCTTTTAATCATTTAATAACAGGTTAATAACAGTTATTAAGAGGAATAGCTTCAAAAAGGTAAAATTCTCTAAATTTTCTTGTTGCTCAAGTCAAATCAGAAAACAAAATCCAATTGCCCCCATTCTTTAGATAAGTGGAAAATGTAACTATTTATTTGAGGCTGCCTTCAATGTCCTATATTATATGAGAAAGGCCTACTGGGATTTGACTCTCCAAAAGTACTCACTGGCTTAACAATTCAAGGATGAGGGGGAAATCTGGAAACTTCACTTTTTGTTCAGTTGTCAAGTATGAATTATAGTTTATCTCACACACTTGTTGAAACAGATCAGAACATCTGGCTCTGTTACCTTACTTAAATGTAACATTTTCAGTGAAATATTTTGAAATATGTCCATTTTCTAAAACTCAGTATAGAAAACACTTTAAGTTATCCATAATCCTTTACAAATCTTAACACAAGAATCTGTTGTCTGGAATATCCAATGCAAGCATATCATCACAGTTCTTTCTCTCAGACTTGGCCCATCAAGTTAAGTGAATTTTGTTGTAGAAATCTGGAACTTCACACAGTCCTGAAAGTAGAAATTAAAAGCAATTAAGGAAATGAATTCTGAATGTACATGTACTTCATTTTGCATAATTTACACCAGAAAATCAAGCCAAAGACAATTTCAACAGAAACAACAAGATATTAAATAAACATTAATAAACTTTATTCACCTTTTATCTTGCACAGTTCAATCTTTATCTAAATTTTCGTCAGGTGTGTTTCTAAGGCAGATGCTTGGTATGAAAAAAGGACAATCCCATGAAAGCAATGTTTGACAAGGCAGGAAGCAATAGAAAAAGAATGACCTACTACTCTGCCAGGAATGATATGGTAAAAAATGTGAGGGGCCCAAAAGTATTTGTCACCATTTGTCACCAGTCTAACAGAAATCATGCAAATTACAGGACAAAAATGTTCAGTCGGTGTACAACTAGATCTATTCATATATTTCTAATGACAATAATAAGATGTGCTTGATAATCTAAGGAAACAAAGAAGTGAAACCCACCTGCAACTCTCGGTTATAGTGATTGTCCAGAATGCTTTAGCTCTCCATCTGCACACTGAACTCCAGGTTTCTTTTCCACCGATGTCTTCATCCCATCTTTCCAATCATGAATGGTTATGACACCACAACAAATAACAATACATCGAGTTTGATTGCTTCTTTTTCTATGGAACTGTCTTGAATCTCGGATCCATTATCTTTAATCAATGCTATGGTCCAAAATCCGCAGAATAATTCATCGATAGACCGTTGTCATCGGGGTTTTTTTCTCGAAATGATGACTGTGTTTACTGTCCTTGTACATTATGTCATAATGTGTAATGAATTCTATGCATGAGTAAACTTATCGAAGCGAGGCCGAATTGAGAACATTTTGTTTGGCGATCTGTTCAATAATGAATTGAAATAACTGTCATATAAAGATATGTCTATCCAGTTATTAAATTTTAGTTAAATTGGGTTTAAAATCGATCAAACAACGGACGAATTACTTTGTGTCATTACGTCACTTCGCGTAGTTTACGTCATCGCGTACTTGGTCAAAATTGCTACTTCGGTTGATTTAAATAGAATAAAGTCTGTTTCATCGCGCTTTATAGGAAGAATTGTCAGTATCTTTTTCTTCCAGTTATCGTTACTAGATAAATAGAATATTATGCTAGTGTCTTTTGTTATCAATGTTATCGGTCAGGGTAAGGAGAATTTATAAAGGGCTTGGTAAACCTCACCCATTATCAATTCTCCTTACCCTGACCGATAACATTGATAACAAAAGACACTAGCATAATATTCTCTATATTTCATGGCTTAACCCTTTACCATAAGCCAACTTTTCGACTGTCCCAAATTGAAACAGTTTGCAGTCGACATTTCAAAATGTGTTAAAATTGGAAAGTTATCTTCTTGTAGGGTAGAAAACATTGTGAGAAAAGGAGAAATTGCTCATCACGAGTGTTTCTCCTTTACCCACAGTGTTTGCAGAGTTGTCTGCAATCAAGTGGTTAAATATTGTTATTGTTTGGTAAAGGGTTAATACAAACCACTAGGAGCTGTATAACTCATGCACAGGCTTCGCTCGGCTAAAACATAATGGTAGAAATAGCTCACTGCCCTTAAACAATTAAAAACCGCTAAATAAATAAGGTTTTTCACGTACTCCAGTGTGCATGCGCAAAGAAAGTTTATCGGGAGCAGAAAAATCATCACCAAGTGTCAATTAAACTGTTCTTACAAAGTAAATATGCGGAATAGTGACATGTTACATGTATGGATCAATTAAAAAGGGATTAATTCATTACTGTAATAATGGAAATATCGGTGTTCAAAAGTTAAAATATTTTTTTGTCAAAAGCGGCCACCATTAAAAGAATGGTTCAAAAGTTTGACATGACAGGAGATATTGCCCGATGCAAAGTTTTTCTCAATATTTCCCGATCATGTTAAATTAGTTTGACTAAACCAATTATCAGCCACAAGACTTTATGAAACTGTTTCTAATCAGAACTGGGCTTTCTTTCAAGTTGTTGCCCTTGTGTATATAATAAAGGTATACCCCCATTAAAACGAGTCCCTCTCTCCATCACATTTTACAAATCTATTCATATCACCACATGCTAATTATTTAACCATACTTTTAGCAAATTAAAATACGACAGTGGGTACAGTCTGTAAATGGACAAATTCCACCAGACAGTTAGTCTTATCCTTAAAACCAACTTCTGTCGTCTACAAATCGGAAAATCCCGCGACATTTAAATACTAGCACAGTTCCTAATTAGTTCCAATCCCTTTTTACCGTTTATCTTTACCGGCGTGTTTAAACGGAAAATGGATTTGCGAAAGTAGGCATGGCGGCCTGATTTCTAACAAGGAAAGTGTGACCTACCTTAACACAATTGATTTTCATTCCCTTTGGTCGTTATGATCAAAATCATGTTAATCGCTAGTAAGAATCCCCATTATACATTTTATGTTCACTTTTCTCGAAGGCATGACAGAACTCTTCTCGGTGAAGGTAGTTTCCGATATTGCCCGGATGGGACAGCTACTGAGACTGAGGTGGGGCGCCAATGGGATATCCAAGAATGATTCATATGATTCCTCGCTCGGTTGTTTATTTAAATGCGTCTCGAAAACTATCGGCACACGACAAAGATGACACTTTAAACAACATGTACTCATAGGCCATGAGCCAAGAACACTTTTGCTGCCCCTACGGGGGAATTTTGAAGGTTATGTTTTTCTTGAACCTTGGGCTGTAGGGCATAAGCAGACGAAAGATGTCAAAGTTCCGTTGGGGCTTTACGGAGTTATGGGACTTTGAAGATGGGCATATCAGTCAATTATAGCATATATGAGAAAATCTTTAAAAAGCTTCTCCACTCGATCCACAAGTCCTAGAGCTTTGATATTTGGTATGTAGCATTGTATACTGGTCCTCTACCAAGTTTGTTAAAATCATGACCGCTAGGCTAAAAATGGCCCGCCCTAGGGGCTTACCAGCTTTACATTGCCGTAATTATGTATAAAATGGTTTAAACATCTTCGTTTTCTAAGGAACCTATTGACCTATAGCTCTGATTTTTGGTATGTAGCATTATCTATTAGTCCTCTTCAAATTCTGATAAGATGATGACCTTTGGGCCTTAATTGGCCCTGCCCTAGGGGCGTATCAGTTTAAAATAATGTTGTAAGCGTTGTACAAAATAGAACGATGCTTTGTTTAAACGTGCGTGCAGTTCTAATACAGGAGGCAGTTGACTAAATAAATGATATCCACCATGGACACAACTTTATCCAATCTGAACACATCGGGTTTATCCAATAGAAAACACCTCTGAAATAATAGGGATGACGCCATATTGTTTCCCGCGAGAATGACGTCACTTTCTTTCGTTTCTAAAAATAGATATTGAATGTAAAATAAAAAAAGTCGTTAAATTTGATTGAGGAAACGAGTATACATGTCACAACAACAAGTTCGCCATTTGGTATGAGTTACTGATCAAAAGTGATTAAAAAGGATGTCCAACACTTCCATACACATTGAACTACTTAACGTGCACGCTTAGAAAATGTGTTAATTGGCGGATGCCGATTTACCCGAAAAATTGTAACCCTACACTTATATCCGAGGTGGTCTCGCACCTGTTACGGAGTACTTCCGGGTCGTAGTACCCAAAAGTAGTCCCATTTAGAAATTTTGAGTTTCAACTTCTGGTGCATAGTTTTGCTGGTAAGAGATGAGCTGGTAGAATACTGATGTGTTTCCTGTATAGATTATAGTCCTGCAATGCTCCCAAAGTTTGTTTTGATTGCTTATTGCAGGACTATTTGTTTGGGATGTATGAACACAAATGCCGGTACCTCGGCTAGATTTGACAGCTAGTGCACTGATTTTCGGACGGTACTAATACACTTTGCTCCGTAGAAAAAAAATGAGACGATTGAGGTGTCCATTTTATTACAGTTTCTGAGAGTTGAATGGACAAACTTGATGTTCCTGTATATAGCTAAGCCTAAAAAACACTATTCTTCATTCAGCAGAGTCTTGAAAATAGCTGATTTAACATTGGAGTCAATGGGAATTCAAGATCTCAAAAGTAACAGGTGTATGACCTAATCCATGGCAGTCGCATGTCCGTGGAGTCTTTATTTTGACGTAAATAACTGAGAAATCTTCATCAAACTATGATTGAAATCAGCAGATAGCATTTTAAACATGGATTTACCTTTCCTCGGGACAAGGTATGTGTCCAAATGGTTTTAATTGAGAATGTAGGATTTTCCTTGTTAAATCGGCTTGTGTATGAGTTTCCGGACAACATCCATTTCTGTTATACCCATTACAATGCATTTCTGAGCGATTTAATTTTGTGTTTGAACAAAAAACCTGATGTCATCAATGAGCTAAAACAGTAATTTCTTCCTAGAAAGTGATTTTCTGTCAAAATTGCTTTATTTTTTAAGTACAGAATAAATAGTATTGTGCAATGGTGAGTAATAATAATTGTCAACTGAGAGGACTATGTGATGCCACTGACTTTCATCCAGCAAATACTGATCTAAGATGCACATCTATGTCATTTCCTTCCCTTTATTAGCTCATATTGTCTGATCTCAGACTAGACTTTCTGCTTTTGAGTGATTTTCCTGTTGTAGCTGAGGCGGAATGTGTCGCTCAAGATTAGCTGTGATTGGATACTTGTCGCTCTAGATCTTTCGACAAGAGCTAAGGTTTTTAAGCGATACTTTTTCTTAACCGAAACAGCATTTTACAGTTTTAAATGTATGTGTTACACTAAAACAATAATTGTAAACTGGCCAAGAGAGCTATTCTAAGGTATTTCTAGTGTAACCGGTTAAGCCGGCTGGTTTGGTGCAAGAAACCAATCACACGAGTCATGTCAAACTTTTCGAAATCAATTTGATGGACAAATCGGTCTTTCACAAAACCACCAATAGTATATACCGCTATCATGTTCCCCATATCATAATCATCATCATCACATTATCATTGATTATTATTACTATTATTATTATTGTTATTATTATTATCATTATTATTATAATCATCATTATTATTGTTGTTGTTGTTATCTAATCATATCCATTGCATGTTGAATGGTGACGGTGAGTTCTATTCATAGGTTACGGTAGTATCAAGCAAGCTGTTTTTACTATCAAATGAAAACATTGGTGGAAAAGAGAAATCAATGATTAATAATGAGCAATTATTTCTTTTTCCATGCCATTTTCTAAATATCATGTCTGTCGATGAAGCCTGAATATCGAATGATCTTCTCGATGGCTGTGTTTCAGAAAAATCATTGTAGATATTGTTTATCTGTCTTTGAATAGGTATAAACTCTTTATATCAACCATTTCAATATAGAATTGCATGTAACAATCTGTTTTTCCAAAGATGTTCCTTGATAAAGCTATAACATATTTCAAGATCCTAATGTAGGCATGAAAATCAGTCATTTGCTTTGTAAAATGAAAATGTTAACAGTCCAAGGTTCAGATTTGGACCAATTTGACTAAAAAAAGGCTTTGGAATGGCTGCTTTTCCTATAATGTTCTTAAAAATATTTTCTTTTTATACTATAAAGGTTTTTAAGTCAGTTTTCCAATTGTTTAGTTATTTTTAGCTATTGAAATCACATTTCTAACCCCATAAATAACACATAATGTGTACAAAGCTATGTTGCACACATTTTCCCGTACTTTTTGGAAAAGCCCAGATATACCCCTTAGATTGCCACCAAATCATTAAAATTTTTGTCCTTGTGATTGGAAATTTATTAATGAGTCTTAAACAACATAATTATAGCATTTCCTACTAGATTTGATGAAATAATGAAGAAGTAAGCCTTCATTTCAACGAAAATAGCCTTTGTTTTACCAAAGATATTGCTAAGAAGGTTACTTTTCTTGGAATGTTCCCAGTTCAAACCTTATAAAACTCTTATCAAAGTATGAAACAATCTTTAAGGAACAAAAACCTTTTTGTTTCAGTCAAATTGATCCATTAGTTTTTGAATAATTAGTATTTATCTCTCTTTGGTGACTCTTGGCTCTTTGACATAGTCTTGTATGCAAATGTAGTCGATTAGGGTGGGTGTATGGATTCCTCATTTGTTCCATTTTTATCGCTTTCCTGTCAGGTTTTTCGTATTATATTTTGTCGCAAGTCCCCAATCCTTGGAAAAATAAGACCGAAAACCATGTTAGCAATAAAATGTATTTGTATTAGGTCTCGCACCTGTTACGGAGTACTTCCGGGTCGTAGTACCCAAAAGTAGTCCCATTTAGAAATTTTGAGTTTCAACTTCTGGTGCATAGTTTTGCTGGTAAGAGATGAGCTGGTAGAACACTGATGTGTTTCCTGTATAGATTATAGTCCTGCAATGCTCCCAAAGTTTGTTTTGATTGCTTATTGCAGGACTATTTGTTTGGGATGTATGAACACAAATGCCGGTACCTCGGCTAGATTTGACAGCTAGTGCACTGATTTTCGGACGGTACTTAATACACTTTGCTCCGTAGAAAAAAAATGAGACGATTGAGGTGTCCATTTTATTACAGTTTCTGAGAGTTGAATGGACAAACTTGATGTTCCTGTATATAGCTAAGCGTAAAAAACACTATTCTTCTTTCAGCAGAGTCTTGAAAATAGCTGATTTAACATTGGAGTCAATGGGAATTCAATATCTCAAAAGTAACAGGTGTATGACCAGGTGTATTTCACAGCTCACGGAAATACCCGAGTAGTTCCGATTGAACTTTATCCTTAAACCTTTCCCAAACGCCAAATTTTCGACTGTCCTAAATTAAAAGTGATGACATTGGAAAATAATCTTCTGATAGGGCAGAAAACATTGTGGGAAAAGGAGAAATTGCTCGTTACGAGCAACTTCTCCTTTTCCCACAATGTTTTCTATAGTCGTCTGCAACAAAGTGGTCAAATGTCGTTATTGTTTGGGAAAGGGTTAAGGGCTATTCTGAAAGTTGCTATTGGCTTATCACATTTCTTGTGACTCTGGCTATACGAGGTCCCATCAACAGTAGGCAAACCATTGACAGGACTGCGGAAGCACACCTTCTTTTACAAATACATGCTTCAATAGCCTGGAGTCCAGGCCAATACACCTAGTGTACACGCCTTGAAGGTATAGTTCTACGCACGGACCCCAGGCTAGCAAGCTTACCAAACTCTCAGAAAACATTGTTTCAACATTTTACAACGATTATTTTCCGTTTGGAAACTCCCCTGAAGATCTCCAAACTAGTTTAAACAGACTCCATTGTTATTGTAAAAAATGGAGCTTGGAAGTTAATACATTAAAAACAAAAATAATGGTGTTTCGTAAAAGAGGAAAAACTTTGCCTATAGAACGTTTTACTTATGATAATAATGTCCTCGAAAATGTCGACAACTTTAACTACCTAGATACTGTTTTCAGTTATACTGGTAATTTTGGACAAAACCAGGAACAAATTGTAGGGAAAGCTTTGAAAGCATTAAACGTTTTACTTGTAAACTGTCGAAAGTATAAGCTTAAACCAAAAATTTTGTGTCAGCTTTTTGATTCATTTGTTGGCTCCATTTTAAATTATTCAGCAGAAATTTGGGGTTTTAGTAAATCTAAAGAGATTGAAAGGATCCACATGAAATTCTGTAAGTCAATTCTTAATGTAAGAAAAGGTACATGCAATGCAAGTATTTATGCAGAATTGGGAAGATATCCGTTGTATATTTTTAGATATGTTAAAATTATAAAATATTGGTTTAAATTAACTTCCACTGATAATATTGTATTGAAGAACTGCTATGAACTTGCTAAAGATGATAGTGTAAAAGGTATCCGTTCATGGGTTTCAAATGTTAAAAGCGTGTTAACTGAACACGGGTTTTCCTATGTGTGGGAAAATCCGTGTTCAGTAAGCTGTAAACCATTTATACAAATTTTTAAACAACGTTTAGTAGATGCATTTATCCAGAACATATTTTCTACTATTAGAAGCGCTTCTTCATTACAATTATATAGTAACTTAAAGGAAAATTTTGAATATGAAACATACCTGGATAATTTACCAGTGGAATTGAGATCGTACATTTTTAAGATAAGAACATCTTCGCATTCTTTGAGAATTCAAACATGTCGATATAATCTTCAACGAATACCGAGAAATGAACGGATATGCCAAATTTGTAATAATGGAGATGTTGAAGATGAATATCATTTTGTTTTGAAATGTCCACAGTATATCTCTATTAGAAAGAAATACATAAATGAGTTTTATTATAAAAGACCAAGCATGTTTAAATTCATTCAACTATTAAAATCATGCGATAAAAGTTTGGCAATATATCTTAAATTTGCTTTTAAAGAAAGAATATCGTTCACGCATAATATAACATAATTATTTATGTAGTTCATCCACATTGAAAAAGAAGTAATTATTCAAAATGTATGTAATTGTATTTTTGATTATTGACCTGTATATATATTGTATGTTTATTTTGTTTGTATTGTTAAAATGACTATACACATGTGTGGTGGTCAAATAAAAGATATCTATCTATCTATCTATCTATCTAAACGTCAATCAGAGAACATGGATAGGTTGCCTCTATTGCAAAGATTGAATCCATGTAATTTCCCAAACTCGTTTTTGGTCAAGGTTTGACTCTAATATATCAATTATTAAATTCAAGTAAAAATATCTACTGTTAACGACGAGTCAATGCTTACTGCCGTTAAAGGTTGAGTGTACTCAGACACGAGTTTAATCGTATGTATGCTTGCACTGGACGTAGAGTTTGTCTCCGCCATGAAACAAGACAGGATGTTTTAGACCACAATTAAAGCCATTAACAGTTAGTGCCGTTAACTAAGCAATGTTGGACGCTCGATATTTATCATTAATAAGAACAAAAATGAAACACAATCAACACCTCCAGAATTTAAATCGTTTGCAAAATGAATGTAGGCCTACTCAAACACGAGTTTGATCGTAACGAATATGCTTGCACTTGACGTAAAGTTCGTATTCACCATGCACCAAAGCAGTATTCCCTACATATCTATAAAGGAGGAACGAACATTTGGTGTGTTGATGGCTTTTTGGTGCTTGCTATTTATCGCTGAACCGCAATCTTATGCTCCTTGAAAACATGGATTAACTATTGATTGTCATGGCTGTATTCAAGCTAAAACAAAGGACATGTACAGACGAGAATCATCAGTTTTTATAACCCAATGTTAATAAAAACAAAGGACATGTACAGACGAGAATCGTCAGTTTTGACAACCCAATGTTAATAAAACAAAGGACATGTACAGACGAGAATCGTCAGTTTTGACAACCCAATGTTAATAAAACAAAGGACATGTACAGACGAGAATCATCAGTTTTGATAACCCAATGTTAATAAAACAAAGGACATGTACAGACGAGAATCATCAGTTTTGATAACCCAATGTTAATAAAACAAAGGACATGTACAGACGAGAATCATCAGTTTTGACAACCCAATGTTAATAAAACAAAGGACATGTACAGACGAGAATCGTCAGTTTTGACAACCCAATGTTAATAAAACAAAGGACATGTACAGACGAGAATCATCAGTTTTGATAACCCAATGTTAATAAAACAAAGGACATGTACAGACGAGAATCGTCAGTTTTGATAACCCAATGCTAATAAAACAAAGGACATGTACAGACGAGAATCATCAGTTTTGATAACCCAATGTAAATAAAACAAAGGACATGTACAGACGAGAATCGTCAGTTTTGATAACCCAATGCTAATAAAACAAAGGACATGTACAGACGAGAATCATCAGTTTTTATAACCCAATGTTAATAAAAACAAAGGACATGTACAGACGAGAATCGTCAGTTTTGACAACCCAATGTTAATAAAACAAAGGACATGTACAGACGAGAATCGTCAGTTTTGACAACCCAATGTTAATAAAACAAAGGACATGTACAGACGAGAATCATCAGTTTTGATAACCCAATGTTAATAAAACAAAGGACATGTACAGACGAGAATCATCAGTTTTGATAACCCAATGTTAATAAAACAAAGGACATGTACAGACGAGAATCATCAGTTTTGACAACCCAATGTTAATAAAACAAAGGACATGTACAGACGAGAATCGTCAGTTTTGATAACCCAATGTTAATAAAACAAAGGACATGTACAGACGAGAATCATCAGTTTTGATAACCCAATGTTAATAAAACAAAGGACATGTACAGACGAGAATCGTCAGTTTTGATAACCCAATGCTAATAAAACAAAGGACATGTACAGACGAGAATCGTCAGTTTTGATAACCCAATGTTAATAAAACAAAGGACATGTACAGACGAGAATCATCAGTTTTGATAACCCAATGCTAATAAAACAAAGGACATGTACAGACGAGAATCGTCAGTTTTGATAACCCAATGTTAATAAAACAAAGGACATGTACAGACGAGAATCATCAGTTTTGATAACCCAATGTTAATAGTTGTGTGATGTACTGTTTCATCTTGTTTATGTGAATTAATAGACGAAAAGTAAAATTTGTCATTGATCCATGTATGCAATGATCATAGCTTTATAAAGGCAGGCTACATCAAAATAAGAAAAAAGTTCGTTAAGCCAGAGACATAGTTATCTATGGATCTCTTGTCAAGTTTTAGGCCTACCCTTCTTAAAAGATAAAAATAAACAAAAAAAAGTAAAAAAGAAATGTTGAACCCTTCTCAAAGGATGTCGCTAGTGTAACGAACCGGGCAAATGAACGTCTCAAAGAGACACACGCATCTATGTCTATGTTCTCTTAAACAATGCATTAGGTTCCTAATTTGCATAAACGTTCAACGAACGTTACATAAGTCCCACTTCCGAGAAGACTCGTCCCGAGTCTTGGCCCTTGGGAAACACGTGGGGAAGGCAACTCCGATACGCGTCAACAATGGAATCTGAGTATGGTGGCCATTTTTTTAAATTGTCGCTATTTTATGACTATTTCACAAAATTAAAAACCATGAAAAACAATGCTTATACGATTACATTGCTTAAACAAATGTATATGCTTATATTTCAAGCAACACAATTCTCCATCAATTTAGACATGATTTCATGCCAAACAAAATGTGGCTCAAGTGGACCAAAGCATAGGCGTAGGAGCGTTTTCTATATTGGGCAACTTCAGATGAGGACCGGTAAATGTACCGGTAGGAATAAATGTTCCAAAACTTGTGTCATGACTTTTCATGCATCTACAAACTCAATACCATTTAAAAGAAAGCGTATGAAAATAATGTGTATCTTAATACAAAAAAAAAGTGAAAAAAAGAAAAATAGATAGGCCAGGTCTCGAACTCACGTGGGAATTAAAAGTGACGCAACAAACGAAGGCAAACTGCTACTGTCACATCCACGGGTACAACTGTCGAACTTATCTATAAATTATTAAATTTTCAAGCTTTAGCTAACAATTGAATACAATATATTGGGTCTAACTACTTATAGGACACGTTTTACATCACTGTTTTTGTCAATCGAAACTACTCGGTTATTTTCATGAGCTGAGTTTTCATTGAATAAACCCGATGTGTTCAGATTGCCATTTGCGATGATGGTGTCAAAAATGTTTTGGTTATTGTTCGTAACTAAAGGCAAATTGGTATTAAATAAAGCACAAAAAATACACACATTTATATTTATTCTGCTGTAAATTTCTTTTCTTTATTTTTTTCTTTTCAAATATCTTCATTTTCCATTGTGAATATTGTGGGGGGCCAAAATATACTCTGCGCCCCCCCCCCCCTGTCTGAATATTGGGAGGGGGCGGCCCCCGCCCCCGGATCCTACGCATATGCAAAGTTACATACATATGAAGGTTTTCACGGCAAAAAGAGTTGCGAAATAGTTATACCCATACGTGTCCGTGCGTCCATCTTATCTGCCTTTTGTTTCTACCTTACACATATTCCACAAAAAGCGTTGATCAACTTCTGAACAATAGACATTAATGCAATGAAATACAATCAAACTCGTGTTAGAGGCCAGCCTATGAAACTGAGAATATTGGCTGTAAAAGACAGGTTGGCTGCTTAACACAAATTGATGTAGAATCTACACTATAAATTTATCCAACCATAGGGCTTTTGTAGTGGTTGTTTAAGACAGGTTGGCTGCTTCAAAGGATGGTTGCTTAACACAAGTTGAACTGTTTATCACTCCGTTATTAAAAAGCATATCCCCATGATCAGCCTATATCAGGTATTGTCGTAAGTAACACGGTAATGACTAATACGTGCTGTATATTTGCAACACCTTAAGTCAAAATTTTGATTTTTTGAGAAATGGAAACTGTATGAATTAGGGGAGTCCATTTTCCCAACTCTGATTGACTAGGTCGTTACAGAGCACTGTGATTTAAAGCATTACGTTGACATCGTTAGATAATCCAGTGCATTGTTTGGCATTCGATTTGTTTATAAAATGAAACACAGTTTGAACCTCCGATTTTTTTAAAGTTTTGCGAAAGGAATGAATCGACACATGAAAGAAAATCATAATTCAAAACCCACTAAATTGAGCTAACCGTAATGGAAGTATTTGATTGGTGGAATGGTGGCTAATACATACGGAAGTAAAGGAAGGAAATTTCGTTCTCTGAGTAGTCATTGGAATCCCGCATTAATTCAGATTTACGGCTGACTCCAAAGAAATATCCCCAACCCATCGAAATGTCATTCGGATTTTGTGTGGGTATAAAAGGGAGTTAAACCAAATAAAAAACTTTTTGTAATTTTGTGGATTTATATCCCTTGCCTTAAGATATCGATATAATTTTTAACCTGATCTATCTAAAATTTCCCTTCCACATTACGGTAGCGTGGCCGAGCGGTCTAAGGCGCTGGTTTTAGGCACCAGTCTCTTCGGAGGCGTGGGTTCGAATCCCACCGCTGCCATTAGTTTTGTAAGAGTTGTTGATTTTCGTGTTTGAATGGCGAGGATTCATATACACGGTTTTAAGCGTGTTGAAAGGATACTACGGCTTCTTCCGCAAATCATTCATTAACCTCATGTTTCCTAGTACAGGTATTATTAAACACATTACCTGTGTAAATAGCTTATTCCTCTAGACGTAGGACACCTCTTTGGAATTCCTCGATTCCTCAATCGTGTGTCTTATTTTCTTTGGAACCATTGCACTTATATTTCATTCAGTGACGATCCCATGTTAACCATTTACCAAACGCCACGTTTACGACTGTCCCAAATTCAAAGAGTTTGCAGACGACTTTTCAAAATGTGATGAAGTTAAAAAACAATATTCTGATAGGACAGAAAATATTGTGTGAAAAGGAGAAATGGCTCATTAAGAGCAATTTCTCCTTTTCACACATTGTTTTCTAGAGTCGTTTGCATCAAAGTGGTTCTATGTCGTTATTGTTTGGTAATGGGTTAACGAGCGCTGCTAGAAGGTTATATAATGATATATATATATTCTATGTATGGACTTTAGAAGGGTAAATTATAACAGAATAAAGTTTTTTTGATGTTTAGAATACATTTTATTATGCAACAGGAAGTACAGACATCCTTCGGTGGGTTACTAAGATACGGGCATCAAAAAGAATACATAGAAAATACATGTACAAACTAAATTGATAAACACACATTGAATTTGTTCTTAATTACAAACTGGTAAGAAAATCGCCCCTATTTCAGCGTTTTACTATGTCTATTGTGCAAAAACGCATAAACAATTTTAAATATGCAATACAATGAACACTGACAACAGTATTGCCACCATTTGACTTGCTCGTATTAGACGTGGTTTGGAAAATCCTACGATGCATACCTAGTTTCCTTTCGAGAAATCAATTACTTCTTTTGTCTATAAATTCTGGAGGTAGTATATCTCTTTCGCAAAAGACAAAGGACATATCGCCCATCTAGGCTTCACATTTTGATAAAATCGGCATAACTCATACCCACAGCAAAGGAAAAAGGAAAAACAACGTGGACAAATTGAGGAAAAAGATGTATGCGATTAAGGTAGAATACCCATAATCTGCCATTTTGAAATTTATCCATGCATTGGATTACTTCGGACGTTCTCGCTATACATCAGTCGTGGCCGGAACAATTTGGTTTAAAGCGAATAGTATCGGCCCCGACCGATATTTACCAAGAACGACCGAAGTAATCCAACGTACGGATACATTTCAAAATGGCGTATTATGGGTGTTCTACCTTAAACATTTATCGTTCCAAACGTCGTGAAGAAGGAATTTTTCATCGGATGTAGGCGCATGATAATAAACACAAATAACACGTATAGGTTGAACGATTGTCATAAAATTGCATACATTGCAATTGATAAAGTTGAGAACTGAAAACTGTCAATAGTATTATTGCCTGTTCATTGAAACACGTAGCTATAGTGCGGACAAATTCACCTTGTGTTGACCTTTACGCAAGAAGTACATTGTCCGGAATGTTCGATTAATTCCGTGAATGATTTTACAAGTGCAAATAATTGACGGGATGTCCCGAAGATATTTAAAGAAACCCAACCTAGCGTGAAATTATGGTAATACAGGCCATCAACGTCAGATGAATTTGTTCGTACTAAACCCACTTAATTATGTTCTAAAGTCGGTGGGGTAATCCTTTACCAAACGCCAACTTTTCGGCTGTCCCAAATTGAAAAAGATTGCAGACAACATTTCAAAATGTGATGAAATTGAAAGATAATGTTCTGATAGTGCAGAAAACACAATGGGAAAAGGAGAAACTGCTCGTTAAGAGCAATTTCTTTCTCATTTTCCCACAATGTTTTCCAAAGTCGTCTGCAACAAATTTGTCAAATGTCTTTACTGTTTGGTACTGGGTTAAGAACTATAACAGTTAACTATAATACCATGGAAGGAAGCCACCAATAGTCTACGTATAAAGTATAGAGTTGAGCGGCATCAAACCACCAACGCCCCATATTCTTGACAGACGATGCCCCTGTGGCACCACAGTGACAAGACCATACGTGGAAACAATCATGGTCAACGTCAGAAAATCGCTTTATAGCGTGACTATATTTTGGTAACGACCTCAAAAATAATTTGCTGTTATATAACAGCAAATCATTTTTGTGGTCGTGACCAAAATATAGTCACACGCTGTTAGTTCAATCGGGTGCAAGTAGCAAAAGAAGCACGGCGTGAAGGAAGTGATAATTGCATCAAAATGAAAATCAACTATGATTGAGATCTTTATACAGTGTTACAAAATATACAAAGCATGTGTACTACAATTTTAGGTTATTTTCATTTAAAATAAAAATGGATTACTATACATGTACATTTTTTTTTCTTCAGATTCAATCCGCGAGCTGTGGTTTACACCCGTTTATAAAGGGTTATTGGTTTGCGCAACACAGAAAGAAAAATTGATCATAATTATAAGATAGTCCTTAGACACATTGGTATGATTTCTTTTGATTAATATTTCAACTTTCATTCTGAAAACTTTACCACTTGCATAACGGCTTGTTTACTAAGGGCATCGACACACTGTGCATACTTGTATATCCATTTTGAATAAATATTCAAACCGCCCATTAACACATCACTAATTAGAATAAACACAAGCATACGTACATTTCGCCAAACTATGCGAAAGAAAATATCCGCACATGAAACAGGGAAACAAATCATCTCACCCATGCATACACTATATGAATATTAAACACAAAATGCATTTAAAGTAAATCAGACACTTAAAGTCGCCAATATAGTTATGCTGATATAAAATTAGAAAAAAGGATAAAACACATGCAAGTATTGAATTGTATATACATCATATGAAACTGACGGGGTGATCACGTGACCAATGTTTACGAAAAATGTTCGAACAAATTAGCCGCGCCACAGGTATATTTGCTTTCTACACGTACTTTTGCCAATGATAGCCACATTGTGTAGGGCCTACACAACAAGAGTTGTCCATCAGCCTTCCAGTTCTAGTGGTATATGATAACCTACAGTTTATAACGACGTTACGTCTAACACTCGGTAGGGAAATCGCAGTCGATGGGCGCTATATTAGGCCACAATGATTATAGCATTCACCGGCGATTGCGGAAAATTGTTCGTCAGATCATGGCGTATATAAAATAGTGGAAAACAAAAAGTAATCTGCAGAAAAAATGCATAAATGCATGCTCATTAATTGGCGCCCCAATTTGCAATATGTATTATATTGTAAACAATAATCACATGATCACAATGTAAAAGGTACAATACTTATTCTATTTGTAGTCCGATCTGATCGGCTTATCGGCATGACTTTCTGAGTAGTGTTAAATACTAAATAATCGCCTAAATATATTGCCTCTTTAATTTGTGGAAGGAAATACAATATTAAGGCTATTCAGCCACTGACTGGTGGACAACCCTCACTCATTTAACCATTCCTTCATCTTATCTCGTTTTAACAGGCCTGCAGCGTAAAATCAAGTTTATCAACATAAGAAACCCATGTAACGGTACTGTAAGGATAGATTGACCATACCAAGCATTTTCACTGTCGTCCCTTCGGTTTCTATCCAAGATCACAAAGAAAAAACATCGATTTTCGTACTTCAGATGTAGTTTCTGTAGTTGCATTCAATAGAACAGAATAGAAGTTCATTTCATGACTTGAACACTAAAGGTTCCTCGTCATACAATATGTACAAAAACATGAAAAATTTACATCATAAACACATACATATACCTTTAGAAAGGCGAAAACACTGTAAACACATGCGATAAAACTAATAAATTGCAGCACAAAAACAGGTTCATTTGACTGGCATAATGGTATGAATTAGTTGTATGATCATGTACATGTATCGTAAACGAGTGCCAGTAAGCCGCTCGACTATTCCATGACTGAAGCTATACGTGGTGTGGGACTGATCTACTTGTCTTGTTTGTCAGGGGTGTCTGGTTTCGACTTGGCTAGCGTGTTGTATTGCTCATGCATGTATATTTCACCAGGGGTGTCTGGTTTCGGTTTGGAAGGGATGTTGAGTATGGTTTATGCCTATATATTTCACCAAGGGTGTCTGGTTTCTGTTTGGTAGGAATGTTGTGTTTTGTTTATGCCTATATATTTCATCAGGGGTGTCTGGTTTCGGTTTTGTAGGGATAATGTGTTTTGTTTATGCATGTATATTTCATCAGGGGTGTCTGATTTCGGTTTAGTAGGGATGTTGAGTTTTGTCTATGCCTATATATTTCATCAGCAGTGTCTAGTTTCGGTTTGGTAGGGATGTTGTGTTTTTTATGCCTATATATTTCACTAAGGGTGTTTGGTTTCGGTTTGGTAGGGCTGTTGTGTTTTTTTATGCCTGTATATTTCAGTAAGGGTGTTTTGTTTCGGTTTGGTAGGGCTGTTGTGTTTTGTTTATGCCTACATATTTCACCAAGAGTGTTTGTTTTCGGTTTGGTAGGGCCCTAGGGTTGTTACATATGAGTAATTCGTCAATTGTTTCTGGTTTTGTCTCGATGTAGTTGTTAACATAAGTGCTATTCGTCTATGGTGTCTGTTTTTGCCTCGATGGAGTTGTTAACATGGGTGCTATTCGTCTATGGTGTCTGGTTCTGTCTCGATGAGGTTGCTAACATGAGTGCTATTCGTCTATGGTGTCTGGTTTTGTCTCGATGAGGTTGCTAACATGATAGCTATTCGTCTATGGTGTCTGGTTTTGTCTCGATGAGGTTGTTAACATGAGTGCTATTCGTCTATGGTGTCTGGTTTTGTCTCGATGAGGTTGTTAACATGAGTGCTATTCGTCTATGGTGTCTGGTTTTGTCACGATGAGGTTGTAAACATGAGTGCTATTCGTCTATGGTGTCTGGTTTTGCCTCGATGAGGTTGTAAACATGAGTGCTATTCGTCTAAGGTGTCTGATTTTGTCTCGATGAGGTTGCTAACATGAGTGCTATTCGTCTATGGTGTCTGGTTTTGTCTCGATGAGGTTGCTAACATGAGTGCTTTTCGTCTATGGTGTCTGGTTTTGTCTCGATGAGGTTGCTAACATGAGTGCTATTCGTCTATAGTGTCTGGTTTTGTCTTGATGAAGTTGCTAACATGAGTGCTTTTCGTCTATGGTGTCTGGTTTTGTCTCGATGAGGTTGCTTACATGAGTGCTATTCGTCTATGGTGTCTGGTTTTGTCTCGATGAGGTTGCTAACATGAGTTCTATTCGTCTATGGTGTCTGGTTTTGTCTCAATGGGGTTGTACGGCTGTTCACTGCTCGATACCATGGTTGACATTCTCTGACTTTTGCGCTTATACAGGCTCTCCTGCTTCCATTTCTGGATCTCCTGGTGCTTTTTCCTCTTAAAGAATCCACACTGTCGGACAGAAAATGGAAAAAATGAAAATAGTTAAATCTTAGCCCCCTGTATAACATTACATTATATCGTTAACCCATCATATACCCTTGTACCTATTATGAAATCTTGATATGCACACATTTCGGTTTATAAGGGGACGGATGACTTGTGTCCTTATATATACAGAGGAGGATGACAAGTGGGAGGGATTAAAACTAGATAGGCGTATTTTGTTTCATACATGTATACAGGTCTCTCTGATAGTGACTCATTCTCCTACGCAGTGATCTCCCTTTACATTTGGTTAGGAGATCTCTTCTTTCATAAAAAAAATCTTTCCAGATCTGGATGGATTATATATTTTTTTCATTTTAAATTTTGAATCGAAATCTTGATACAGCATCATTTCAATTCTGAAAGTTTAATCATCACAAAAAGGCAAAATAAATTTATATGTGAAAAATGACAGAAGTTGCTAAAACCGTACTCAAACCAGTTTGTAACCTTATTTTTGTTCTTGTTGTGTTGGTTCGCAACAAGGTCCCGTAACAGCCAACCCAGGAAGGTTTCATTCGATATAATGAAGCAATAAAGAACATAGGGTCATGCCCTCAAATGGGCGGACATAAACAGTGTTTTTCGTTATAAAAAAGATCGCTTCGAGGAAAATTCTATGATATACATTTTGAAAACAAATTAGATCTATATAGTCTTGACTGATAAAAGTGGCGAAATTGTCTAAGTAATGCACGAATTGATTCACCGTTCTTTTTCAAAGCAATGTAGATTGAATTAAATCATAGAGAAAATATTTGTTCGGCGTCTCGGCTATATCGTTTGGGCACCTAGTCCCATACATGACTATATCTATCATCACGTGATTTCTATGAAGGCAGTGGTACTGCTGTACTGAAGTGAAGCAAAGGGAAGTAATCGTGCGCGGAGTCTGACTGTCGTATTTCGGTCAATACATACTGTCTGACAGTGACGACATATAGGGAATCAATCTGAACACATCGGGTTCAACCAATACACACAAACACGGTTTGCCAAAAATAGTAACATTTTTAAGGTAAAGGTCATTTTGAAACGAGGCTTGCGAGTAAACGAACCGATTCCGACGTACTACACAGTACCAAAATGATCTGTGTCTCGTAGATACAGCGTTCGGACACCTTTCGGTGCCGAGATTTCAATGAATTTTGATGTCCTGTCTCAAGAGGGTTTCAAGTTTAAGCGTTTGGCAACGCTTTATATATTTTTATCTGTGTTAATAATAACCCATTACCTCATTATACCATACGTTACCGCACCTCTCACAAATGACTTTTAAAACCACAGCGGCAAAATGCAGAATAACTCAATTTGTTACAATGGTTAATAACTTATATCGGAGGGAAAATGTTGCTTCTTAAATATTAATTGCTCTTGCATATGAAGTTAAATGATTCACAAATCCCCATATGGGACAATGGGTTAATCAAAGATAGTAGTACCATTTTTGATATGAAATAAGTACATACTTGAAGGAATAAAACAGTTTCAGTGGCAGATTTAAAAAAAAAGTTTTGTTCATGTTGATGACCTTAGGAATTATTTCTAAAAATTGAGAAAATGCTCATAAAGATTCTATCAAATACCACAAATAAGTCGGATTTTCATATTTTTTGAATTATTGTCTGTAATTATTATTAGATCTGCCCGAAATCAAATAAGAAGGAAACAGTTAATGAAAGTTGTGACCTTTTCCCGAAGTTTTCTTTAATTATTGCTCCTTGGTCACATAAGTATCTAGTCCTTATTACATAGGCTATTTCCAGTTCACCAGTCACCAGTTCACCATATTTGTTTTACATCGATTGTGAAAGAAGCTTAAAGCTTGTTCAAAGCCACTCTCTATGACTGCTTCCTGGATACTAAACCAGTAATCGCGCAGGTTTTGTGGGTTAGTCCAGGAATTTCCCCCTCGCCTAATAGGGATTCGAACCCGGGACCCTCAGTACAATAGCTTGACGCTCTACCACTGCACCAATGTCGCCCACATTTCGAATTAAAAAGGACAGAACAAACTTATATGGGGAATACACCTAATTGGAATCTTTTGATGATTCTGAAAGACCTCAACTGCCTTATTATAAGTCAATCAGCTGGACAAAATGAGCAACCTACTCATCATCTATATTGATTCATTTATTTGCCTGTGCCATGCCATAAGGCTCTAAATAATCCAGAAGCATGTGCAGGTAATTGGTTTGTCAGAAGCATTTCCATTGAATATATATGATAGCAGAAAGTTTCTGAGTTTGGAGCAAATGCTTTAAAAAATCGGCAATGTTGTGGTGTTTGTAAACAAACCAGGCTTGTGCTTGGATGAAGGCGGTCTTTCGGGTTTCATTTGAAAAGTCCAAAAAATTCAATTGTTGCCCAAGGGATTGGTAGTTTTCTATACTAGTAGTGTTTAAGTAAAATTTCGTACATTACAAATCTATCTGGAGGATTCTTTTTGAACAAACAAATGTAAAGCCACATGAGAGTCAGTTGAAATTCTTTCTTTGTAAGAACAAAATTCGATGAAACTAAGGGATTGTGTGGTAAACATCGGTGAACATGTTTAAGAAGTAAGAAGCTCTTTTGGACTAAATGTGACCCTAAATGTATGACCCGTCGTCTTATAAATATCAGTAGTGAAAACTACGACGTGTCAAGGTACAATAATTAATGCAACATGTACAACGTTATTTTGGATGAAAGATAAGGAAGAAGATATGTTTTATGATAGAAAGATTATCAAATTTTATAACTGTCTATATCATTTCTATATTTTTTTGGGTGTTATAGAAGAAATCTTTCGTAGAACAACCCCTTTACGCAATGCAATTACAGTGGGCGTTTGTCACGTGACTATTTGTTTACTCGTAAAACAAGATGGCTGCGAAACCGTATTTGTGTGTATGAAAAGGTGTTAATCGCCGGGGCCGATTTACCCGAAACATTGTAACCCTACGCTTATATCCGAAGTGTATTTCACAGCTCACGGAAATACCCGAGTAGTTCCGATTGATAGGGAAAAAGGGAGCTTATTATTGTAAACATATAAGGCATTAGAGAAAAGTATAATTATATAAAAGTATATAATTTTGTTGTTTTTTTGTCTTTCTTTTAATCTTGAATTAATAAACGTGTTGAATTTTTCAGTTATGATCACATTGGCGATGATAATTTTGTTTTTACACTGATGATAACAGTCTCGTTATACCGTGACAATGTCATCTTAGTATTTACTCTTTACGATGACAGTCTGGTTTTACAGTGACGATAACAGTTGGGTTTTATAGTGACGATGTAATTTTAGAATAGCATTTACGATAACTGTTGTGGTTTTACAGTGACGATAACAGTTGGGTTTTACAGTGACAATGTAATTTTAGTATAACATTTACGATAACTGTTTGGTTTTACTGTGACAATAACAGTTTTTTTCTATAAAATGACGATGTAATTTAAGAATAACAGTAACGATAACAGTTTATGTATACAGTGACGATAACAGTTTGGTTATACATGTACAATATCATCTTAGTATAACATTTACGATAACAGTTTGGTTTTACAGTGACGATAACAGTTCGGTTTTACAGTGACGATGTAATTTTAGAATAACAATAACGATAACAGTTTATGTATACAGTGACAACTACAGTTTGGTTATACATGTACAATATCATCTTAGTATAACATTTACGATAACAGTTTGGTTTTACAGTGACGACAACAGTTCGGTTTTACAGTGACTATGTAATTTTAGAATAACAATTACGATAACAGTTTATGTATACAGTGACAATTACAGTTTGGTTATACATGTACAATATCATCTTAGTATAACATTTGCGATAACAGTTTGGTTTTACATTGACGATAACAGTTCGGTTTTACAGTGACGATGTAATTTTAGAATAACAATAACGATAACAGTTTATGTATACAGTGACAACTACAGTTTGGTTATACATGTACAATATCATCTTAGTATAACATTTACGATAACAGTTTGGTTTTACATTGACGATAACAGTTCGGTTTTACAGTGACGATGTAATTTTAGAATAACAATTACGATAATAGTTTATGTATACAGTGACAATTACAGTTTGGTTATACATGTACAATATCATTTAAGTATAACATTTACGATAACAGTTTGGTTTTACATTGACGATAACAGTTTGGTTTTACATTGACGATTGCAGTTTCGGTTTAGAGTGACGATAATATTATGGCCATTTTGGTCTTACATTGACTATTATAGTAAGGTTTTTACATATGAGATAGTAGCTTGGTTTTCCAGAGACTTTGTTATTTTGTGGACTGATTGACGTACCTTCCATAGTATGGGAATGACGATGATTAACAGTAGGAGAGCGGCCCCGATACTGACGAAGATGATCCACAGCTCGATCTCATCTATAATGGTGGCACGTTCTACAACAAACACTGTGGTCTTCTGAAACGGCAGAATTGTTACGTCCAATGAATTGTACAATTGTAATCAAGGGGGATCAAATCAACTCAGCTTTGCACAGCTTTAAAGAAGACTTATAAAGGGATTCTTACATAAGGATAGTTTGTTCTTCATGAGCGATTACTTGAATCCTTCCTACAAGTACCGTAACAATGGTGATATCGAAATCTTTTACCAGTGTACCATCAGCTGAAGGGTATTCAGACAAAGCGGTAGTGTGTCATTTAAGTATCTACGCTGGAATATGTGTACATGAGCAATTCTGTGTCGCCTTCCTCATAGACCTTGAGCCAGAAAAGGTCCTGCTCTCTAAATTTTCAAGGTTATCTTTTTCTTGTTTTTCTTGACCCTCTAGCTATGGGGCATAAGCAAAGATTGCAAAGTTCCGTTGGGGCTTTACGGAGTTATGGGACTTTGAAAATGGGCTTATCAGCAATATATAGCCTATATGAGAACATCTTTAAAAAATCTTCTTCTTTTGATCCATAAGTTCTAGGGCTTTGATATTTGGTACGTAACATCATCTACTGGTCCTCTACCATTTTTTTTCATACCATGACCGCTTTGTTTTTTTCTAAAGATCCATTTGACCTAGAGTTTTGATTTTTGGAAAGTAGCATTATTTATTGGTCATCTTTTAATTCTGATAAGATGAAGACCTTTGGGCCTTTAATGGCCCTGCATTGGGGGCTTATCAGTTTAATATAGCCTTATATAGGAAAATATTTAAAGCTCTTCTTTTCTGGAGTCATAGGACTTAAAACATTGATATTTGGTATGCAGCATCACATTAAGGTTTTCTGACAAATCTGTTCAAATCATGACCCTCGGATTTAAAATTGCCCCGCCCTAGGGGCTTATCAGGTTTGCATAGCCTTATATAAAAAAAAGTTTTTACAATTTTCTGGAGCCATATTGACTAGAGCTTTGATATTTGGTATGTAGCATCATCTACTGTTCCTCTACAAAGTGTTGTATTAAAATCATGACCACTGAGCCTTCAGTTGTCATACATAGCAGTATATAAGAAAATCTTCAATAATATTCTTCTCCGGAGCCTCCAGGCCTAGAGCTTTGATATTTGGTATTTGGTATGTAGCATCATCTACTGGTCATCCACCAAGTTCGTTTTAATCATGACTCCCTGGGCCTATAATGATTATGTCGTATGGGCTTATCAGTTATACAAAGTAGTATGTAAAAAAATATTTAACAATCTTCTTCTCTGGAGCCATATTGCCCAGAGCTTTGATGTTTGGTGTGTAGCATCATCTATTGGTCCTCTACAACGTCTATTTAAATCATGATCCCCTGGCCTAACATGGCCCCGCCCTAGCTGCATACATCAGCTTAACATAGCAGTATATAAAAAAATATTAAAACATAATCGTCTCTCTTGTTGTTCTCTATCAACATTGATCAAAGTATGACACCTGGGCATAAAATGGCTCCCCACCCACCCCAGGGACATATCAATTTAACGTAAATGTATATAAGAAAATATTTAAAAGTATTCTCCTCTGCAGCCAATTAGCCTTGATTTTATATTTAGTATAGTGTAGCATGCTTTTGTGGTCTTCCACTAAGTTTGTTCAAAAGACAGCCAGGCTAAAAACTGCCCAAAAGGTAATGTTTGAAAATCTTCAATATGTTATTCATTCATGACCCATTGTCCCTCCCTATTTTAGTAATAATTGATTATTAATACTAGTTTAATTAAGGGCCCAGATAAATGTTTTGTTTGTTTATAATACAACGTCTTTTTGCCATTTAAACAGTCATTCAGTTAAAATACAGCAACAATTGATTCTATGGGTCCAGGGTTGGAAAAACAATAATATGGCTAGGAAAAGCGCCTTCCTGAAATTGTGCAAGCACGCTCCATCATTATCTGCGAATGTGAGATAATTATGAAGTTACTTTTATTCTTTATCCAAGCCAATATCTCCAAAATGCGAAACTTTTTCAATCAAAGAACCAGAAAAAAAGATAGTGATTTGCATTTACTCAATACAGTCTAAACGATTTGACATATTACCTGCCCAAAAACCTGGATGTTGAACATTACGGAACAAACAGGCGATGATGCCAGTTGTCCAGTTAAATTTTTGACTGCTGAGGATAAGATTTTTAGTATTTTCTTACTTACATTTATGTAAAACTGATATGCCTGACCTCAGGGGGTGGGGCTTTTAATCCCCAGATGTCATGATTTGAACAATATTGATAAAGGACAACAAGAGAGATGAAGATTTATAAAGTTTTTCTTATTTACTGCTACGTAAAACTGTTATGCAGCTACATGTCGGATGGGCCATGCTAGGCCAAGGGTCATGATTTAAATTGTAAATTCCAATCTCTTTCGGAAAGGAAATAATCAATTAAATAATGATACAGACAGTCTCAAAAAGCTGTCTAAAGAATTGTCAACATGACGATAATTAAATATTTTCTTGTGAACCGCTATTTATAACTAATAAGCCCTTTGGGCGGGCCATTAAAGGCCAAGCCGTCATGATTTAATTTATCTAAGTAGAGGACCAGCAGATGATGCTACATACAAATTATCAAAGCTCTGGGCAATATTGCTCCAGAAAAGAAGATTATTAAATATTTCTTACATACTGCCATGTTTAACTGATGAGCCCATAGGGTGTGAACATTGTCGGCCAAGAGGTCCTGAATTGAACAAACTTGGTAGAGGACCAGTAGATGATGCTACATACCAAATATCAAAGACCTAGGCAATGTGGCTCCAGAAATTTCTAAATATTTTATTATATAAGTCTATGTAAAACTGATACGCCACCTAGGGCAGGGCCATTTTAAACCCCGTGGTCATTATATGAACAACTTTGGCAGAGGATCAGAAAGTGATGCTACATACCAAATATCAAAGCTTAAGGCCTTATGGCCCCAGAAAAGAAGATTTTTTAAATATTGTCCTATATAGGGCTTTGTTAAACCGATAAGCGCAAGGGGCAGGGCCAATTAAGGCCGAAAGGTCTTATCATCATCTTATCAGAATTTGCAGAGTACCAATCGATGATGCTACATACCAGATATCAAAACTCTAGGTCAACTGAACCTTAAGTAGGAAATGTTTAAACCTTTTTCTATATAATCAATACAATGTAAAACTGATAAGCCCCTAGGGCTGGGCCATTTTTGGTCCAGCGGTCATTATTTTAACAAGCTTGGTAGAGGACCAATAGAAAATATTTCATATCAAATATCAAAGCTCTAGGCCTCATGGCTCTAGAGAAATAGATATTTAGATATTTTCCTAAATAAGGCTACGTTAAACTGATAAGCCATTTAAGGCCCAAAGGTCATCATTTTATTAAAATTCGAAGAAGACAAATAGATAATGCTACATACCAAAAATTTAAACTTTAAGTCAAATGGATCTTTAGAAAACGAAGATTTTTAAACCTTTTTCTACATAACTAAGGCAATGTAAAACTGATAAGCCCCTAGGGCGGGACCATTTTCGGCCCAGCGGTTATGATTTTAACAAGCTTGGTAGAAGGCCAGTAGATGATGTTTCATACCAAATTTCAAAGCTCTAGGCCTTATGGCTTTAGAGGAGAAGCTTTTTAAATAGTTTGCTATATTTTGCTATTTTAAACTGATAAGCCCCTAGGGCGGGGCCATTTAATGCCCAACGGTCATCATCTTATCAAAATTTAAAGAGGACTAATAGATGATGCTACATACCAAAAATCAGAGCTCTAGGTCAAATGGATCTTAAGAAAACGAAGATGTTTAAACCTTTTTATTCATAATTGTGGCAATGTAAACTGATAGGCCCCGACAGCGGGGCCATTTTTCGCCCAGCGGTCATGATTTTAACATACTTGGTAGAGGAGTAGTATACAATGCTACATACCAAAGATCAAAGCTCTAGGACTTATGGATCGAGAGGAAAATATTTTTAAAGATTTTCTCATATAGGCTATAATTTACTGATAAGCCTGTTTTCAAAGTCCCATAACTCTGTAAATCCCCAACGGAACTTTGCAATCTTTCGTCTGCTTATGCCCTATAGCCCAAGGTTCAAGAATAACATAACCTTCAAAATTCCCCCTGGGGGGGAGCTAAAGTGTTCTTGGTTTATGGTCTATCACCAACTCACTTTCCAAATAAACAATACACATACACACACGCATTGAAGTAATTGAGTGAAATAAAGAGTTTGTATTGTAATGCACAATCACACTCACTACCAGCTTCCTCCATTAACGAAACACTCTCGGGTCAAAAACATGTATTGCTTTGATCCAAAATATTATGACTAGAACGGATTATAAATGCGAAAGTGGTAAACGCGAAGTTAAACATCTCCACACTGGTTTCAGACAGATTCGCATACTTTTCTATGGGCGACGAAATCCGTAAATGCCAAATCCGTTTATGCATGTATAATAGTTACAAAGTAAATTTAATTTAAAAAAAACCCAGTTGTCCATCAGAGCTTTTGGACAGGCTGGGCAATACGGACAATTAATTTTGCAACCACAGCCTTTGGAGTTGTAGGTAATCATATGATTTTAGGGGACGTTTATCTTAAATTGAGATCGGCGGTATGATGAAACGTGCAAGCAAACTTTTACAAAGATGTAGGCTGCAATAAAAAGTCCGCCATCATGCCGAAGACATGCACACAGACATCTTCCGTTTTAACGTATGGATTAGCACCTAAACGTAAGCTTTCGACGTCGGACGAAATACATTAAATTGCTTACTTCCGCCGAAACCCCAAATTTCCAGGGAACCACTTTCCCTACGAACCATATGGCTGGGTCGGTGGCCTTGGCTTCCGTGTTATAATGTACCTCGAGAACGCCCTGTACAGAATATAACAATTTATCGTTATATCGAAATCCTTGTCTGTAAAACATACGTAAACAACGCCAATTTAACACTTAGAATGTTTGGTAATTTTCTAAAAATAGATTGTTTTGTCGCCTTCTTTCCAAAACCTTAGTAGTGCTTCATTTTGGTGAAGAAAGATACTCAGAGAAGAAATTAGCTTAGATCACAGGCCAGCCACCAATTTACTTGGCGGCTAACCTCTTTGCATAAGCATGAAGTCGGTTTAAGCACTTGAAGTGTTAAATGGCATGCACTGCCTTAATTCGACTAGTTCCCGAAGATAGATATAAGTATATGATAGATATATAGATATAAGTATATGATAGATATATAGATATAAGTATATGATAATTCTGAATTAAACGAAAATACGAAAGAAATGACCCAACGTAGGTCTCTTGTGTCAAAATGGTAATTGAAATAAAATTTTAACAGTAAAATATATCACAAAAATTAAATATGTAATGGCATTATGCAGTGTTAAATAAAAAAATCAACTGTCAAGTGACAAGTGATGCTTTTTAATGGCAGATTTAAACAAATAGGTCTCACATTGTCCCTCAGTTTTTAGGGAAGATTGCTCCATAAGTTTGAACCAGTGTAAGCGAAATATCTATAATACGTCGATTCATTTCATACCAAAGACAAATCAGAACTGACATGGTCTTATAGAAACCCGAATCTGCAGACTTTATTGTATTAATGCGTCAGTGACATGACCTTGACATAAACTGTAAAGGGAATACCAAAGTTAAAGTCTTCATACAACAGGCAACTCTACCTTTTCCTGAGCCAGAGCTTTCTCGTACACATCCACGTTGACTTCTATTTGTGGCTTGTCTGAGGTCTCGAACTCTTCAATCAGACATTCAATCACCTGACACGTGAACGTCGGATCATCACAAGTCTGTAGTCAAAATACAAAACACCGGTATCAGTCCCCTCGGATGTTAGAACTGGTGTAGGGAGTTTGCTATGTTAGACCTTGATGTCATTGTTTAGTATGAATCAAACAGTCCGAAGGTTTTTCTGCAATGGTTTGTTTAAAACTTCCTTGTGTAATACATTAAATTAAAGGATCCGTTGTGCCTTATGAGTAATTGGCACGACAGTCTGCAATTGATAACTACTAGTAACAATCAAACAATTAGAAAGAGGGTTATCATTAATTATATGATTATGTGACGGTAATAGGGTTTATGTATAAATACTACTTCTACAGTCTCGCTGTAGAAACCGGCTTTTATGGGTGATTCGGTAGAGTGGTTGGTTTTCTCTCGTAGTTAAGCAACGTACATCGCGGTTAGTGCCTGGATGGGTGAACACCGATGGCTTTACTCCGAGAGGGACCCGATACACGTTACAAAAATTGGTGGCAGCGGTGGGATTTGGTTTGATATCACCATCATTCCCGTACCCTTAATTGTTCGTTGCATGTTCTCGATCCTTGTTTCTGCTTTGAGGCAGTGTTTAAAGTGGCAATAGTACCTTCTTGAAACGTAAAAAAGTCGGTAACTGCCCATGTATGTCTTTGTGACATTTGTGACTTCGGGACGAAGTTAAGAGAAAGGTGGGAGAAATGTGACGGTAATAGGGTTTATGTATAAATTCTACTTCTACAGTCTCGCTATAGAAGTCGGCTTTAATGGGTGATTGCACGGCCCATCAGGGCCGGGCATACTGTGGTGGGTTCAGGAATTTGCACATGGGTGGTGGTTGCCTTTTTCGTAACTTAATCTCATACTTTCGCGAAAAAACTGGGAACCAGATTGTTATTATTTATTTTACCGACGAAAATGATTCTGTTGGATTATCGTAGTTTGAGTGTAAATGTTGTTAAAAGTTAATTTAATGTTATAGTAACATTAAATATTATTTTTAGCTATTTTTGGTTTAGGTTTTTTGCTATTACGATAAAGTTTGAGAAATATTTATTAAAGTAAACAAAATAAAATCTTGTAAGTTTGATTTTCAGGGTAACCGTTGTTTGCGCATGCGCGTTGTTTTCTGAATGTGAGGCTCGCAATGTTTTACAAAGCCGCCATTTTGCTGATAGCGTTGTCATAATATCGATAGAAAAGGTAAGGATGTTTTATCTTACTTTCCGATAGATTTATTTATTTAGAGTTGTAAGATTTTGGATGTTTTTACAACTACGAAGTGTTATTACGGTGAAACACGTATTACACGGCAACCTGTTTGTTTTATCGACGCTCATTTTAAATGACCTAATTATTGGTTGACTGGCATGTGTGGGGGTACATTAGGGGTAAGTTAAGTTTACTCGGTAAGATTATTAATCTGTAGAACATAGTGTTTTAATATGTAAGTTTTTTTAGTTTCTGCTTCGCACCGGGTGAATTTTCTGATTTAAACGTGGTAGTGTAAAACGTTAGGTATGTAAAATTATATAACTAATATGAAAATAGGCAAAGCCTAAACCGGGCGAAAGAGATTTTTTCCTTCAGTTAATGAACGATGCTAATTCTGGATTTGTATAACATAATGTTCCCTTTGTATTGTATCAGTAGTACTAGGCCAGGAAGCAGTGTCCTGTCTGAAGGCACTCCAATTTGAAAGAAATAGCCATTGTCAAGATACAAATCAGATGTGTTTAATATATAACCTACGACACCAACTACTTTATTCTACCACTGTGGATATATATGAGTTGCTAACCATTACGAATAGTACACATTGTCATTAGACAAAAGTATAGTTGGTATTGAGCTTGAATAATTATGCGTTTGATGCTTCGGCTTGTATGATATTCTTTCGAAAGTCATTGCACCACGACTTTTTAAATGTCTAACCAAAGCGCAATGATATTCGTATGGGTTAAATGGTCAGTGTCTAGGGTAACTCAGATGATCCAAGCTTTAACTGTGGCGAAGAATGAAATATCTACGTCTGGATCATTCGGACTATGTCTAGGGAGGAATATTGGAAGGTTCTGGTGGGGAAATAACAGGAGCAGAGATTAATGTCCATTGATACAACTGAAACACTCTGTTGAAAATGGTGTTCAACCATAATCCAACAATAGCATCTAAGACTTAAACATTTATGTATGGTTGGATGCTATCAATGGATACTCCATAACCACATTTTAGCCGTGATCCAGGTCCTACCCAAAACTAACTTCGGGGGTGGGGTGGGGGGTGGAACGCTTCTTCATGTTGAATTATTTTGACTAAACCACAGAGCAACGATGTTTGTATGGGGTAAGTGATCGGTGGTTTAGAAGGTTTATTCGCAGGAACTGACGAGGAAATAATTGGAACAAACAGGGATATGTCTACTGACACAACTGAAACATTCTGTTGAAAATGTTGTTAAACCATAATCAAACATAGTATCTAAGACTCATGTATGTGTGGTTGGTGGTTCTCGCTAGATACTCTCATGTTTTAGCTATCCTACCCATATCAGTAATGCAATAAGAAACAGAAGACACTGTTTGTGCATTATCAAAACCACCAAACTAAATAATTTGAATTCCAAAATCTCTCCATGCAAAATGAGGATTCAATGCAAGACTTCAGTTAGTACTTCCAATATGTGAAGCACTTACAGTTTTGTATTGCACTGAAACCTTGATATGTAGAATTTACTCTTCACCAAATTGTATGTTGTAAGTATATGCTTTCTCTGAATCATTCTTAAAAACCTTTCACAGCATATGATTTAATGATGAGATAGAGGGGAAAATTTGTGTTAGGAAGGAAATCCATCATTGTCAAAAGTCTATGAAATTATCTAAAGCACCAAAAGTATTTCTGTAATTAGTTGAAACAAACAAAAGATAATTCTAATGTTAAACAATTGACAAAATTTATTGAGGTTAATTAGTAGTAATAACAAACACTTTTCTCAATGGAATATGTACAGATCTATACAAAAACTTGTTCAAATGATCAGCCATAGTGTTAGCCTTTATTTGGTTTAACCTTCTCCAAATTGCAATGCATGATTTACATTATGTTGTTTAAATAAGGAAAGTTATATAAGTTTGCATATTTTCCACATTTAAACATAACCTTAAATGCTGCAATGTTGAGTCAATAACCTGTTACTCCTTTTAACAAACTATTGATTAAAGTATTCTTTCCAAATGTTTTGTTTCATCATCTTCAGGATGTAATATCCATACTTGTGGAATATTTCACAATTTACAAAAAGGAGTCCAAATTGAGAACAAAGCACAGAATTTTTGTAAATTCCTATAACTATTACATCTTCTATTGAAAGTAAACAGGCAAAATTTCATCATTTATCCTTAAAGGTTCATTCAAGCTTTATTTGTGACTGTTATCAATGAAAGTAATAGCAGATTACAAGAAAATTGCATAATCTAACTATGACATTTGATTTAAACTATGATGAGAAAAAGGATAACTGCTCATTTAGTCATTTGACTCATTTCATGATTTTGTCAGTGTTTTCTAAAAGACTCCAGCACCATGCAATGCGTTTCATAAGGTAGAAATAATTTAACATATCTTTAACAGAGAATAAGAAGCTAATGTGATGCAAGGAAATCTTTCAAATAATGAATCTGTTAATAACAATATATTTTACCCAATAGTATTCAGAAATTATTATTGTTTATGCTTTATTTCTAGAAATGTCCAAATGATTTCAAAATGTAGAGCCATCATTGTTTGAAATAGAAATTATTTGCAACCTAAAGTGTTTGTAATTAGGAAAAAGAGAGCATTTTTGCAGAGAATGAAATCATTGTGACAAAAGGGAGTACTTGCTGTAGAAATAATGTTAAACTGGTTATAATGGTGGCTTTACTCAAATTTGTTATGCCCCACTTGCATACAAATGTGTTTACATGAGTTAACAATTTACCAAACACCGAATTTTTTACTGTCCCAAATTGAAAGCGTTTGCAGACGACATTTCAAAATGTGATGAAATTGAAAAATAATCTTTTGATAGGGCAGAAAACATTGTGGGAAAAGGAAAAAATCCCACAATGTTTTCCTGAGTCGTCTTCAACAAAGTTGTTAAATTTCAGTTTTGTTTGGCAATGGGTTAACTGGTCTACTATTGAAACTAAGCAGATATTATTGTATTTCATTAAACAATAATTCACCCTATTGCACCTTTTGCAGTAAAAAGGTCCCTCAAATCAGTGGTAGAATATGTAATAAATTGAACCAGCAATATGTATCTCAGTTTTAAATGCTATCTGCTGCCTTATATTGTACAAAATAGTGAATGAAAACTCTTACTGTCCAATGATTTGACTTTTAACAGTAGTTTCTTAAACATTATGGGAAAAGTTTCTTTCATCTCACAAACTGAGACAGTTTTGCTACAACTATCTATCAGTATTGGAAATACATGTGCATTTCTGTCAGTCTTGTTTGTGTTGTGCTACAAAACATAGATTCCACACATGTTTTAGATTTAAACGTTTACAGAAAAAAATGCAGAGACAGTTTTCATACAGGTCTTCATCTGTTTTCTTTTTGTCAAGGTAATCTTTCATGTCAGCACATCATGGACAGTTCCTCCTCTGTCAGGCACAGATATTTCTGTTTAAAAGAGATAATGGAAGAAACATAAGTTTAAAACAAAATCCATGTTAAAATGGTTCTTTCTTTGTCACTGTACCTTGTACATAACAGAAGTGTTTTGATGTTTATATGTACATAAAACATGAATGTTGAAAAGATATCATTTCAAAAGTACTGTAGAGTCTTTTTTGTATTACCAAACTTTGTTTTGAATCTTTTAATTGGCAACACATTTGCCAAAATCTTGTTATAAAATTACTTATGATGTCTTTGTTCATTTAGTGGTAATCATTATATGAATCTCACTTGAAAAGGTAAGTAGATTTGGTTCATGTCATAGCAAGGTCTAAATATACATGGTTTGGCCACACAGTGGCATAATGGTTAGCGGCGTGGACCTGGGTTTGATCCTCAATGGCATTCACCTAAATTGCTGTGTAGTGTTTCTTGGCAAGAAACATTTCCCAGCCTTATACTGGTAGGTTATACAGACATGTACTATTAAGCTCAAGACTGAGCCATGTGCATTAATGGAAAAACAAATCTATTCCAGCCACTTGTTTGAAATTCAATTGTCATTATGCATCCTTTTACATCATTGTTTATTAAGATTTCTCATCAAATTAAGAATGGAAGGAAGATAAAGTAATCTAATTGGAAAATATTGCAGTGTAGTTTTTCTCTAGAAAAACCATGCTAAGAGGATGTATTGATATGCACACAAACTAAGTCATAAAATTTATGTTTGACATAGTGTTGAAAACAGTATAAAACACCTGTAGTTCAGGTAAAACCTTCTTTCTAAAGTAAAAAGATCTTCAAACCAAAATTTCCTTGTTTGTCTTATCTGTATTTGCAAGGTATTATTCATATCATAATTACTTATGAAAAAGATAAGTTGTACTTACATGTGCT
The DNA here is from genome assembly GCA_947846245.1 of Cerastoderma edule. Classification (NCBI taxonomy): domain Eukaryota; kingdom Metazoa; phylum Mollusca; class Bivalvia; order Cardiida; family Cardiidae; genus Cerastoderma; species Cerastoderma edule. The sequence continues at coordinate 8,300,903 of OX401414.1, forward strand.
TATAAAACAAAGAATCTTTCTTTATGCAGTACCACAACATTCATTTCTTTGGTTGCCGGTTCACATTTGACCTTCACACAGTCTGAACTATGGCTGATTCTGGAAAGCAGACAAATGAAATTAACTTGAGTCATTACTATGTTCCCCGACTATGTCTCCATTAATAATCGGTGAAAAGACATACGTTTTGGAAGTCATCAGGATAGGTAGATTCAAGAATCAAAGAGCAAAGAACGTGTGAATAAAAAAAAAACAGGCACATCGTCAATCCAAAAAGAAGAATCCAATACGGATCAAGATTACTCAGCCTTGAAATGATCTCAATGTAAACAAACCTTTTTTCGTCTCTAAAATGTATGTCCATATTGCCCGTAGCTTTTAACACTGGAAAGTGTACTAAATACTACCTCGACACATAGATAGATGCGGTGACATAAAATCAATATTCGGAGTAAGATAGTGCTCGTAGTGTCCATCTTGTTTGTAAACATAGGATGACGGTCCAGACTCTCTTCGATTTATCTATCTCGCTTTAAACAAAATATACTGTTAAAATATGCGTTCTTTATACGAAAATGAAAGTGTACAAAAAGTTATCTTACCTGACATCATCGTTTTCGATGTTCGTTCAACAAGGCGATTATTTCATTCGATTTAAGATTTGAAGCGGTGATCGGAACGATGATGATTTGTATAGAAAATGTCTTGTCACGTGATACACAAAAATGGAAAGTGCACGTTACAGTTCTTGGTGTAATCACCATGTCAACATGTGAAGAATTGACGGGTTTTAGGATGAGAGACGCCGCCTTCACCAAATAAACAGAAAATGTTGAAATGCGGTCTAAATTTTACAAAACTGTTTATTGTTTAAGATGTTGTAAAAAATATTCGGAGGAAAATCCTTCTATTTTTTGCTTGTTAACTTTGATTTTTCCACATCATTGCTAGTAAAAGAGCTGAATAAAAATAATTTTTCGGACAAGATGGCGCCATATGGGGCCAAAAAAACCGGTTACAACCAACATGGCCGAAAAAAGTCCTATAGGGTTCTGAGTAATTCGGAAATCCTTGGTTTTGTAGGTACATTCTTTCGTTTCGTACGTACGTGTAACATATAGGCGGTCTTCAGACCGTGCCTTCGGCACGGTCTTTCGCCCGTATTAATTAACTTTTATGGTCATTTTGTATTTTAAATTTGAAAATCTAATTTTTGTAAAGTCCAACGCTAATTTGGTTTTTCAAAATTTTGACGTTTTATTTCCCCATCAGAAAATAAAAAGCAATCTTTAGTCGATTTATTTTGACAAGGTAAATGAAATGTTCGGTTTGGAGTTACTGTTGTCCGTATATTGGTTGTGTTTGTTTTATTTTTCATTAATGTGCAAGACAAGTGTTGAGTGCAATAGTGCATGATTTTTGTATGACATAACTGATACCAGTACTAAGCTAGGAAATATTTTATTGAATGATTTGATTACACTCATTATAAAGACTTCTTCTTCTTCTTCTGCCATTACTGGTCACATTCAACATATTGAATATTTTACCAGGTATGTGTGTGCGCATGATAGAGGTAGTAAAAAAGTTAAAAGAGTGAAGTATATACAGGGTGAAGATAAAAGACAAAGATGAAGTTAGGCATAGGTGGTGGCTAGTTGGGCACGGAAGGCCTCAACTGAGCCTGCTGACTGGACTTCATATGGTAGTAAGTTCCAATCTCTGATGGTTCGAGGATAGAAGGACTGCTGGTGGGAGAGAGTGCTGGCGTAGGGGACTGCGTACGAGAGGGTGCTGTTAGTTCTGCTCTGTCTGGTTGGTTTCTGTAGGTTGTTTGCTGGGTCAATGGCTATTTTTTCACAGATGATTTTGTATAGTAGAATTAATCTAGATTGTTTTCTTCTATGTTCTAGGCTGTTCCAATTAAGTGATTGTATCATGTCGGAGACACTGGAGCGGTTGTGGTAGCGGTGGTTGACAAATCGAGCTCCTCGTCGTTGTACCATTTCTATTTTTTCTATGTCGCCTTTTTCGTATGGGTCCCAAATACAGCTTGCGTACTCTAATGTTGGTCTTACCATGGCTTTGTAGGCAGTTTCTTTGGTTTTTGTAGAGGCTATGTTTAGGTTTCTTCTTAGGAAGCCGATGGTGTTACTAGCTTTATATGTGATGTTTGAAATGTGTTGGCCCCAATCGAGTGTGCTGTTGAAGGTGCATCCTAGGTATTTAGCTGAGGTGACGTGTTTAAGGGTGTGGTTATGCAGGAGGTAGTTGTGGATGATTGGTTTCCTTTTTCGCGTGATGGATAGGACCTCGCATTTGTTGGGGTGAAATTCCATCTTCCACTTGGTCTCCCAGGAGGCGAGTTTGTCCAGATCCGCCTGGAGGCGGTGGCAGTCACTGTTTGATGCTACTGTCAGGTATGCTATGGTATCATCAGCAAATAGTCTAACAGTAGATCCTAGCCCTTCCTGGATGTCGTTTATGTAGAACAGGAACAGGGATGGCCCAAGTACAGAACCCTGGGGCACGCCGGACTCTACATTGACTGGGTCTGAAAGTTGTCCATCTAGTGCAACAGTCTGGCTTCGGTCCTGGAGGAATGCCTTGATCCATCTGTTTGTGGGGCCCTGGATACCATAGTGGTGAAGCTTATGTAGCAGTAGGCAGTGGCTCACTTTGTCAAATGCTTTGGCGAAGTCCATGACCAGGATGTCTGTCTGTTTCCCATTTTCTAGGTTTTCTGAGACTTCCGATGTGAATTCTAGTAGTTGTGTTTCACAGCTTCGCATCTTCCTGAATCCGTGTTGCATGGGGTAGAGGATCTTGTTGTTTTCAGCGTGATTCATGATGTGGCTTGTAACAATGTGCTCCATGATCTTGCAGCATATACAGGTAAGAGATATTGGGCGGTAGTTTGAAGCTTCGTATCTGTTGCCTTTCTTGTAGACTGGATGAACTGCCGCTTGGCGCCATTGTTCTGGTATTTCGCTGGTTTTGTATGAGGTTTTATAGATGATAGTCAGAATTGGTGCTATATCTTTGGCCATTTCTTTCAGTATTCGAGGTTTGATTTGGTCTGGGCCAGCTGCTTTGTGAGAGTTTAAATTTTCTAGAAGTTTTTGTATACCTTTACATGTGATGCTGATGTTATTTGCTGCTTGATGTGTCCTACTTCCCATAAAGTTGTCATGTTTGAATTCTTCTTTGGTGATGGAGATAGGTTCAGAAAATACAGAATGAAATTGTTGATTGAGGATGTTGGCCTGTTCTTTTGGGTCTGTATGAAGTTTTCCTTTATCCTTCAGTCCTTGGATGGTGCCGTTGTCCTTTTTCTTATGTTTGATGAATGTCCAGAATTTTTTAGACTTGTTTTGTGGGTTTTCATGTTCTTGGTCTAGCGAGATAACATCCTCAATGTACCCCCAGTATGCCTGTCTCATTTTTGCTTGGACTTGTTGTTTAATTTTCTTGAAGTTTTTTATGTCTAGGTTGTTGTTTGATTTCTTTTTTCGTCTGTAAAGTCTGTCTCTTTTCTTGATCATCTGTTTGATTTCTTTTGTTATCCATGGTAGTTTGTCTTTTGCTTTAGTTAGTTTCTGGGGAATGTGGTTTTGGATGCTAGTCTGTAGTCGGTCAGTGAATATGTTCCATAGGCTGTTGACATTCTGGTCCAGCTTAGCCATTTGTTTGATTGTGGTGTGCAGGGACTTCATATCAGAGCTGATGCCTTCCCAGTTGGCGCTCTTATAAAGCGGTATTTTGCGCTGGGTTTGCCTCAGTTTTACCGGACTGATGTCAAGTTCTACGAAAACGGCGTCGTGATCGGAGATGCCAGGTAAAATTTCAGTTCTTTGTACTTTACTGGGGATGTTGGTGATCATTAAATCCAAGGTGTTGTTATTTCTGGTTGGTTCTTCTACTAACTGGACTAGTCCGTGATCATCTAGGCTGGCTAAAAGAAGGTTGTGGTTTTTGTAAGACCTTTACATATTTTGGTTGCATACTTTATTGTATAGATATAATTAGCAGGTTGTGACTTCAATGCATGCTTGAATGAATTTTAATTTTTACAACTTGTGATTTGTAGTTTTCAATATAGGACTAGACTTAAAATGAAATTACTGAAACCTAAGCATATTTGTGTAGTTTACATTTTTACCGAACTTGTTACATATTGTTTCTGGGAAGGTATAGTTGGGGGAAGATCAGTCTTTTTGCAGCACTGTTTTGGTGTTTATTAAAATTTAAGGAAATCAGGGTTTAGGCTAGACAGGGTCATTGGGCCATTTGACACACATTAAAAGCAAAATCGGCCCTTTTTTGAGATCACATGTCTAGCTCTGGTGATTTTTTACAATGAAAAATATGTGTTATCACAACAATAATCATGAGTATTGGTATCATAAAGAAGTTGGTAGACAAGGCTTAATCAAGTGTTTTTTAAGCATCAATTCGTTTATTATTAAATATCCAATGAATTCTATGACCTTCGAAGTCCTGCATTGACTTGTTGTTTTTAATTTACTGAGCTATTTTGACCCACTGTTTTTGCATTCTAGCCTAAACACTGGGAAATGTTTATAAAATATTACATATGTTTTCACTTAGTAAAGTTAACAATACAATAAAGTTGATTACATGTTCTGTTTGTTACGGTAATTATTAATTTTTTGAGAATTATATTTATATGAATAATGACTAGTATGGATGTAAGAAGGTTTTGCAGTAATTTACACATAATTTTCGTTTTCACATTTTTTTTAAATAGTTATGAAAAAGTGGTTATAAAGTGGTATAAAATGTAGAGTAAAGGTCGATAGGCTGTTTACTGGTATAAAGGGTTTCAACATAACTAACTACATTTTGAGTCAGACCACTTGTTAAGCATCACCTCATTTACTGATCTTGACAATAATTTTACCTCATAGGATGAAAGCGACATCATCTTGTTTAACCTTTTTTTAAAATGGGCAACGGACATAAAGCGAACACAATAAAAAAGCTTTTACTTTACATTATAATTATGTTTAGTAATTAACATATTTTGCTTGATTCCTTTACCAAATGCTAAATTGTCGACTGATCCAAATTGAAAGAGTTTGCTGATGACATTCCAGAATGCGATAAAGTTGGAATTATCCAATTATAATCTGAAGAAACATTGTAGGAAAAGGAAAAAAATTTAAATTGAAAGAGTGTGCAGACAACATTTCAAAATGTGATGAAATTGAAATACATTCTTCTGGTAGTGTTGTAAACATTGTGGGAAAAGGAGAATTGCTTATTACAAGCAATCTTCTTTTTCTACAATGTTTTCCAGAGTTGTCTGCAACAATTTGATAAAATGTTGGTATTTTTTGTAATGGGTTAAAAAGAATATATCATATGATTTGCATGCAGATTACATATACACATGTACAGAAGATAGTAAATGCTGATAAGCAAACTAGATGTATAAAGGGTTTTGACTTCAGTCTGCTACATTACACATCTCCAATCAGGGTGTTGTTGATAAACAACCCTTTGTTTTACTTTTATTATTTTGGTTAAATGCCTCTTACAATGATAGAAACAATATTAATTAAATGCATTTTATCTCTTTTTTTTTATCATGCTGTATTAAACAGGAAAACAAATAAGTACAAATATGTGTAATTTTATTCTTTTCCGTGTTAGGTTTTGTTAAAACATTATGGTAAAAGTGAATGTTAGTTTTGTGTAAATTTTTCTGAACTTATTCGGTCTTACATGATATTTGGGTAATTCAATATTTGTATTCAAGAATCTACAAGGGTTGACATTGTTATGGTACGCTTGTTAAGATGACTATTGTGTCTACATTATAGTTTTAATCAATGATTTGAATGCATAATTTAGAAAAAAGTAATTTTGATTTAGTTAGTTTTGTAGGTTATTTAGGTGGAAAAAATGAGCTTTTTAGCAGAAATTTGACAAACAGTTCATCAATAATTGATTGTTTAATTTAATTATTTTGGGGTATTTTTGTATTATTATTATTTGACTTTTTCTTAAATTTTTCAGATTGTTTAAAAGGATTTTCACGAGTGTTCATTGAGGTTGTGTTTAACCAGCCAGTATTTTAACAGGGATATTTGACTTTAATTGAAGGAAGGTAACTATATATTTATGTAAACTTTCTATGGCATAATACATTTTGAACCATTGGCTAAAAGTTGTACTAAGCTTTGTTGCACAAAGAAAATATTTTCAAAAAAAGTCATATATATATAACAATGTTATTGTTTATTTGCAACTAATATATAACATGGCTTATTGGTTTATTTGTTGTTAGTCTAATTTTTGATTAATAACAATATTTTCTATTCATTATAGTGATATTGATCAAATAAAACTCACATAAAATTGGTTACATTAGTTATTTTAAATCAAAGGTTTTTAATATAAAACAAGTAGTTGCAACTTCAAAGATTGTTTTGCTGACACAACATGTCACCATCGAGGACTGTTTCTGGCAATTTCCATCAGGGAACTTTAGGGTTACAAGGTTTAAGTTTATCTTATGGAACTCAGTGTACAGCAATTGCTTTGGTTGGATTGATTTTTGCAAGTTGTTATGTGGAACCATCATTATGGCAATCGCAGCATTTGGATTCTATTATTATTGAAGGAGACTCTTTGTACCAACATATTGTACGTGAGCAGTACAATCATGACTTTAACACTCTCCTTAATCATGATGATTTGCCTCACCAATTTGATGCTTTTGGTCACTCTTATCAACAACAACTGGGAGAAATGTTATTTGGAGGGGTAAATCAACATGAACCATCATTGGATGTTGGAGCGCTTACTCTTTTTGATGCTGTCACAGTTGCATTTCAACAATCGCAAATGGCCATTGCTACATTTGGAGGTTCAACAATTGCTATTTTGTCTAGAAACAATCAATTTTACATATTTGATTCACATTCTAGGAATGAGTTGGGTCACACTGATCCTAATGGATCAAGTGTATTGCTAATGTTTTCATGTTTTAGTGATTTAATATCTTATCTTCATGAAATGTACACAGGCCTTGTATTTAATATATCTCCTGTTTGGTTGACAAAAGAGGTTGTTGATGAGAATTATGCAAATTATGAAAATGATCTTGTGTTAAATGGTGACTATTGTGGAGTAAGTAATCAAGATAGCTCTATAACTTGTGAAAGTTACGTAGTTGATAGATATGAACATGAAAGTTTATCGACTTCTGGTAAGGCTGAGACAACTCAAGCCAAGTTGACAGACATATCAAAATCTGTTTATCAAGAATGTTTGAATGATTTTGAAAATGCTGATGGTAAACATGATGTTAGTGATGATTTGCAAAATGTTACCTTAAGAAGGCCTGCTAATTTAAAGGGAAAAAAATCAAGATCAGGAAAGCTTCCTCTCAATGATCATTCTTATTGTGTTTTTGAGAAACAGAAATTAAGACGTAAAAAAGCAAAAAAACATCAACAGACAAGTTTACCTAGTACACAAAATAAAAGTGCTTTGCATGGTTTTGATACAGAGTCTTTTAGTTATAATACAAGGTCTGACTCGTGGGTTGGTGCATTCTGTGTTGTTGTAACTTCGGATGTTATTGATATCAGTAGAAGTACATCTAGGCCTACAGAAAGCACTGTACATAATGGTACACTTAATAGTTATGAAGAGTATATCAGAATGCAACCAGATCACTTTTGTAATTGTTGTGATCGTTTTTTGTTTGCAAATCAAGTGCATCATTTTAGTCAATCTATCAACAATGCTGTTACACAATCTCTGCGTTTTGATAGCACGACAGACTTGTGCAAAACTTGTTGTCAATGTCTTCGAAGTGAAAAAATGCCAGCATTGAGCTCTAAGTTAAACTCTTTGTTAATTGCTGAAATACCTAGAGAGATATCATGTTTAACTAATCTTGAGAAAAAGATCTTAGCTCTGATTCAGGTTTGCATGACTGTAACTATACTTCCAGGAGGGCAATATGCAGAAAAAGGCTTAATTGTTGATCTTCCTCTTGATATTAACCCTGTAATAAATCAGTTATCTGGTTTAGATAATCTTTGTCTAGTGAAATTTGAGGCTGGAAACCCTGTTGTTTCATCAAGTGGCATTTTGGTTGATCCTATTAAGGTTATTAATGCTTTTACCTGGCTTAAAATCAATAATATTCATTATCAAAATACTTCCGTGACCTCATTGTCTGCTTTTGATACAAATTACGAGCATGGTGCATTTGTGTCAGATGAACGAACTCAATTACAAAATGTTGTTTCGTCAATTGAAGAAGTGGCTTTTGCACCTGTTAACTATTCTCATGGAGGACGTATAGAGCACGACTCTTCTGTTCATACTATTACTATAACAAGGAATAGGAATAATCCTGTTTCTGTTTATGAAATTCCTTTTGGTGAAGAAAAAGCTTTTCCTTGGCTTTTTCCACATGGAAAGTTTGGGTATAATTATGTAAGAAATCAATCAGTAAAACCTAGTATGTATTTCAGATATCGTCTTCATAATAGACATGGGTTTTGGCGAAAAAATATTACATACTTACTTCATGCTGCTGTTTCCTATGATAAGCTATGCTTAAAACAAGAAATAGGCGTCTGTATGAAAATGTACAAAGGTACTGGACATAGTCACGAAAGGGAAGTGACTACTGCAGGTGATGTAAGAATTCTAAATAGTAATCCCACTATTATACAAAACTCTTATATGTTTATGAAACATATACGTGGGACTGTTGCTTACTTTCGCAATGCTTTGTACGATTTGCTTGCCATGTTTCGAAGCCTAGGGCCACCAACCCTTTTTATGACACTTTCTGCTGATGATTTGCACTGGCCTGAGCTTGGAATGTGTTTGAATGGTTTGTCTTATGCAGAAGCTGTTGAAAAAAGTTCTTTTTTTTCTAGTATGCGATCTGATCCTTTAATGACAGCGTTGCATTTTGATCGTCGTTTTTCTGCTTTGATGAAATTTATTATTAAGGGTTCATTACAACCTTTAGGTGTTGTTAAAGATTACTTTGCAAGGGTAGAATTTCAAAACCGAGGCTCTCCTCACTATCACATATTTTTCTGGATTGATAACTTGCCGTTGGAAGTTAACAACCAAACACAGAATATTGTTATCCAGTACATAGACAAAACTATTCATACACATGTTCCTTTGGAACAAGATGATTCTCAGTTGCACAGTTTAGTTTTGAGACTTCAAACACTCACATTCTACATATTGTATGAAATCATCTAGGCCACCATGTCGCTTTGGTTTTCCTAAAAAGGAGTGTACACGAACGCACCTTTTGTCTCGAATTGTAGCCGCTAAGAATAGGGGTCAGTTTTATCAAACATATCGACCAAAAGATTCTGAATATATCAATTTTTACAATCCAATTATATTAAAACATTGGAGGGCTAATATGGATATTCAGTTAATAAATGATGCTGATGGTGCTGCATACTATGTTTGTCATTATCTTTGCAAGTCAGAGCCTGACGAACTTCGATGTGCTTTAGGTAATTTGATAAATACTGTGTTTCATCAAAATCCAAACTTAACTGCCTTTCAGAGGCTATGGAACATTGGTCTCTGTGTTTTAAAGCACCGAAGAATGTCTGCACAAGAAGCTGCTTTTAGATTGAGTAATTTGCGGCTTTTACAAAGTTCAAGATCTGTTGTGTATTTGAATACACGTCCTAAAGAAAAACGGTTTCGAATGCTAAGATCAATGAACGAAATTAAAGAAAAAGAGGAAAATGATACAGACATTTTCATGAATAATATTATAGATTATTACTGTGCAAGACCTATTGGTATGGAAATGGTTTCTTTGATGTACTTTGCATCATGGTATATCAAATGTCCTCCTCCTTCTCAACAAAAAAGCAGTCGTCAACTACCACGTATTCATAATCATCCATATTTGCTAAGTAAGATGTAAAAAGATATTGAATGATAGACTATCAATATATATTTTGCTTAAAAGTCTTTTTGACAATTTATACCTTATTATTGCCAGTCTTAAACAATGCTGCTGAAATTATGTAATTAAAGAAAGCCAGACAGCATTCATTTTGACATGAAAAAAATTGTTCTTGATAAGCAGTTCTATTTTGTTATGAACATGTCTTGGTGATGTATTCAAAGTCAAATAGCTTAGAAAAAATTAACCATAATGATCAACATATATTTTAACATGTATTTTCTTTTTGTTAAGTTTCTGGATGTCATAGGATGAATATATGTGTGTGTGTATGTGTGTGTGTGTGTGTGTAAAAAGTGGAAATGGCTCATGATATTCAGCTCTACTTCAAACAAATATTCAGAAAAAGAAAGTCACCAAAATTGTTTTATAAATGTAGATAAGGAAGAAAAATCTCTACGGCATCACCAACATATTGGCAATTCAAGTTAATATGGTAATTAGGTATGTCATTTTGTCTATCATGTGATGATACAAACCAAACTAGTGTGTATTCTGAATGTCACATAACTGGTAATAAATAACATGACATAGACACACACTATATTTAGATTAAGTCGTCTTTGTATCGGTTTTGTATAAAATGGCCTAAATTCATCTTATGATGTTTTCTTTGCTAAAATATTAAATAAATGTGCATTCCTTCATTTTTGTAAGTTTAAAACGAATAATCCTATGACGTCCACAAACTTTAATAGTAGGGTCTTCATGCCGAAATTTAGATTCATAAGGCTTTAATTTTCTATTAATAATTTACTGATTTATGTAATATTACATTTTTAGGCATCGCCTTTAAAACACAAGCGATCAGGAGAGCTTCCAACTAGATTTTTAAAATTAAAAGATGAACAGGATGGCCCATGTGTGAAGTTAGCTTTATTTGGAGAGGATGCATTACAAGATTACTCTCAAGGAGATGTCCTAAGCATTACCGACACTTACAGATGGAAGACCGCATCCACATTGTCCACTAAACGCAGCTCAAAAATAGAGGTATACCTTATTTTTTGCTTTATTCCTTTTATAATGATAAACATCATTTCACATTTAAAACAAACAAAACCTTTAACCTGACCTTGTACAAAATACATATGTTTTCAAATTTTTTTTTTATTAATATCAGTACACAATAACCAACCAAAGCACAATTTAGAATTGATTATAATATTCCAAGTTAATACATAGATTGTCATTATATAAAACACACCATTTTAATATATATGCATTAGTTATTCTCATTTTTTGTAGTTCATGCCACCTGAAAGTGTTGATGTGACCTTAGATAACTACAACTTGGACACAGATCCTGACTTTCAGGAAGATAGTAACAATTCATCAGATGCTCAAGAATTTTCTGTTTTAGGAATCCAAACAGCAAATATTTACCAGTGCTGTCCTCATACAGGTAGTGTTTCAACATATTGTATCATTTACTTACATAAGATCTCATAATCAATATGTTTTTGTTTAGATGAGTTCAGTGTTTTCTGCTGTTGCTTTTAATCTATACTAGTCACACATTATTTGTGACAAGAAATAATCTTATAATATGTACTTGGTTTGAATGATATTAATACAAAAATATAGATTGTCCTTTGCTTTCTTAAATTAAGAGTTTAAACTGAAAATCAAAACACTAATATGATATCATTATGTTTATTATTTATTGCATAAGAATATTTTTCACTGTTACGGTTTAATGAATCAATGCCATTATGTAGCATTAAGTTTATTATTGATTGCATAATAATCATTCACTGTTAAGAATAAATCAATCATTGTCGTTTTGTATCATTGATTTTATTATTTATTGTTTAATAACATCTCTTACTGTTAAGATTAAATTTATCATTGACATTTTGGTTATAAATATTGTCTGTCTGCCTAGTTTTTACCTATCTTACTTTTTGATCTTACTTTATCTATAATTTTATGGATCTATTCATCCATTTATTCAACCATCTATTCATTTGTTGGCTCACCCATCAATCATCTTTTTTTCTTATGTTTGTTTATTGATTCATTGATCAATCAATAGATTTATCGATGTATCTATACAAAGCATGTAAAGTATTGCTGAAAGATGAACATTTTTGAACAAGTTTCAAAACTATTTCCCCAAACTGTATATAAATTTTCATTTCAGGTTGCCGACACAAGAAAATCGAGAATGATGTGTGTCCATCCTGTAGAAAAGCATCAGAAATTGAGAAATTTTATTCAAATGCTGTCATAGTTTTAAAAAGAGACACCAGTTTTTTGACAATTAAACTTTTTGAAGATGAACTTAAAAACCTGTTTGATTTGCCCACCATCAATGGTTCAACTGACTTGAAAAAAGAATTGTTGCAACAACTCCCTGTTAATGCGAAAGGCATTTTTTCAAATTCTGGTTTAAAAGTGATAAGTCGAAAAAGAAAAAATGTGTCTTGATATTTTTTTTAGTGTTGGTCTGCACGATCACAACAAAAAGTTGCTGAACACCTGTTTTAACTTTAAGAACTGATTTTATATTTTGTTGAGAGTTTTGATGTCAAATAATTTCTGATTACAAATACTTCACATGATCAAATAGGGTTTGCGTATGCACAATCTAATGATTGTAATATCTACACACTTATTTTATCAAAGCTAATGTTACTTTCCTACAAATAGGTTTATTCTTATGATTGTTTACAAAAAAGTTTATATAGTTTATAGTAAACTGAATCTGATTTATGTATAATGTACTATCAATGTGTGAAGAAGTTTTTTTCTAAAGCTAAGAAAAACATTGTGACAAAAGATGTGTAGTTTTTTTATCTGTTTTTCATTTTTATATTTAAAATTGTGTGCTTTTCTGTCTTTTTTATAAACTCATTTTTCTATACATACATTTCCAAACATGTTTCTTGTGAAAATCTTTTTAATCAATATTACACTTAATCAATAACTGCCTACAACTATCTTTTTACTTATTAAAAGTTTTTAACAGATAAAATAAATATGTTAAATGTTTACACAATTTTGCAGGTGTGATGAATGCTTAAAATAAAATCTTATATTCATTTATTTTACCTGCCAAAAATTTTCAATAAGGAAGAAATTATTTTAACATATTTCACATGATCAAATAAGGTTTGGGTATGCACAATCTAATTATTGTAATATCCACACACTTATTTTATCAAAGCTACTGTTACTTTCTTACAAATAGGTTTATTCTTATCATTGTTTACAAATAAGTTTATATAGTTTATTGTTAACTAAAGCTGATTTATGTATAATGTACTATTCTGGTTTAAAAAAAAAATGCCAAAAATTTTTAATAAAGAAGAAATTATTTTAACATATTTCACATGATCAAATAAGGTTTGGGTATGCACAATCTAATGATTGTAATATCCACACACTTATTTTATCAAAGCTAATGTTACTTTCTTACAAATAGGTTTATTCTTATCATTGTTTACAAAAACGTTTATATAGTTCATAGTTAACTAAATCTGATTTATGTATAATGTACTATCAATGTGTGAGGAAGTTTTTTTATAAAGCTAAAAAAAACATTGTGACAAAAAGATGTGTTTTTTTTCTGCCTTTTATTTTTATATTGAAAATTGTGTGCTTTCTGTCTTTTTATAAACTCATTTTTTTATACATACATTTCCAAACATGTTTCTTGTGAAAATCTTTTGAATCAATATTACAAATGTAATCAATAACTGCCTACAACTATTTTCTTATTTATTTAAAGTTTTTAACAGGTAAAATAGATATGTTTAATGTTTACACATTATTGCAAGTGTGATGAATGCTTAAAATAAAATCTTTTATTCACTTATTTTATTTGCCAAAAATTTTCAATAAGGAAGAAATTATTTTAACATATTTCACATGATCAAATAAGATTTGCGTATGTTCAATCTAATGATTGTAATATCCACACACTTATTTTATCAAAGCTAATGTTTACAAAAAAGTTTATATAGTTCATAGTTAACTAAATCTGATTTATGTATAATGTACTATCAATGTGTGAGGAAGTTTTTTTCTAAAGCTAAGAAAAACATTGTGACAAAAAGATGTGTAGTTTTTTTATCTGTTTTTCATTTTTATATTTAAAATTGTGTGCTTTTCTGTCTTTTTATAAACTCATTTTTCTATACATACATTTCCAAACATGTATCTTGTGAAAATCTTTTTAATCAATATTACAAACTTAATCAATAACTGCCTACAACTATCTTTTTACTTATTAAAAGTTTTTAACAGATAAAATAAATATGTTAAATGTTTACACAATTTTGCAGGTGTGATGAATGCTTAAAATAAAATCTTTTATTCACTTATTTTACCTGCAAAAAATTTTCAATAAGGAAAACGTTATTTTAACAAAATTAAAATTGCATATGTGTAACATACTTAATTTTCACCAAAGCAAGTGACAATATAAAAAAAACCCCACTATTTTGTATTTTAGTTCATCACAAATAAATGGCATATTGTTTTTTCCCTATAAAACTGTACTTATTTCATTCTTGTTTTGTTTTTAATGTGCTTTAAATTTATATCATGTTGTGGTTTTGTAATAACTTTTTTTATTTGTTTTCTTTTTTGTTGAGCAAAGATTTCAACATAGCAACTGGATAAAAACATAATCCAGAACATCTAAAATATCTACGCGTATACGAATGATATGCGCGTATACAAATGATATGCGATGGACTTCAAATCAATTCCAATTCTTATGGATCTAGATACATTCATAATCATGGTATACAGGCTATTATTTAATGAATTTTTCAGTTGCAATAACAAATAGTAAGTCAATAGCATGACAACTATACAATTTAAAAAAAAATTAAGTACCTTATATTTCTCAAATGTGTAAACATACTGCTTTAAGTTTTTGATTCATAATATATCTTTAAATATTTGTAGTATTGTCTTTTTAGTTGTTTTTTTTATCATAGATTATATTATAACAACTTTATTCCTTCAATGTGTTTTGTTTAGTAATTTTGCTTTTTCCTAAATATGTCTAAGTATGTATAACATGTGAGGTACAACAACATAGTATTTACTATTTTTTTACAAGGTTATTTGATGTTAACTTATCTAATCATATAAAATTAGCTTAGTAAGATAAATTTCATATCTGTTAATATGTATATGTTAATGGATTTCATTAATGTACACAACCTTTTTAAAAAAAGCTAACATTTTCATTATTTGAACGTTCTTTTATGATCTCAATTCAGTTGGTTTTTGATAATTTTAACATAAAGCAAACCTAAATTTGTCTTTCATCATATGTCTATTGTGTGTTAGTTTTTATAGTGTTGTGAGATATTTAATGTATGTACATACAACAAATGTTTGACAACTCAATAAAAACTTTATGTTGTATGGTCATTATGTTATAATCATCATAGGTTCTATTAGAAAATGATTCATTTCTTTTATCTGTTTTGTTATTTTGATTATTTTTTTTAAAATATGTATAACATGTGAGGTAGATGAACATAGTATTAACTATTTTTTTTATAAAGTCACTCTTTATATTAAAATGGCTATAATTTATCCAATTATATAAAATGTTAGCTTGAAAACATGAATTTTAAATCCATTAATAAGAATGTATTAATGAATTTGATTAATGTACACATCCTTTTTAAATAAGCTAACATTTATATTTCTTGAGCGTTCTTTAAAACCTCAAGTTACATGGTTTTTGATCATTCTAACATACAACAAGCCTATATTTCTCTTTCCTCATATATTTATTGTGTGTTAGTTTTATGGTGTTGATATTTAATGTATGTACATACAACAGATGTTTGACAACTAAAGAAAAACTTTATGTTGTATATTCATAATGTTATATTCATAATGCAATTAATTATTCAATCATACTAAAGTATGCTAATTAACATCAATAGAAATTCATAGATACATATATATCAAAGAATTTGATAAATGTTTTCAATATATTTACTGATCTAATCTTCAAATTCGAAGATTTATTATTGAAAATGTTTACCTAGGTATGACAAAAAATAATTCATTGCATAAATGATTCAACTTTACATCAACACTTCACTTTTATTTAAAATAATTAAATACATGTTCATGTGCTTCTGTAAATATAGTCTAGTATTTTTCTGTTTGTTGTGCAATTAGATTGTAGCATTACTGATTCCAATATTTTTTTGTCTTTTTTCATACAAACTAAATCATCATTATACATTCTTTTTGGGCATAATATTGTTTGATATTATATTTCTTACTTTTCATCAAATGTGTTCCTATTTTTCATCAAATGTGTTCAATTAACATTTAAGAAATTCTTAATTCTTTTTGTTCATGTATGAAAAGTTTCTAGTCCATATCCAATACTAGTCAAATTGAAATGCTATTTACTAATTTAGTGTTTGATTACCAAAATTATTATCATGAAAAACAAGTACATTTTCCAAGTGGGAAAATGTATTGAAGTATGCATTGTTATCTAAAAAAAAATCAAAGCTGTTTTTACGATTTGTATCTATGTGCACATACATTTACTGAATATAAATTCATAGTATTTACATCAAACTAACTTTGCGTCTAATGATAATATTTTGATGTGCTTTATGAACAACACAGCTTTTAAACAGTTTTAAATGCACCAATTTCAATATCAACATCTATTATATGTATACAAGCAATTTTATGAATGATATTACACCAGATATTTGCGAGTAAAGCACAGTACAACAACTGCAGCATTGGTTTTGCTCTACATGATATGTCCTTTACTTTGTAATTTTCACATAAAAAAGTTACATGAATGATGCGTGATATCTTATGTTGTAATCATTCTTTGCAATGCTTTAATAGAAATTACATATCATTTATTTTTCGAGTTGAGTTTTGAAATCAAAGGTAAGCAACAGTTAATTCAACTAAAAGTATCTATAAGATATATAATAAAAAGAGATAAATCATTTGTCACAAACTTTTAGCTATAATGTTTTTTGTTTATTTTTATAAAATAACAGTTTTTATGAAATAAAGTATAAAATATTTTTCTGACTTTTCTTATTTTTGTCTTAATCCAAGTTTCAAATATAATAACTTTTAAATATATTTGATTACAAGATTTTTTATCTTAAAATTTTTCTTTCCTATAAATATAAATAACATATTAACCCTCTAAAAACTGCATACTTGATAAAGTGAGTTTATTAAACATGTTACAACTAATACACCACATATTACCTGTAATGCGGTACAATTCATTGTCAACTTAGAAACTGATATTTACATTAATTGGGAAGCACACAATTTCACTTTATAGTTTTCAGCCAAGTATTATTTTACCTATCTGGTAACACCTTCAAATATAACCGAAACATTAACTTTCCCCTTAGTTTAATAAACATGAACAGAATTTGTTTTGGGCCGTGCTAACTTCTTTTGCTGCATCTCTGCAGCAATTTTGTACTTGTTCGGTAGAGTGGTTGGTTTTCTCTCGTAGTTAAGCAACGTACATCGCGGTTAGTGCCTGGATGGGTGACCCCCGATGGCTTTACTCCGAGAGGGACCCGAAACACGTTACAATTACAAAACCCAGCACGAATAATATTATCTAGAAATATTATTGTACACGAAGAAAATATAATAAAGAGATAAGACTTACATATAGATATAGGATGGCCGTGTTCCTATTAGTAATTCGAGAAGCTGGTGATATAAACGTCTAGATGGGAATGAGAAGAACTTCTATTCCAGGGCTGGGAAAAACTCATTGTAACAGGAGGGCTGGACATGCCCCCTCCCACGTGTATTGTCTGTTCTTTTGTGATTATATACACTTAGGGCATGCTTTCCCCTTAATTACAAATGTTGGTTATATACGGAGACTATACAATGGAATGAACCCTACCATGTACTTTTGGAGGGAATATTTATTACTAGTATTGATTTCATCACACTAAAGCCAATTTTCTTACGTCGTTTAGTTTACTGAAAGTCTTACGACTTCTCGATTTTACAGCGATGTTATATAATTTATAAACAAGACAAAATGTTCATGGGCCGTATGACAACTTACAATATTCCATTTGGTGGTTATAGCGTTCTGGTCTGTTTGCCTCATAGCTGGTGCCGTATCGCCCACGTCTCTTCTACGTCGATCTGAAGTGAAGACACAAAGCTGTCACAGGGATTGTCGTACACACTAGAGGGGGTGATAAACACCCGGCCGCGCCAGAATAAAAAGTAATGTATCATTTCAACTTGGTATACGCAAACATGGCGTCACATCGTATACTCATTTCATGGTCACAGTTTCAAAACATATATAAGATGCTCTATCGCGGAGAGCTAATCCCGGGGTTTTGGGTGGAGAGAAATATGCATTTAACCCATTACCAAACAATAACGATATTTAACCACTTTGTTGCAGACGACTGTGTAAAACATTGTTGGAAAAGGAGAAATTGCTCGTAACGAGTATTTTCTCCTTTTCCCACAATGTTTTCTGTCCTATCAGAAAATCATTTTCCAATTTCATCACAATTTTGAAATGTAGTCGTCTGAAAACCCTTTCAATTTTGGACATTAGAAAAATTTGGCGTTTGGTAAAGAGTTAAAGGCAAGGCGAGAAGCCAATGGGTTTACAAAATATCATAAAAAAAATCAGAGTCTTAAAATGCTATTTGTAATCAATGGCTAACAAGTGGTGTGATCGTAAATGCGATTGCCTAACAAATACCACGATGACAAATCGATTGTTTACCAAGTATATTGTTCGTGAACCGACCCGTCTGTAGGTTTTGTTATTTGTACATGTTTACCACCATGTGCAGATTGTATACTTTGTCGAGCATGTCATCTATACCTATTTTACGTTTAATCTGATATTTCATAAGTCCAACTGGTGGATTCGTAAATGACATAATTCAGCCACTACATTTTTTTATGATGGCAATTGTCTCAGCGTTTAGGGCTATATTTGTAACAGTTCTTTAACTTCGAATTACACTCAATTAAAAAGGAGATTGATAGTATTTTGAAAATAGGTTTAGTTTTCAAAAGATCTCCAAATTTGACTTTAATAGTTCCGTATCACTTTAACTATCCACGTTTCGTGTCAGAGTATATGAAATAAGCCTTATCCATCACCTGACAACCATAAGCAACTGTTGTTGTCTATCACAGACGTTAGGACTACAGGGTTTTAAAGGTAAAATGCATCCGTTCCTAATGCAGAAACAAGAAATAATCTAGGTAGCCTTTTTATTCAGACATGTTACTCATACGTTGATGTTTAACTTTTTATTGACAGTTGTATGTAATGCACTGCGTTGATAGACAAATGCTGGGCTTATATGTATCTTGGTGAAAATAAATTCTCTGTAACGGTATTCTTAGGTTACAAACACAAGCATGGACTATTTTCTATTTCATTTTTATCGTAAATGCTTTTATTCAACGTTTCCCTCGATTACATTGTCAAGTGCTGATGATCTGGCTGGAATACTTGTAACATACTTGATTCTGGAGATGCAATGGTGAACCTTTCCGTGGTCGGCATGGTAACCAAGGGTCCCTTTGTCGTCTGAACTTGGTTTTCGGAGCCAGCCAGGTTACACATTACAATAGGATATCCCTGCAGAGTTACAGATCAATGATATCAGTCATATGTCATTAACGAATAGTACGTATATAACCTTCATATGGATTGGATGTCATTATCGAACCGTGCAAACAGAACCTTTATGAAGGTTTTATAACATTCACGACTGATACGAACATAACATTTATAAGAACAAATCGTACACAACCTTTATAAGGACTGTATGTCATTAACGAACAAATCGTACACAAACTTTATAAGGACTGTATGTCATTAACGAACAAATCGTACACAAACTTTAAAAGGACTATATATCATTAACGAACAAATCGTACAAAAACTTTATAAGGACTGTATGTCATTAAGGATCAAATCGTACACAAACTGTATAAGGGCTGTATGCCATTATCAAACAAAACTACACAAACGTTATAAGGGCTGTATGTCATTATCAAACAAAACTACACAAACTTTATAAGGGCTGTATGTCATTATCAAACAAAACATACACAAACTTTATAAGGGCTGTATGTCATTATCAAACAAAACTACACAAACTTTATAATGGCTGTATGTCATTATCAAACAAAACATACACAAACTTTATAAGGGCTGTATGTCATTATAAAACAAAACTACACAAACTTTATAAGGGCTGTAAGTCATTATCAAAGAAAACGTACATAAACTTTATAAGGGCTGTATGTCATCATCAAACAAAACATACACAAACTTTATAAGGGCTGTATGTCATTATCAAGCAAAACATACACAAACTTTATAAGGGCTGTATGTCATTATTAAACAAAGCTACACAAACTTTATAAGGGCTGTATGTCATTATAAAACAAAACTACACAAACTTTATAAGGGCTGTATGTCATTATCAAACAAAACATACACAAACTTTATAATAAGGGCTGTATGTCATTATAAAACAAAAACGTCCACAAACTTTATAAGGGCTGTATGTCATTATCAAAGAAAACGTACATAAACTTTATAAGGGCTGTATGTCATCATCAAACAAAACATACACAAACTTTATAAGGGATGTATGTCATTATCAAACAAATCGTACACAAACTTTATAAGGCATGAATGTCGTTATCAAAGAAAACGTACACAAACTTTATAAGGGCTGTATGTCATCATCAAACAAAACATACACAAACTTTATAAGGGCTGTATGTCATTATCAAACAAATCGTACACAAACTTTATAAGGGTTATATGTCATTATCAAACAAATCGTACACAAACTTTATAAGGGCTGTATGTCATTATCAAACAAATCGTACACAAACTTTATAAGGACTGTATGTCATTATCAACACAAAACGTACACAAACTTTATATGGGCTGTATATCTTTAACGAACAAAACGAACAGAGCCTGTATAAGGATTTTATGTCATTAACAAACAATACGCACAGAATATTTTTTAGGGTTGTATGATAGTAACTTGCAATACAAAGACAACTTTTATAAAGGCTACATGTCGTTAACATGATATACGAACAGAACCTTCATAAGGGTTGCACGACATTTACGTAAAAATACGAATAGAACCTTTATAATAATAGGATGCCATTAACAAACAATACGCACATATCCTTTATAGGGGTTGCATCCCATTAATGAGTAACGTTATCTTAGTATCGGCGATAATGATAAAAAAGACAGACAAAGCGCTTTTATATCAGCGAAAAGGTATCATAAACGCAGGCCATACTGACATTGTAAAACAACATGTACAACACCTGTTTATCAAAGCACGATGCTAACACTTTAAATATAACCTCGTCGATAGCGGTGTTACACAATACAATCAATGTATAAGGTCATTACCTCATATCTCCGTGGTAAAGGCAATTTAACCCATTACCAAACAATAACGAAAACTGACTAGTTCGTTGTAGACGACTCTGGAAAACATTGCGGGACAAGGAGAAATTGCCCCTAACGAGCAATTTCTCCTTGTCTCACAATATTTTCTGCCCTATCAGAATATTTTTTTTTTTTCAATTTCATTACATTTTGAAATGTCGTCTGCAAACTCTTTCAATTTGGGACAGTCGAAAATTTGGTGTTTGGTAAAGGGTTAACAGTATAGAGACACTACTTACCTTTATTTCGGCAATAGTGACCTCGCCCATTTTGATAGGGACGGATATGTTAACGTATGTTTTCGGGAGAAAGCTCGGTCCATTATTCCGTATATAGTAGATATGACGAAGGTGGAAGACTCGCTCGCTGTTCGGATCGCCTTTATACCTATACTCATCAGACACTGTGGCACTGGAAACATGGAGAGTTAAACTGATTCATGATAAACTCTATATAGTTAAGTCAATAAAGAAGCTTGAATCGTGTATGGACATCTATAACGTCACGCATTATAAGAGCCCGACGTTCATCCATCGGAATTCAGATTGATAAACAGAATATGATTATGGATTATTTACCTGTTATATGGACCTGTATAAAAGGTATAGCAGCGGCGTAAATGTATGTCGTGGATTTGATCACAATATCCAACTCCAGTGGACCAGTGAAGCTATTATCACTGAAAGTGGTCGGGTAAGATATTTATAAGAAGGGATAACCTTTGAAAGACATCTGCTTTATACAGTAGTCATGCATAGAGAATCTTCAATACACACAAAGTACGCGCTTCTACACAAATACATTTATACTACATTGAATAAACACAAAGTACGCGCTTCTACACAAAGACATTTACTACATTGAATAAACACAAAGTACGCGCTTCTACACAAATACATTTAATACATTGAATAAACACAAAGTACGCGCTTCTACACAAAGACATTTACTACATTGAATAAACACAAAGTACGCGCTTCTACACAAAGACATTTACTACATTGAATAAACACAAAGTACGCGCTTCTACACAAAGACATTTACTACATTGAATAGTTGTCCGAGATACCTTACCTCCGAATATAAGGAAGGCGCACGCTGTGATACGTGTGAGTTGAAAACCCCGAACCCGAATCAAAATTCACAATTCCAACTAAATAAAATCTACTTACTTTTCATAGATTTCCAGATCGTATTTCAGTCGAACAGGAATTTCTCGCTCAAAGACGTTATTGCCTGGATTGGAATCGGCATACGCCTGGGCCGACACCACTTTTACCTGGTTAACAAAGGACCAATCATAGACTAGCGGGTAAAAAAACCGACATGTGGTGTGGGAATTCCCATAATATAAAATATGCTAAACGACAAACAATTGGAGAGTTAGAACATCTGGTAGCATGCAAGCAGGTTGTCTGATATCGTATGTATTTCTAACAACATTTTAAGATCTAATGTCTTGTAGAAATTGACATCGACAAAAAACTGCAAAATATATTACCAATTGGTTTCACTCTTTGAGACACATATAAATGTTTTTTTTTTATGTCTTGACATTTTTTAGTGTATAATGCACTTGAACCCTCGTTAAAGACAGTCAATCCTTTATAATCACATTTGAAAAAAGAAGGTAGAAACCAGCGGGGGCGATCGATCCTATGATAGACTTGAGATGTTATCATTGTGTTACGAAAATGCAAATGAATATGAATTTAGTTAATTCAACACTAGAGAAGCCCTAAACGCGATAAGTTTAGTGTCAAATAAATCGTTCTTTGTAATAAAGGAAAAGATGAAACAAAAATAAGGCGAGAGGAAATTTGATTTGTTTGGGGGATTATCTTACAATGGAAATTGAATAAAAACGGTATTTGGAATAGTCTCTCAAACACCTATAAGTTTTAATGACCATTCAGAAGTAGATTATTGCGTCATTATACAAACTGTATACATTTCTACGTATACATATGAAATCTAGGTTTGATTTTCTTCAGAGGTCCCTGGTGTGGATAAGGTTGAAATATACAATGAAATGTTGCCCGTTAAAACTTAGATACAGACCGTTTCAGTGTCTCAACCTGGTTCTGTTAGATAGCAAGGTGAAATGCTACGCTTTAAAACTTACAGTTATAGAAGGTTTGGTGTATCAACCTGGTTCTGTTAGATAGTAAGGTGAAATGGTACGCTTTAAAACTTACAGTTATAGAAGGTTTCAGTGTATCAACCTGGTTGTTAGATAGTAAGTTATAGTGAAAAGTTACGCTTTAAAACTTACAGTTATAGAAGGTTTGGTGTATCAACCTGGTTCTGTTAGATAGTAAGTTATAGTGAAAAGTTACGCTTTTAAACTTACAGTTATAGAAGGTTTTAGTGTGTTAACCTGGTTCCCTGTAATCAGGCTTTCACGTGAGATATCGAAGTGCGCCGTCACCTTAAAGTTTTGGTTCTCGTCCAGCCTGATGCTATCCGCCGAGCAGTTTAACCAGGTCTGTGGGTCTCGCCCCACCGTCTTACCTGGCTTACATGTGGCTCCAACTATACCCGAGCTGGACCTGAAAATCACGCAATGAAATGACACTTACAACACATGTTTTCCTTCTATATAATATATGTATTATCATAGTAAATAATACACAATCGGGGAAAAAACCAAATACGTAGATATCGCATAAACAACAGGCGAAATTGCTCCAAATCATACTATTTTAATCCGTTATGTTGGTCGGAATACATTTTGAAAAGAAGAATGTATTGTATTGTTCGCCTGAAATTTCGTTTTCTTGCAGTTGATCAGTTGGACAGGATGGTCTATAAACGACGAAGCGAGCTTGAACTCACCAGCGCCCACCCGACCCTCAGGTTGATTTGAATGTCTACATGGACAGTGTATACTTTATAAACATGATTGATTCTCTTTCGGTGGACTTATCTAATATTGGCTATCCATTTTAACATGGGCCATATGTGAAGTGATTACTACTTATCCACTTAGAGCCGGCAGAGTAATTGAAAGAGTTAACGCAATGTAAACAAATAAAGCACCTGAAGATCGAACTCGAACAAAAGGGCTTCTCCCTTTTCATAAGTTACGTGTGCAGTGTCCAAGTATTTACCGTTTAACTTGGTGCGTTTGTTTTATCATTTACATACTAACTCCATCTTTATATGTTTATAAGGGTTGACATAGAGTTATTGGCTAAGGACACAGACATTGTGACCTTTGTATGAAGAGACATACATTTGCTGTTGAAGACGACTTCCATTTTCTTCTTGTCTGCCCCATGTATGACGAGTTTCGAAAATAACTTTTTAAAGGAAAAGAAACATAGACATCATAGTAGCATATTGTCTTACGAGATGACTAACATACAGTAACATTTATGTTGAATAACTTGCTTAAAGTATTAGACGTTTTAAAAACCAAACAATCACTGCTTGGAAAATATCAGATAATATAACACAACAAATAATCTCATGAATTATCATTATAGGTATTAGCAAAAACAACATGGCATCGTTACTCATAAACCTATGAATTATATGAATTATGTATTATAAGATGCTAAATATCGTTTGATCATTTGTATAAGCCATTCCTTTCTAAATTTACCTGTGCCATTTTAAGTCTGCATTAACAAGACTTGTAAAGTTCGCTCTGTACGTAGAGTTAGCGAGAGTAGTGATAATCGTCTCAACCTGAAAACACAGACATCAAATCAACTTTCAAATAGAAAAAGCAAATTCTTCAGCATTCGTAACTGGAAACGTTTTCATGCGACAAGTCAAATAACAGGTATATCAAAAGTGTGGGCTAATCTCCCAGAATCGAAAAGGTGAGTATTAAAGGAGAGTACCCTGGTGACAAAGCGGTGTCACCAGGGTACTCTCCTGTACCCAGAGTGCTCTACCACTCCAAGATGGTAGAGCACTCTGGGGACAGAAATCGTTGAAAAATGACTAAGTCCGTAGGTTCCTGGGCAAAAAGTTGGAAAATAGTAGGTTCCTGGGCAAAAAGTTGGAAAATTGTTATAAAGTTATAAGTTTTTAGGTTAGAGCAAGAAATAAGAAAGAATACCCTGAAAATTTCTAAGCCCGAAAATGGATCAAAAGTTCAAATTTTGAGTAAAAATGACTAAGTTCGAATTTTGAGTAAAAATGACTAAGTCTGAAAATGGGTCAAAATTTCTAAGTTCAAATTCTGAGCAAAAATGACTAAGTTCAACTACTAAGATTAATTGACGGACGTAAACATAAGAGAACTGTGGTATAGGACCATGGTACTCTCTAACCCTTAAAGTTAAATGACTTGACAAATGTGAGAAGTTCTTTCGAGAGAACTGCGTTTGGTGTGTTCCCTATGGAACAAAACTGTGTTCAGATGTTAGTTCTTTTTCTTCGGTATGCGTGGTATCTTGAAGTTGTTGATGTTTTTTTCGTGTTTTCCTTGACCGGTGGCAACGGATATTTGGTGTTTGTCAACTGCTTTCTGCTTTTTGGGTGATTCTGTTGGAGCTGTGGTTTTTCGCTTTCTCGATGTTGATTGTTGTGAGGAGGTTGTCTGCGTCTGTTTTACAGCATTTGCTAATGCATTTACTAGTCTATGCAGACTTGTTTTGTCCAAATCAATTTCAATCGGCAACTTGACTGGTGTCGATGTAACTTCCATTTCCAGATAACTTGAATTCTGGAGCTTGTCAATGGTATGGTTGAGTTGTTGAATACTTGTATCCAGACATTGCAGCTTCGTAAGGTGAAAGTTAAATGTCTTTAATTCGCTCAGGATGCTGTTCATTACACTGTCTTGCTGCGACTTCAGATGTCGAACTTCATTCAAAATGGTGTGAAGTAACGTATTGTCCCCCGTTGGCAGCATAGTTGTTTGTGTTGAATTATCAGGCTGGTAATGGTATTGCTGTGTCTGGTAACTCTCAGGTCCAATGGTATTTGACATCATATCAGATGGTATCTGATTGTCATGAGAGTTGAACGCCTCAGCAAGTAATTCGTCAAAGTTGATTTCCATGGTTGTTCCGTTCAGCTACAAAGTTGAAATGATAACGCTTACATGAAATGACGTCGTTTTTATACAGCCAAAGAGGATTGAAATAATATCCAATGAAATTAGAGGAATAACGTCCAATGAATTAATGAAATACTGAAGTAAAGTCCAATAGACGGTGTGTCCGCTGGAATGGAGTGGCTCAAAGGTGTGAGCATCCAAAATTTGCCCCACACACCGGACATCTTCGATGACGGCTGTAGGATGACACTATGTTTCCGTGTTGTCGCCACTCCACAGTCCGTCGGTACTCTACTTTAACAATTCGGACATCGTCCTCCTGTGGCCTTTGATGGATAATTGCCCACATGTCAATCAACCCTCTCTGCAAGGTGTTTAGATCCTCGGAGACTTTTAGGATTGTGTTCCGTAACTGATCCATGCTAGCAGTAGGAGTAAAATAACAGCGTAAACCTCAATTGACGTTGCTTTTATACTGTTAAAGCGGGTTAACGTCCAATGAAATTAATGGAACACTGAAGTAACGTCCAATAAGACTTGGTGTAAGTAACGTCCAATGGAAGTGCACGTTGGTTACAGGGAATAGGGAAAGTTATTGGCGGGATAACTGAAAAGGGGTTATTGAGAATCCTGATACAGAAATTCTCATACTTAGTAATATAGGTATAAGATTAAGGGAATGGGTAAACGTAACACATCTTGTATGAGGGTATAACAATAAAAGACAAAATCATGTATTATATTGAACAGTAAACTTTTAATTAACTTTGTAAGAACAGTAACATATGAACTATATACAAGTAAAAGTAAATCAAATTACAGTTTTATAGATTTTGTGCACAAAGTTCCATAATTCTAATAAAGCCATGTCTTTATAAACTGATCGTTTCTATGATGGTTGATTGTATAAAACGTTTTCTGCAAACATTTTGGTAGGTTTGATCCTTGTGAAGCAGCGGTTAGAGCGAATATACAGTAAACCCCACATGTTTGACCAAGTAAACTCTGTAGAGTCTGTTTATTGAAAGTCCATCTTGTTGCATGGTCCTGAATAAAAAGTTAAGTACTTCCTTCTCCATTGGTGGGAATCCGTACGAATCAAAGTAAAAGATATCGTTGTTTGCGTTGAATATCACGGCAACCCAATGTTCGCCTTCTTCAGTAGAAGGATCTGTGTTAACGATATAAGCTTTGATATGGTACGGTTTTCGTTCCGGTAGTTTATCTTTTGAAACCACTTCAGCATTTAGATTTTTAATCAATACACCACAGTCCAATATATGTTGTATTTCATAGCCATACATATTTGATTACGTTGTTTTTAGTTTTTCCACGAGTGTTGTTCCTTTTCACGCCAATTATCCAACCACATATCGTTAAATCCGCAAAGTACATTTGTTTTTATACTCTGCCATAATGTGTAGGCTTCTACAATTTTACAATCATTTAATTTGTTACGAACCTATGGTTTCTATTATGAACCTAGCTCGCAACGAGAAAAGAAAGATAACCAGCAACAAGTATTACAAACAATAACAAGTTTATTTGATGAATTATAATAGCAGAATGATTATAATACCTGTGACAATCACTTCAAGAACTATGATTAATAAATCCACAGATCCTTTCAATTATTCTAAGCTCCCCTAGTAACAGTCACTCCAAGAACTATAATTAATAAATCCACAGATCTGTTCAATTGTTCTAAACTCCCATAGTAAATTCCAACACTAAGTGATGAAGCAGCAACACTCTGTTAAATCACACAATTTTCACAATAACATAGATCAAGTACTTTTTGATAGCATACTAGTTTTAGTCACACCAATCAACTCATTGGTTTCTCTTTTATAACCCTATAGAACTTTCTAGTTGCACCCAGTAAACTTATTCTTGTTAGAACAATCTGGAATAGCTTTAACAATCAAACACACACACACAGGGCCCCTATAAAGCTATGAAGATTCAGTATTGATTTTTCCGGACCCTTCCAGTTACTTGTTTATTATATAATAATGTTTCTAGAACATTAAAGAATTAAACATCTGACAGAATCTTCCTGATACTTATTTGTTTATTTTGATTAACAAGCATGCACTAGAAGATACTAGGAGAACATGATAAACACCTAAATATAAACATTCTACTCCCTTCTAGACCCTTTAGTGGGAATTCCAACTTCTATGTCACATAGAAATACGAAACAATCTCTCTCTGCAGCGATCAAAACAATAATTCATATGACAAATTGTAGTTCTTGTAAGTCTGGATACCACTTCTCCATAACTTTGTAAGGGTTTAAGTTCATCATAGCTTCATGTATGAGTATGTTTGTTTGTTCGTAACGGGTCCATGAACAAGCACATAGGATGTTGTAGCTGACTAGGGTGATCTATCTGACATCCTGGACACTGATTATGCACTTCCTCAATGATTAAGTTCTGTAACTCATCCACCATATGTTTATCAAAGGATGAACAAATATCCAGTCTTCGAACGTTTTGACTTTTAGATGGATATTTCACATTCTCAGCTCTATCTCGTAAACGTATAGCGTATTCATGTCCCACCATCTTGTTAATAATCTGTGATGATCTCTCTTAAACTGTTAATTTCGATTTGATTATCAAACTCCGCAAAGACAAGAACGTTGATGACCTGAGCAAGGGCTTGTGCAAACTGAAGTTCTATCCTTAGATTTCCAGTTCTTATAGGATGGAGATGTCCCCCTTCACTTCCTTGATCAGGTGTGAGATCATATCCCCAGATACAATAACCATTTGCGTAATCTTCTTTAGGAATGTCAAATGATTTGTTAAGTCCTAACGCCGAAACTGTTTGATACATTGACATGTATGATTTGAGAAATAAGTTGTTCTCAAAGTCAGGTTCAAATGGTCGATTGTGAATACTATGTCCATTACAAGAAACATCCAACTTTGAAAGGTTAAAGTGCCCGAAATAAAATGGATTAGTATTGTAGGCACCATTAAAAGCAGCATTTGTTACCATTGCAATAAAAATACGTTTTGGAAGTTGTCCTTGAAATAAATGATCTTCTACTTTTGACTGTAAACCATTTCCAATAGTAAATGTTTTTACTTCCACTCGTCGTAGTGGAATTTTCATGTGATTCTGAGCAATTGCTTGATTAAGACCATTTGCAATAACTGGAAGTAACTCAACATTTCTAACATTAAGACTAACTTTCTCAAGTACCAATTTTGCAGGGACTGCACCAGCTCCCCCAGTTAGACAAAAGTTTAAAGGAGCTCTGTTTAATCTTAGACGAATTTCAACCCCATTTGGTAAATATTTCTCTTGTTGAAATATATCGAGATGTAGTCTGTCGAGTAATTCACAGGTTTTACTTTGTGATATTTGATTAAACCTTAATTTAAGCCCCGCATTTTCTCCATCAATGGCTAAAGCGTTGAATTGACCGGCAGTATCGTTTTCCCAAAGATCACCAGCATTTAAATGTGTTAATTTACTATCTTTGCTGTACGACAGAAGATTTTCAAAGTATGCTTTGTATGGATATGTGTCTAAATTACTGGTTATCAGTTTGTTGTTTAAGTACAAATCGATACTGCTAAACATGCTATGCAAAAAATTATTAACTGGTGCAATGTTGTCATCGGCATGCAAATTAGTGCTATCGGCTCTTGTTATTTTAAACCTTAC
Source organism: Cerastoderma edule (assembly GCA_947846245.1). NCBI lineage: Eukaryota > Metazoa > Mollusca > Bivalvia > Cardiida > Cardiidae > Cerastoderma > Cerastoderma edule. The sequence goes on from OX401414.1 coordinate 8,331,116, forward strand.
ATACAAATATGACTGTGACAGGTCTGTCCAATACTCGGTTTGAGGTGGAATGTTGAATTCGATCGGGGCATAATTAGATAACGGTGCTACAGGAAAATGTTCAATCCATTGACTTTCTTGCATAGATGTCATTGTGGGTGGTACAGAAACCACATCTAACTCAGATTAACTGCATTCGCATGACCCGTTTTGCATCATCTTTAATCAAATATATCTAAGTGTCTTTGATTTGCAAGACGTTTCTTTGAAATGATCCTTCTCCTTCGAGATGTAGATTGTAACTGAGATCGTTTTTGAGGTTTTCTTTTATTTATCTTTGGCTTTTGAAGCAAAGTTTCGCCAACAGCTATGGCAGTTTCTTTTGCACGCGATAGTAAAACATTTTTTGTTTTTTTACCACGTAAAAAATATCTTGGGCTGCACCTATTCCTTGTTTTTTTTTGTTTTTTTTATATGGGTTTTACATCACATCAACATTATTTCAGTTATGTAGCGATGCCCGACTCTTAATGATGGAGGAAGACCCCATACTCAACTGCCCACAAGGGCTGGTCGAGGCGGGTAGAACCATCGACATTCCGTAAGTCAGTCGGGAGACTGCCTCTCATGAAAGTCCCTATCCCTCTCAGTATTTGAACCCACGCGGAGAGGGTCCATGTGATTTCAAGTTCTGTACTCTAACCACTAGGCCACGGAGGCCCCCTATTCCTTGTTTAATACCTTCTTTCTTTAATGCATGCAAACCTGTTTTTACAAGTGGTGTTACAGTTCTTAATGCAGCTTTGAATAAAGAACCTAAGCCATAACCATATTGATGCTGCACACCTCGATAAACTGGAATCATGTTTTTTCTCAAACTTTTTTATTTTTTCTTAAATGTTTTTTATTTTTTCTAAAATGTTTTTTCTAAAATGTTTTTTATTTTTTCTAAAATGTTTTTGGTAAAATGTTTTTTCAAAAATGTTTTTTTGGTTAAATATTTTTTCAAAAATGTTTTTTTGGTTAAATGTTTTTTTATTTTTCTAAAATGTTTTTTCTAAAATGTTTTTTATTTTTTCTAAAATGTTTTTGGTAAAATGTTTTTTCAAAAATGTTTTATTATTTTTTCTAAAATGTTTTTTTCTAAAAAGGTTTTTTGTGAAAACTTTTTATTCGGTAGTGAAAACTGTTTTAACGAAAACGTTTTATTTATTTTTATTTGTTCCGTCGAAAATGTAACTTAACGATTGTCTTGCCAACTACAAACTGAACAGGAATACCTGCATCCCCAGTTATTTGAATGTTAATTGTATCAAACTCTGATTTTGAAACTGGAATGTATTGAACATTTGTTATTTCATGGTTGATGTGCTGGCTACCATGCACATTTTCGTGAGCATTAGATGTTTTAAAGGGGGTTACACGAAGTATTGGTGCTAGGGTGTCCCCAATAACATTATATTCTACAATATCTGAATAAATGTATAAATGGTTATATCCTGCATCTAAATTTGGACTGTATTTAAACATTTGCATAATGTTATGTCCTGGATATAATGTTTCTCCCATAAATTTTGGATCACCGCCCAATTTTAAAAACAGAAAAGTGTGGAACTTTACTCCTGTACGGCCTATATTATTGAATCCAAACTTAAGTCGCTTAAATTCCTCAGCATAACCAATTTGAAATGTTATGTTTCTTGAAGCAAGTTCATCTCCTATACAGTTTTGTAACACCTCATTCATTACACCTAACACGTGTGCAGGACTATTGTAAGATCCTGGTTGAAACTTAAAACGTATACCCCATTTACTTGGTTTGCCTGAGGTTTTGTTTTTCTCAATAACATTTATTGACAGATCTTTTTTCTTATCACTTTTTTCTATTAACTTATATAAATCTACATTGGCTGTAATGATTTGAAAATCTGCTTCTTGTTCAGATATATTAAAAAATTGTGAAGGAGTTATTAACTGAGCCAATCCAACTTCCCACCTTTTTTTCAAGATGAATTGTTTTTGGTAACTTAACTTTGTAACAACATTGTGTGTTGTCAGGATACATGTCTAAAGAACTGTCACTTGGAAGAGTTAGATAAAACGAACTCATGTTTGCCATCTGGAAAATCAAACTGTTTGTTTTGTTTATTAAACTTAAGTCCTGGGGATGGTAAAATATAACCTAATGAACTGTTTAGTAAAATTAACCACAATTCCCGATTGTCACTTTGAATACTTAAATGTACTTTTGATGTTGCGATGATTGCATAAATTACAATAATTTGTGAAACAAAAGTAAACTGATTTTTAGGAACACGATTTCCGCAACATGTATATTGGGTAACTTTGCCACTATTTATACTTTCGGTACCAGACTCAATATTACACTGAGAATGCATGGTAGATGTAGTCTGTTTTTATATATCTTTTCTGTAAAGAATTCGTCAAAAGTTTCAAACAACATATGATTCTGGAATCCAACTTTGAAATTTTTTAGGATAACCTTTCCAATTCACTTTTATTTCTTTAACAACACGCTTTCCTTCACGTCTTGTACGTTTATCAAGCACTGATTCAATTTCATAGATTTCATTATCTTTTATAAGTTGTAATTCCTCACCATAAAATGTCCCCATAATCTGTTCATTATTTAAATCCTTTAACTTGTAAGTTATTGGTAATGTGTTATTTACATGGGTTATTTCAAATATTTCTTGTGTCCAGTTTGGTAAATAACCTTTATCAAACGTATGTTTTGTTTTATTAATCCGTACTTTATCTTTTACTCTAAACTTTGGTTTTAAATCTTTTTTCTTTAACTCTTTTTTCTTTGGAGAATACAATATCTCAGAAATCTTAGCTTCATTGCATGGTTTTACTGAGTCTGGAGAAGTTTGAATACTTCTGTGAAAAGTTGTATTGTAATTATTAACTAACTGCTTAAGTACATCAACATAACGTCGTGTTTTGTTATGATTAAAATATTTCCACAAATCGTTCGACAATGCTTGCTTTCGTTTCTGGATTATCAGTTGTAAAAAAAATGAATTTGATTCTTTTTCAAAAAATGTTGAAATTCTCTGTTCTTAAATTCTGATCCTTTATCAGTTTGTAAAGACAAAGGTTTTCGTTTTGACTTTTTCAAAATCGACTGAAATGCAGTAATTAAAGTTTTACCCGTTTTATTTTGAAAATACATCAATCACACAAAGTAAATATCTGTTATTATTATTTTGTTTCGACATTTTCTGCATATCGGCTAAATCTGCTTGCCATTGATAATCAATACCTCCCACAACAGTCTTTCGTCTTTTAAATTTTCTACGAATGGGTTTATGCAACGTGTAGGTTGTTTCACCTTCCAACCATTCTTTAACGTCTTTATACTTTATCTTTTTTAAAGTTGCTTTTGCTTTTTGATACAAATATCTTGGGCTAGAAAATGCTGTTTTACTTTTTGGATCATAGTACAACTTGTTCAATAAAGAATTTAATTTACGATGTTGTCCTTTTACCAAGCCTCCCATCTTTGACGGTTTGACCCAACGTTTTGTTTCTTTATAGTTGATTTTTTAACAGTCGATGGAGGGGTCATTAATTCTTGGGTATAATAATCTTTTAAACGTTCTTTTTCAACGGGGTCTGAGTACGGCGATGCTTTGTGGACTTTACTTAGAGATTTAAGTCGTTTAGATGTTTTTGGTGTACTCATTTTTGGGGTACTCATTTTCGGGGTCCTAAAAGTTATTTCGTTATCACTATCACTATTTGTGTGATCGTGTTTGTGCATCCATTTCCATCTAACAACATTTCCAACACCTTCTTGTGGAACATTTGTTTCATTTAAAGCCTTTGAAAATGTTTCCCAGCCTTTCGGTTCAACACCTTTTCTTTGGCGCAATGTATCATTTATAAGATCTATTATATTAGATCCAGGAATTTGTGTTCCTTTATATGTTACAACCCCTTGATTATTCCAAGATAAATTGCCGTTATCTTCAACATATTTAAAAGCAATCCTGCTTTTCTTTGCATTGTTTTGGGTACACTTTGCAAAATACGATCTTGCATTGTATCAGATACTACGTTTTGCTTATGGGTACTATCTGATGGTATAATATTTGAGGGCACTTTAACTTTTTCGAGTGAGTTTTGTAACTTAAACAAAGTTTCACCATACCTTTGAGCCTTTTCCGTTTCCGATAATGCAGAGTTTTCCAAAATAGTATTCATTTTGCTTTGTTGTTGTGCAACATCTGTAACTTGGGGATTTGGTGGCAAACGTGGGTTATGCATTTGTTCCGCTTTAATTCTTTTAATCTCTTCTAATAATTGTACAGGAACAACAGCCATTTTTCTGACAGACATTCTTTACAAAGATTTGATTGCACCACCAATACCTCCTACTACAACTTTTGTTAATAAAGGCAATAATGGGCCTAAAAGAAGTGGTAGAAATCCTCCTTTTTGATTTAAAATACGTTTCTTCTTTTGAATAGAAACTGATTTTGGTGCTAAACTTCTAAGACGTTGTCGCTTTGAATGCAATTTCTTCTTTTGAGCTTCTGTCAAAGGAACATGTCCTTTTAAAACATTGTGACAACATTCTGATACACATTTTATGACTGGAGATTTTGCTTCCTTTTTTTCTTATTTTTGGGGTAGATTGTAGCATAGCCATAACCATTGGACCGTGTTTTTTAATAAGTGGCGTTTTCTTTACCATGTTGACTCTTTAACTGTCTTAAACAAACTGATATCCATGATGTAAAGACATCCTTCTTTTATAAAATGTTTTATAAAATGTTTTATAAAATGTTTTATAAAAATTGTGATTGCAATGCAGTAAGTGCAACTCGTGCAGGTTCCGATAAGTTCGGATTATTCAATGGTGAAAAACGGGCAAAATTGGCCTGTACACTTCTTGGAGATAAACGAACTGCAGTATACTCTGGACTTTTTGGTTTTTCTTTTGACTTAACATATTGTTTTGCATCCTGTCTAAGCTGGTTCAATTCTCTTTTACCAACATTATATTCATCCTGAGATCTTGGCGATAACGACGTTGACGGAATGTCTTGAAAATGCAATTTACGAGGAGTCATATATCGAATATATTTAGATCCAATATTGTGTAGTCTGTGTACCATTGCTTGTTTTTTAGAATTCATAGGAGATTTTATGGGTGTTTTGGCTGCAGGTCTTCTTCTTTGTGTAATAAAAGTTTCATCAACTTTGATTGTTTGTTTTCTTTTCGGGGTATTTTTCTTTCTTTTCGGGGTATTTTTCTTTCTTTTAGGGGTACTTGTCTTTCTTTTCGGGGTACTTGTCTTTCTTTTCGGAGATTTTTTCTTTTTTGATTGTCTGGGTTGTTTTGAAAAAGTTCTTGCAGTTTTTTCACCATTCCAACGTATTAAACTTCTTATAATAACACCTCCTAAAAACCCACCACCGCCAGGTTTTAAAATAATTTTGCGTTTTTCATCGTCATTTATCATGGGATCCGATAACTTTTTTACGTCGTCTTTATGTTTTAACATGTAACTAGCGGTTTGTTTCGGTAATTTGATTTTACCATCTGTGATTTTCTTTGCCGCTAATGTAAACCATTTCAGCATTTCTTTAAACCCTAATTTTAACAACGCCTCTCTTGCATGTTTATTTGTTTCCTGACTTAAATTTTGCAATGCATGTAAAATCGATGATGATGTATTTGGTAACGCCATCTCGGATTGTGTATCTCCTTAGACCGTATCATAAAAAATGACAATTGATTTTCATATACATACAGTTTTATACTGGTGAATAAATAATAAGTCCTTGATCTTCATTTTGTGAATACCACCGATGAAAAATATCTGTACGAAGTCGTAATTCTCGTTTTGTTCTGGCATGAAAGTCAATAACAAGATATCCATGGTCTTTAGACGTTGCATCATTATAAGCTGGAATCAAATGTGGGGCTTGCATTTGATTTGCAAGTGTTTTAATTTGATTGTTATCTCTTTCATTTCTAAACACAATCATGTATCGTGCATTCAAACTTATAGTTTGACTTGACTTTGATTGCTGAAACATGTTCTGAGTTATGTAAATAACACTTGCATTACGATGATGTCCTTTTCTTGTAAACCATAACTTGATTTTTTCTTCATCCTTGTCCCCGAGCATATCATCAAATACAATTAAATGTGAAATGATGGGATCGCTAACAATTTCATTTTCATCCTCGGGAATACCATCGATAAATTTTATGAAGTTAAATGATTCTTTCATTAAATTGTAAGCAGGTTGCCATTCTTTGTAACACCATACCACTTTTTCTGGTACAATATTGAATAAATCTTCACGATAGTCAATAAGTTTACGGACAAATTCTGTTTTCCCACATCCACTAGGTCCGCTTACGTAAATGTTACAGGGGTGTTGAAACAAAAGGGATTGGATATCCATTTCTTGGATTAACTTGTCTCTTCAAAGGATAAATGTAAAATGACAACAAATGCAACATTTAGTAAATTTTATCCTTTAAAAGTATTTAAAAGTATTGAAAAGATAAAATTATTCAAAACACAATTTTGTTAAAGTTTCATACAACGATATACATCACTGTATTCAAAACTTTCAAAATCTTGTTTACGGTAGAAATATTTCATAATCGAAGTATATAAGTTGCAGCAAAAAATCGCTGTTCTTCCGCGATTTAACTTCAAATCGTCAGAGTTATCATGACGTTGACTGTGTACTTGATGACTCCTTGGGACTCGTTGTTTTACCGCCAGTTTACATTGCGAATGACGTCATTCGTTAAACAATTGCACAATAAATGACGTCATTCAAACTGAAAACTGGCGGCGGAACAACGAGTCCCCAAAGAGTCATCAAGTACACAACTGGGGATCTTGTAACAAATACAAAACAGACAACAGTTTATCGATGAACATATTTTTATTACTCATAACTAACATGTTTTATCAATGACTTATTGACATACAATTTGAAATGAATGTGATAATAGTATATGCAACAATTTTTATACAAGCATTTTTATACAAGTATTTTTATACAAGCATTTTATACAAGCATTTTAAACAGTTGATTAAAAATCATAAACACGGTGAAACACATTTTCTATTTTGTATTCACGTTCAATAATCGTTCTATACAGTTCAAAATTTCCTATTTCCCGTGGATACTGATGATCGAAAAAGTAGAATCGGACTTGTCTCTCCATCTTGTACAAGTTCCTTGTAAACAAATGTGAACACACTTCTTTTTCTGAAACATCTCGATCAAAAATGATATATCCTTTCACAGCTATGCATGGGTGTAACGAATTGTCACTTTCCACAGGATTTGCCGCATATCGTACATAAAAGTTAAACAACTCGGCTTTTTGTGAAAGCGTGTTGAGAAATTGTTCTGTTATAGTTTCATTTTCAAAGTAGGTTTGAAATACCCATCTAGATGTATCTCGTCTTTGCAGTCCCGGTTCAATGTAAAGTTGTGTAATAAGTCCAAATGCTGCACTATTATTGAACCGCATATCCCTTATCAATAAATTGATGTAGTATTGAATATTATACATCTTCAAAGACGATTCTCCTTTTTTACATCCATTGTGGAAGCGGTGTATCCAAAATGCAATACAGCCGTATTGAAGCTCTTTCTTTATCTTATCTTTTAAAACATGCAGATTAACGAATTCTTTGTCAACCTGTTCACGTAATTCAAGTGGTAATGGAAGCGTGTCTGTTCCTTCCATCTTTAATGAGTGTTTAATGCTTTTTTCCTTCTACGCTTTGCTTTCATATGTTTTCGTCTTAAGCTCTGATGACCATAAGGAATAGTTTCAACTTTATTGACAATGACTCTTTTTGTATATACAGATCTAAATGTTTTTGTCTGAACTTCACTTTTGACAGTTCTATCTTTATTATCTTCTTATTCTACAGTCATATGTAACCTTGATTTCATTTGTACGATCCATCATGCATTTTGTAAAAGTATCAAAATTAACAATTTGACTAGTTTTGTAATCTAATGTTATACCCTTTACATTACATTTGCTTTCAATAGACCCATCTTTTGTTTGCAGTTGGTAGGCATAATTTTTTGGTCCAAGCCCTCTTAACTTTGTAATTGTATTGTCTGGCTCTTCATCAGTCCATTTTCCTAATCGCCTATTGACAATGGGTGGATTCCATAGCGTTGGATCATGAATGTACATACAACTATCAGTATCAAAGTACAAAACCCTATCATCTAATTTTTCTAAAATACTGTATAGCTCAAGTCTTGCATACGCTGTTACGTATGAACCAACTATAACATTTGCTGTACTGTGAGTTTGCACATGATCTAACTTATTTTCATAACTCACTAAAACAAATGGACATTCATTGTCAAATATTTCAACATGCTTGATAAAAACCTGTGGATTGTTGATCAAATTAAAGTATTTTGCAGGATCTTTAATGTATTCAATTTGTGTCATGAGTTCACGTTGAGCCAGTTTCCCCCACAAACAATTAAGCATAATTTTGGCAAAAGACCGTTTAACAGGATTTTTTTTAACCAAGTTTGCATCAAGTTCAACACCTTCTGCATTTTTGTAGTCAAGAATAAATTTTTCTTTGTCTGATTTTGACTGACACCAACCAGGATAACCACTAGCCTCTAGCTTAATTTTCAGAAAGTTGTCAACATAACCTTTGAAAAATTGATCCGATAAAGAATCAAAATGCCATATTTCATACACATGAAGCAAACAATAACAATTATCCAGAGCTTTAAAAAGTTCAAGAGTCACCCAAGTTCCTACCAAGGCTCTATCATCTTGTTCATTTGTACAAACAGATAAACTATCTTCTGCACATTTTCTACACAAAGGAAACATCATTTTGTTGTTGCAATGTGATGGCAAAACAGGGTGCAACAAATTAGCTGGGGGCAAAACTTTGCATTTAATGAGACCTTCATATTGACGAATATTGTCAATGTCAATATTTTCTGTTGTCAAAATCGAGGGATGACCTACAGGGTATGATTTGTATTTACACACAAATGGGTAAAGTGAACAGATATCAATGTATTTGATTTCTTTTTCATCTTTAGAGTCAATATCATGAGATAATTTTATGGCATTACATCTCCCACCATATAACCCTTCCCTTGGATCTATTGGATCACAATGTGGAAATATTGATTCAATGTATTTTTTGTATTCTTTGTCTTTGAGTTTTGCATCAAACTCATGTTCCCACATGACATGAACATTGTAACCTTTTTGTTTAATGTAAGCTATCCTATTCATTGTTTTTTTTCAAACAGAGATTGCATGGTTTCCCCATTAAATGGATTTGTTTGTAACCGATTTGGATAGCAAACTGGACAGCCGTGATACAGATCCCCATGAAACTCATACACAGTGTTGGATTCTTTATGAAACCCGTCTACACTATAAGGTCCAATTTCATATTCACCCCCGTTTTTCGCATGCTGATTAAAAATATTATTTTCATTTGCAACACTTTGAATCCAGCGTATTCCTTTGATAGAAAAACGACGTTTGGAGGAATCTTTGCTGGAAATAATTGCAATTTGACCTTCTGGCAAATAAGAACTACGCCATACTTTATTGCAGGCATCTGCAATTGTTATAGCTTCAAGAAAAGGATCGATTCCTCCATGTTTGATGAAAACCTTTCTGAATTGACCACAACCCCTTCTCAAAATGTCTACATCTGAACGACAATATTCTTCCATCTCCTTTTTGAAATCAAAGATTTTATCATTTGTAACCTGCTCGTTATACCATTGCATAAAGTTTGACCTTGCTTCAGGAGACATAAAATTTGGCATGTAATATGAACTATCCAAAAATGGACCAATATAATCCTGAAAATCATCCGTATTTGCTAAATGCGGAAAAAAACCCTTTCGTAATTCATCAAGTCCAAATGTAACAGGAAACTTGGCTAAACCAAAACTCATGAAATTGTATGAATCAATCAAACAAACACCATTTAGTTCCAATTTCATAATATTATTTCCATTCATGATTAATTTTGGTAGTTTTGTTCCTTGTTGAATAATATTTTTCAAAATGAATTGCCCATCGTAAGCTTTGAAATTGTGTGCAATTGCTGTCATACTTTTGTGACAATCAGCGAAAAGCCAGGTACAAAATTCATGTAAAGTGTTATTTCCTTGAAATATAACTTCCCTACCTTCACCAAACTCACTGCATGTTGTACAATGAAAATTAAATGGTTTATCAATACATATGTCACAATCTCTATGAGCAATACAATAATTTGGAATATGGACACCAGTATCTTGTTTACATTCAAAGTAAAAAAATATGAACAATGGCTTTTTGATCTTTTCTTCACCATCAACGTATTGTTCTGTCTTACTTTCGTAAGGTTGAATATGACAACGATGGTCAAGAGTTGTTATCTGTTTGCAAAAGCGACACTTTTTCTTTCCTGCACAAATGTGCTTTCCTTTTCTAGATTGAAACTGTTTTCCACATTTCCTACAATTTTTTACCAATTGACAAATGGACTTGTGTTATTTTCCATAAACACTCTTATGGTTGTCAAAACAGATTCTATCAAAAAATATTCTATGACATTGATTGCATTCATATGAATTACCACTTGACATACATTTAACATTCCCAAAACAACCTTTACATTTATTTGAACACAGATGACATTCTCTGTTTTGGTAAGCAATGTCACAGAATTCACAATAATGATTACATCCTAAAAATCCTCTGGTATTTGTGATGTAGTCATAATGGTTTTTGTGAAAATACCAATGTATAACCTTGGTTTTAATGTTTTCTACACCAGGATGCAAATATGCCATTTCTACTGATGAGTGTTGTTGATGTACCTTAATAACATAATCTTTTGCATACAAATGAGTTTGAATAATGTTATATTCATCCTGACCACAAGGAGTTAATGGTGAGATTCCTGTTTCCTCAAGTAAGTTCTCAGCTTCGTTTTTCTGAAGATTTCGATCGGATCTTCGAATAAGTCCCCATCTTTTTTTCCACTCCTCGGTAGGTTCACGATTGACATGACACATTCCGACAACTACAGCTCTTGCAAAACACATACTGTCTTTGATATTGTTAATTTGTACTAACGATGTTTTCTTCTTTGCAAACACAGCATAATCTATTGTTGATTTTGCCATCCTACCATATCCTTGTGGTGGGTGGGTATGCGTAACATCAAATGTCATGTTTCCATCATTCATCCGAAAATCTGCATTGGATTGTAACACTTTTTCAATTTCATTCAAAATAATACTTCCATTTAGTTGAGCGGCGTCTGTAAAAGGAATATGAATCCCCATATCCAAAGCTGGGTGATTAATCGTCATTCTGATTTTATCCATGGTTCGGTGTGTAACATCAAGTTGATTTGTTTGGTAACATCATCAAATAATGGTTCAAGTTGTTGAGGAGGTAGTTCCTCAAAGTTTTTGAAACTTGCATGTAATAAATGTGATTCCGTTCTAAATTTGCGGGACTGCTTGTTCGTCATAGATTTCAGCTCGTACATTTTTTTCATGTCCATCATTTCAGATTTTTCATCGGTAAACTCATTTTTTGAAGCACTGTCTTGTATCATCTTTACAGGTTTCTTTTTAGGCGAAAAAAAGTCATCATCACTATAATTCTCCGATTCACTTTCTTCCGTAACTTTAATTCGTTTCCATTTTTTCTTTACAGGTGAATTACTCTCTTTAAATACCATCTTGATACTTTGAAATCTAGTTTAACATTGGTTTGAAGATCATATCATCAAGACATTTTATAAACTCGCTTGTGATTCAAAAACAACCGTTCCGTATAAATAGAAGTCAAACATGGAACAATGTAACATTTACATTTCATTCTTCTTACAGAACAGACGTAATATTAAAGTTGTCAAAATGGCAGAGATTGTAAACAACTATCAACCTGCAAAAATATGCTATGTATATGTTAATTCATATACGCACGAGTATGAAATTACCAACATTCCTACCGACTACGAGATCAAACATGTGGGAGTTTATGTTGGGGCGTTTTCATCTTACGACCAGTTCAACCAGGATGTCTACCAAATTTTCAAATATCGACAATTCGACATACTAGGCATTGATGAACTTTACAGACCGCATCAAAGCAGACCTAAGTTTTGCTTCGTGTGTCACGACGACGGACATTGGTCTAGTAATTGTCCTGAAAAGACAAAACGCGTCGGAATCTATACGTATGTGTACGTAAACCCGGTTACACATCAAGTTTTGTTTTCAACACAAAACGAACTTTCACAACATCGGGACATGGATTTCGTTGGAACATTTACATCGTATTGTAACGAGTATAGCAGATATTGTTTGAAAACAAGAAAAAGTGTACGCATCATTCCAACGGAAAGGATATCTGCAACAACTCTATCAACTCAAACTACGGAGGAAATCAAAACAGACAACAATCAGTCTGTACAAACTTTGGATTCTAGTGAAAAAATGGAAATAGTCGACAAGGACAACAAAATCAAATTTGAGGATCAACCGAAAGAGGAACCGAAAGAGGAATCGAAAGAGGAACCGAAAAAGGAATTGAAAGAACAATCGAATTCAAACATAAACTGTTTTTTCTGTAAATCAAAAAAGCATAAGAAAGGTGAAGTGTGTTCTTTAATTGTTAAGAAAGAAAGTGCAAAACCTCAAAAGCGAAAAGGACGTGTATGTTCTGGTATTCCTAAGAAAAAGAAAAAGTTAGAATTATAAAAATTTATCAAAGTGTAATGAACTCTCAAGTTAATATTGTTCCAAGAAATGTTTTAAAAATTTTGTTGTATGTTTAACTGTTATTATATGTTTAACTGTTATTAAATGTTTAACTGTTATCATATGTTTAAGAAAGAAATAAAAGTATGTAAACCAATTCAATTGTTTTTTATTATTTTTGTTTAGAAAGTTTGACAATTTCAAGAAAAATCTTTCGAGAACATTGTGTAGCCCTTAAAAGGGCTTCCGTGGTTTCCCTATTGTTTTAGAAATAGGTTAAACCAGGATATAGTTGTTGGAGTTTAGCCTTCCAAGCAACATTTTCAGTTGGAGGCATAAACTCCGAAAGGTCCGGGTATATGTTACCCATCTTAACGATGGGTGTACGAGTATAATACTCATACCCTCGCCTTTCAAAGAAAGCACAAAGTGCTTTCCGCCGGTGGTTCTTCACCTCTTCATCCACCAACTCCTCCTCCTCCCGGATCCTGTCATCGTTGGATCTTTGCTTTGACTTGCAAAACAGCCGGCGAAGAAATTTTAAAAAAGACTTCATTTTCAGAAATATGATTTAAAACAATCAAATCATACCTTTTTATACAGTTGTGTTGACCTACTAACCTACTGACCTAGCAGATAACTTTAACATTTTCGTTGACCTACTGACCTACTGACCTACTTCTTAAATATTTAAGATACTTCTTAAATATTTAAGAAATTAACCAATCAGAATGATGATACTTAAACATTACGGTATGCGTGAATTCTGAAAAAGTTATCTTCAGTTTTTATGCTAAAACAGTTTTTATCATCACAAAATATGATGTTATATTTTAAACAAATAAAAAAACTTTCAGAGGCTTGGGGTTAAAATATGTCGGGTCATTTCAAGCATGTGCATATTTTATAAGGGGGTACATTTCTTTGTCATCATAAAATGCTCATATGGTAAAACAATTTGACAATTTGAAAAGGAAATCTTTTCGTGGGATATGGTTGACCCTAAAAAGGGCCGTTTGGGTGGAGACTGTTCAATGATAACAGCCTCAAATCTTCCCGCAAGCCGGACACTTGCTTGCACTTCGGCGATCAAGTCGCCTTAGCTGCTGAGCGTCCAGTCCGGCATTTAGGTAGAACGGCGGCTCATCGTCGTCGTCCCAACATTCCTCGCTTTGCGGAAAAAGAGGTGTCTGTGACGGTGGCGGTGGTGGTGGTGGTGGTGGCGGTGTCAACTGTCTCCTCAGTTGTTCAAGTTGGTCGGAGACCATCTTGACTTGGTTAATTAAGTCAATAACTTGACGCCTTGCTGAATCCATATTGCCACGAAGTTATGACTGTTTTCAGATTCGCAAGCTTTTTTATACTCCGCATTCCGATATTTAAATATTTAACCAATCACGTTTTTAAAACTAACGTACACTTCTATTGGACGTTACTTCAGTATTTCATTAATTCATTGGACGTTATTCTTCTAATTTCATTGGATATTATTTCAATCCTCTTTGGCGGTATAAAAACGACGTCATTTCATGTAAGCGTTATCATTTCAACTTTGTAGCTGAACGGAACAACCATGGAAATCAACTTTGACGAATTACTTGCTGAGGCGTTCACTCTCATGACAATCAGATACCATCTGATATGATGTCAAATACCATTGGACTTGAGAGTTACCAGACGCAGCAATACCATTACCAGCCTGATAATTCAACACAAACAACTATACTGCCAACGGGGGACAATACGTTACTTCACACACCATTTTGAATGAAGTTCAACATCTGAAGTCGCAGCAAGACAATGTAATGAACAGCATCCTGAGCGAATTAAAGACATTTAACTTTCACCTTACGAAGCTGCAATGTCTGGATACAAGTATTCAACAACTCAACCATACCATTGACAAGCTCCAGAAGTCAAGTTATCTGGAAATGGAAGTTACATCGACACCAGTCAAGTTGCCGATTGAAATTGATTTGGACAAAACAAGTCTGCATAAACTAGTAAATGCATTAGCAAATGCTGTAAAACAGACGCAGACAACCTCCTCACAACAATCAACATCGAGAAAGCGAAAAACCACAGCTCCAACAGAATCACCCAAAAAGCAGAAAGCAGTTGACAAACACCAAATATCCGTTGCCACCGGTCAAGGAAAACACGAAAAAAACATCAACAACTTCAAGATACCACGCATACCGGAGAAAAAGAACTAACATCTGAACACAGTTTTGTTCCATAGGGAACACACCAAACGGCCCTTTTCAGGGCCAACCAGTTCTCTCGAAAGAACTTCTCATATTTGTCAAGTCGTTTAACTTTAACGGTTAGAGAGTACCATGGTCATATACCACAGTTCTCTTATGTTTACGCCCGTCAATCAATCTCAGTAGTTGAACTTAGTCATTTTTGTTCAGAATTTGAACTTAGAAATTTTGACCCATTTTCAGACTTAGTCATTTTTACTCAAAATTCGAACTATTTTCCAACTTTTTGCCCAGGAACCTACGGACTTAGTCATTTTTCAACGATTTCTGTCCCCAGAGTGCTCTACCATCTCGGAGTGGTAGAGCACTCTGGGTACAGGAGAGTACCCTGGTGACACCGGTTTGTCACCAGGGTACTCTCCTTTACTACTAAGGTGTTTGACTTTGCATGTTTGGATAGCTTTATTTGTGGACAATTCAAAGTATCTTTAGGTGATGTTATACATAGATTGAATGGTCTTGTGCTGAGCGTGTACTTCTTATACATAAACCAAACCACAGACCCCGTTTCACATTATTTGATGATAAAAGAGATAGGTATAAAAAATTGAGCAATGTAGCCACAGAAGAGTGCAAACAATCCATATACTAACACTATTTCTAGCTATCAGTCGGTGACGAGAACGGTAACAATCACCCATGTTTACCTTTAAGAATGCGGGAAACATTATACCCTAGCCTACCAAGTACTGGGTTTGTAAGGTAACCTAAGTCGAGGTTTTATCCGCCTTTCGTCATAAAGTTTGTTTCGATAACCAGTGCAAGGGTACGGCTTTGGTGCAAACTTATCATAACGAAGATTACCTGTAATTCGTCAGCGAAGTCAACATAAATCGCCGTTTCGTCCGTGACCTTCTGAACATTGCTTCCGACCCGGCCGCCAATCAGACTCATTTTGACCTGCGTCTGGAGATCGGACGTACACTTCTCGACATTGTCACATTTATAGTCGAACTCGATCTGAAATAAACAAACGTGTTGGCTTGCTGGAAGGGTCTTTGCTTGTAAACGAAATATACGGTTTAACCCTTTCCCAAACGACGAATTTTCGACTGTCCCTGATTGAAAGAGTTTGCAGACGACATTTCAAAATGTGTTGAAATTGAAAAATATTCTTCAGAAAGAGCAGAATACCTTGTGGGAAAAGGAGAAATTGCTCGCTAAGAGCAATTTCGCCTTTTCCCACAATGCTTTCAAAAGTCGTCTGCAACAAAGTGGTTAGATATCGTTATTGTTTGGTAATGGGTTAAACGCGTTGTTTAACACTTGTTTTGAACCTCAGAAGGTATGTTTTGATAGTTACCGGAGTTTGTAAAGCCATAGGCCCTGCATGAGTTGTGCCCCCATATGATATGTGCTATACGTCATCACAATGATGTTTAACCGTCGCATGATCTCCCAGGCATGATATAATTCCGTATGAGTTGACACTCCCCGCATAACATTTGTCTGCGCATGATAAATATAACAAGCATAATCTACATTCCACGCATGATTTCAGTCTCGTAAAGGATATTTGTACTCACAGACGGTATGCACCGTTGGAAGCTGTTAAGTATGTACCGTAATAACCATTACATGAAATGAGGCGCGGTTAAAGGCGTAATTCAATGTTGTCAATGTCTCCGCGGATGATCTATATTGAGATGACGGTTTAAGCACCGTATCGTCTGCTTCAGATAGCTAGCTATTTGTACAATGAGAATGGTTTAAACAACGCAACAAAACTAAACAAACGACTAGCCTAGATTCATAAACCTTAGAATACTAGGTAATTTTATAAAAATCGATTTTTGTGTAGTCTGCTTTTCAAAACCTTAAATATCTGTTAAACTTTGATGGGGAAAGATACCCAGAGGAGCAAACACGTTTGATCACAGGTCAGCCGCCAATTTTTTTGGCGGCTGGCCTGGATCCAACCCGTTTACATAAGCATGAGGTCGGTTCCAGCACTATAAGGGATAACATTAGTTGAAGTAGAATACAATGAAGGTCTTAACCCTGATAAACAGCGAATACTGCGTTGATGAACTTTGTTTGTTGGTCCATGACAATTTGTTACAAATAAAGAAGGATGGATAAGTTAAAATGATATATGCATTTTCCTTCAAAAATACTTGTTTCTTCAATGTTTTCTCATCGAGACAATTCCCAAAGAGCTCCTATAGAGTATATATTAAAATTAAAGCTTTGACACCGATACACCCGATTTCCGGACGTCTGTAGCTCGGTTTTATAGTTATCTGTACACTAATGACACCCCTCGTCTGGTACCCTGTTACATACATCTGAAGTTAAAGTCGACTCGGTCTCCTCGTCCAGAATGGGGTCCAGCTGGTCGAAATCGTCCATGTGAATGGGTACCAACTCGAACTGACCTTCGACTCGTATCTTCTTCCAAGCATCACGTGGTTCAGTCTTGTTCTTGTATTTCTGTAAAACATTCAAAGCTTTATAAAGTATCGTCCTTAATAAGTTTACAGACGACTGTATAGGTGTGTTTGCAAGGGTAGGTGGATTTATGGCCTTTTGCAACATTTAAATAACAGTTAGTTCACTATGATGATATTACAACTTAACACTATCCATGCTTTGAAAACATTCGCAAACCGGCTTTAACGAGTATATAACCAAAGGGCCTGTTTCATCAACAATCGTAAGCGGAATTTTCACTCTTGAGCTAGATTTTCTCTCTTAGCTGTGTTTTATCTATGTTTTCTCTTTAAAGTTAAGAACGAAAAATGCTCTTGACGCTAAGAGAATCCCGGAACTCTTATGTGCGAAATAACGTCAAACATTGGCTGATTATTACTAGCATATCATCGAACATAAATAGTAGGACGCACTGCAGTGTAAAGTAAGTGAGTGAGCTAATTGTTTATTATTGTGACATGTGTATAACAACAAAAACTATATACATTGTAAAGGAATACATAATAAATCACCCGGCCCAGCGTGCTTATAAGTCATCAGGATAGAAAACTTTTGATAGGTCTGTAATAAATAAGATATAAACATGAAAGTGTGATAAATATCACGGCAGCGGTGTTCGTTCCCGAGTTATAAATAGGCATGGCGAGGGCCAGAAGATAAGTCAAGCCATGGTATACCGATATAATGCATTTCATGTTAGGCCAGGTCAGTGTTAGAAAATCATCATGCAATCAGCTTTCTTTTTATTTAGTTTTCTTACATATTCTGCCTTAAAGATGATTAATAGTAAATATGCCTTAAATGATAAATGGTAACAAATAAAGGTTTGAATTATCAACAAAGACGTTTAGAATGTTCACGTATTCCAGTACGTTTCGAAATTAACGTTATGTCAGTGATGTCGGTTAAAACAAGATAGTTGCGAGGGTTTTCATTTCGCTACTAGCTAAGAGTTTTTTTTTTTTCGCTCTTACTATTGTTTGTTAACCCATTACCAAACAATAACGGCATTCAACCACCTTGTTGCAGACGACTCTGGAAAGCACTGTGGAAAAAGGAGAAATTGCTCGTGACGAGCAATATCCCCTTTTACCACAATGTTTTCTACTCTATAAGAACATTACTTTCTAATTTTATCACATTTTGAAATGTCTCCTTCAAACTTTTCCAATTCAGGGCAGTCGAAAATATAGCGTTTGGTAAAGGGTTAAAACATATAGGAACCGAACCGTCGTGAGATTTTACTCGCTCTAACCAAAGTGTTCTGAAGACATTTGATGAAACAGCCCTGTTAAACTCATAATTGGTGATAAGAGAAATGTTAATAACAGGGTCTTATTTCAAATGTATATGATTTCTTCTCTTTTTTAATCATATGATAAACAACTGCTTATTGGTTGTTTAAATGAATGATATTGCCCTGCCTAATTTGGTCAATCTCTGAACAATGAGATCGTCTTGAACACAGAACCTATCGACTATATGGTTGGTGCTGAGTCGGTAAAGATTGTCTGATTCGGCTAGAAACCTGCGGAATGCTCGCTAGAGGGATCCCTTACAGTTTTTCTCAGCGACGCCAGATAACTTTTCTCCATCACAGCATCAAACGTTTATTTCCATTTATTCACGGCGGGTCAAGTAACTGGAAACGCTCGACATAAAAAGATCAATAGTTATTCAAATAATCTTACCAGGACATCAAGAATGTATGTTCTCTGATTATCCGAGTCCGTGTTTATGGTAATGTTTTCCGCCAATACGCTTGTGCCTGAATCACGAAACACGACCCGACTAGCCCCGCCCTCACTCTCTTTATACAGCGTGTCGGCATCAAGCGTCCACTGTATCGCTGGGGAGTGCAACACATAGCTTTATTGTGTTACCTTTTTGACAACCATGCGATATATGTAACTATGTGTTAAAACACTAAATAAAATGTATCTAATGCGAAAAACTGATTTGATGGTTTGATCAGGTTAAAGCTCGTGGTGTTTATTTCTGTAATTATAAAGTCCTGAGCCATCATCTCAACTGGGAAAATAAACTAGTAGAATTCACTAATTGCCTAACAATATGGGAAAACAGATATCTAACATTCAAAAGGAAAATACAAGTGACTAAAAGCCTGATTTATTTTAATCTTATATATTAAGAAATAACATGTTTCTTGAATGACACAGCTATTTTGACGTGAAAATGACAATAACACGTGTTATTCATATGACTTCTGTTCTATGTGTTGAGAACAAGGCTCATTTTTGTAAACAAAATTGGTACACGTAAAGAATTGCACGCTCATTGAAAAGTTAATCAGGCCAGTACCTGAAAATAAGTTACATGCATTTGAAAAGGCAAATGTTAAGATGACATTGAATTACAGTTTGACATAATTCATTCTAAATATTAACAGTAACACACCTATTGTTTTATAAAAACTGATCCGACACTGATGATGGTACCGGAGAACTGTTTTATAAATATGGCCGAACTGATTTATATATCTACCCAGGGGCGTAGGTAAGTCTTTTAGTAAATGAATACAGGGCTAGAGGCTCTTGGACATGCTCTAGTTTTAGTTCCTATGTTCCACCTGGTGTAGGCTAAGGGTGCTCCGATTAAGGAAATATCTATACACTACAGGAAAAGAATCATGGAACGTACACAAGATGGTCAACGTAGACTTTACTCGTACCGAGAGTCCAGGGCTCGTATACCCGTTAGGCGAGGTGAAAATTGGCGGGACTAACCCACAAACCGGCGCGAGTACTGCAGGGTACCGTTTTACTAAACGGTTTACGCTTATGATTTGGGTTAGTCTAAAACAACAATTCATCTTATTTCGATATTGGGCGAAGCAATATTGCAAAGTAACACATCATTGGAATCGGTTCTTCGAGACAATTCCAATGACGTGTCACATTGCAATACTGTCCTTTCATTTAAGATACTATCCATGTGTACCAGTTATGACTTACGCAAATATTTTCCTTAAGTTGTTTAGTAAAACGGTACCCTGGTGTATTGTTCAAGAAGCAGTTATCAAGAGTGACTCGATAGGCTTTACTAAGCCTCCTTCACAATCGATGAAAAACAAATCAATCAAACAAACCAACAAACAGCATAATGGGCCAATGTGTATACAGGAGTATACTCTGCGTACAGGTAGCTACGCGCCTGTTTACCTGTCTGTACTGTGTTTCCCCCGTCCCGCCTCGGAACGTCCAGGAAGAAGCTAACGTTTAACATGAAACACAGCGTCCCTTTGACCGAGCAGGGTAGGTTGAGAGGTCTCAGTGGTATCGGGTTTGGGCCCATGTCTATCTGACCCGTTATATGGACGATCGGGCGGGCACGCAACATCACAGCTCTATCCGAACTGTAGGCACCAACCAACACATCTAAAATAGCATAGGTATAGGCTAGCAGCAAAGCAGTTCTTTGCTATAAAAATGTTTGACCAGCTATAATCAAACAACCTAACGAACACTTAAATGGTATTCTGGATCATGTTTGTCCTGTGTTAAACGACTACACTTTACAGATAAGAAGCTTTAATTAAGACTTGTGCCTTGTACCTAGTTGATTTTATATACATGTATATATTTATTTATGAACAACGAGGTACAAGACAAAGGTCTTAATGGAAGCTTCTGATGCTTGCAGTGAAGTCAGGTACTAGGCTGCAAGCATCAAAAAGACAATGTCCTCTATACGCTGTAGTTAATCGTTTAGAAGAGAAAACAAATGCATGCTGGTATCCAAAATACCACATAGGTATTCGTTAGGTTGTTTGATTATAGCTGGTCATTCAGTTTAGTGTCTTACCTTAATGGATGACACTAAATACACCATACGAGTAACTGTATCTAGTTACGCATTGTCAGCAATACCTTCTAGCCTTAATACATGAGACAGATATACACCATCTGGGTAGGCTTTGTCATAAATATCTAATAGCCTTAATACATGAGCCAGATATACACCATCTGGGTAGGCTTTGTTATATATATGTCAACTAGCCTTAATACATGAGACAGATATACACTATTTCAGTAGGCTTTGTCATAAATATCTAATAGCCTAAATAATTGAGACAGATATACACTATTTCAGTAGGCTTTGTCATGAATATCTACTAGCCTTAATAAATGAGACAGATATACACTATTTCAGTAGGCTTTGTCATAAATATCTACTAGCCTTAATACATGAGACAGATATACACTATTTCAGTAGGCTTTGTCATAAATATCTAATAGCCTAAATAAATAAGACAGATATACACTATTTCAGTAGGCTTTGTCATGAATATCTACTAGCCTTAATAAATAGACAGATATACACTATTTCAGTAGGCTTTGTCATAAATATCTAATAGCCTTAATACATGAGACAGATATACACTATTTCAGTAGGCTTTGTCATAAATATCTAATAGCCTAAATAAATAAGACAGATATACACTATTTCAGTAGGCTTTGTCATGAATATCTACTAGCCTTAATAAATGAGACAGATATACACTATTTCAGTAGGCTTTGTCATAAATATCTAATAGCCTTAATACATGAGACAGATATACACTATTTCAGTAGGCTTTGTCATAAATATCTAATAGCCTAAATAAATAAGACAGATATACACTATTTCAGTAGGCTTTGTCATGAATATCTACTAGCCTTAATAAATAAGACAGATATACACTATTTCAGTAGGCTTTGTCATAAATATCTAATAGCCTAAATAAATAAGACAGATATACACTATTTCAGTAGGCTTTGTCATAAATATCTAATAGCCTAAATAAATAAGACAGATATACACTATTTCAGTAGGCTTTGTCATGAATATCTACTAGCCTTAATAAATAAGACAGATATACACTATTTCAGTAGGCTTTGTCATAAATATCTAATAGCCTAAATAAATAAGACAGATATACACTATTTCAGTAGGCTTTGTCATGAATATCTACTAGCCTTAATAAATGAGACAGATATGCACTATTTCAGTAGGCTTTGTCATAAATATCTACTAGCCTTAATAAATGAGACAGATATACACTATTTCAGTAGGCTTTGTCATGAATATCTACTAGCCTTAATAAATAAGACAGATATACACTATTTCAGTAGGCTTTGTCATAAATATCTAATAGCCTAAATAAATAAGACAGATATACACTATTTCAGTAGGCTTTGTCATGAATATCTACTAGCCTTAATAAATGAGACAGATATACACTATTTCAGTAGGCTTTGTCATAAATATCTAATAGCCTTAATACATGAGACAGATATGCACTATTTCAGTAGGCTTTGTCATAAATATCTACTAGCCTTAATAAATGAGACAGATATTCACTCATCTACACTACATCTCAGTAGGCTTTGTTATATATTTCGACAAGGCTTGATAAATAAGACAGATATACATACCTGGGTACGCAATGTTATACATTTCTACAAGCCTTGATAAGAGAGAGTTAGACATATTACCTGGATACGCAATTTGGTAGGTTTCTACAAGCCTTGTTAAGAGAGAGAAAATTACATTACCTGGGTATCCATTGTCATCTATATCCTCGTCTCCATACAAACTCCAACCAAACCCACGGAGGCCCGAATCGATCGATTCACCTGGTAAACAAAACGAGGAAGTCTGACCAGTTATCAATCTATACCCTGATATGGGTCTCTCGAACGGGTAGCATAGGGAAATGACTTGCTTAATGTCAGATCATTTCCTTCTTCACGGTGTCTTGACAAGCTTTTGACAAAGGAAGATCTTTTCAGAAATCTTCTATTGTTCCGTTAGATGCGTATACAAAAGAGAATAAATACTACCAACCAAAAGGGTGTAATATCGAGAGAGAACGTGCTAACAGGTAACAGGGTTGGTACCGTGAATTACAGTCCAGCGAGATTGTTTATCAGGTAAATAGTACACGAGTGCTTTCAGGTGCATGGCTTCTTTTCATTTCGCTGAGCAACGAACATCTAAACAATATGATAACTAAAATTTGACCATTTTGTTGCAGACGACTCCAGAAAACATTGTGGGAAAAGGAGAAATTGCTCTGAACAACCAATTTCTCTTTTTCCAGCAACGTTATCCGCAGTATCAAAAAATAATTTTCAATTTCATCACATTTTGAAATGTCGTCTGCAAACTC
The DNA here is from genome assembly GCA_947846245.1 of Cerastoderma edule. NCBI lineage: Eukaryota > Metazoa > Mollusca > Bivalvia > Cardiida > Cardiidae > Cerastoderma > Cerastoderma edule. The sequence goes on from OX401414.1 coordinate 8,354,777, forward strand.
TTCCAATTTTAGACAGTCGAAAAAAAGGAATATACAATTGAATAAATGTTTAATTTCTGGTTCTAGTTCCAAAGATTTAAGTCTCAGAGTCCAGTGGATCGCGAGTCTTACTCACTTATCCAAGTTCGAATCTCAAATCGGCAAAATTATTTCTGACGTTTATTTATATAACTATATCACGATCGTTTTGTCTTTAACAGCAAACAATTGGGTTCATGCGTGAACATGATAAATGGTCTCACATACAATGTGTCAGTACATGAAGATCTGATCCTATGCTTAACATGATAACCGATGGAAGAATCGTAAACGTTTCAACATTAAACAAAATATATTAAAAAATATTTCATATCGGCAATATTCATTCTAAACAGAGAGATGTTTTGAAAATGTGGACGGATAAATGGACGTTGGGCACACACCTGCGATTCTCTGTGCGAACGAGTCAGGCATGATACAGTCACATGTACCTGGTCCGTGATAGATGTACACAGCTCCTCTCCCACCATCCTCGTAAGGGGCACCAATCGCAACATCTGTATAAACAGTGTAGGAGTCATCACGAATAGCATTCTGTGTGTGTAGGCTTATAAGCAAATATCTGTCTTGTGAGATTGTTTACACCTTTAATTGTCTATTACCTGCCATACACATACATGTGATATTGTTTACACCTTTAATTGTCTATTACCTGCCATACACATACATGTGATATTTCATCCCTGGTGGGAATCTGTTTCAGAAAATGAGATTGATTAACCATGGCTCATAGATGGCAATTTCTATTACTTAAGTTTCAAACCAAGTTCACTAAAGCTCTTATTATGAATGCGCTATTGATATTAGTATTACGTTCGATTTCAATTTAGATAATGCATCAAAACTGTATCCGACAAATTGCTTTATTATATTTATACACATACATGGGAGTCTCGTTAATCCGGACACCGATAATCCGGATATCTCACAATCCTGACACAATTGGAAGGGAACAGGAATATTGTGCAGTGATTTGTCCCGTTGAGTCCGTAATCTGGCGTTCCGGATCAAGACTTTGATTTCATGGTACCGATCTATAGTTGTACATGTACTTTTGACTCGTTAATCCGGACGCAACATGTTCCGGGGCTTAATTGCACAGTCTCTGAATCAACAATAGCGAGTTGAACATTGTATAAGAAACATCGTGGTAATTGAAGATTTTCCTTGTGTCTTTTGCCAGAACGATGACTTTTTTAACTTCCTCAAACGTGAAAACCCCCAGACCTTTAACCCGTTTCTCATTAGAATCATGCCGTTTAAAGGTTGTCTGTCGCTACATAAAAAATGCACGAAGGTTGGTAAATGTTAACCTTTGATATTTGTGATTTTTTCCACCTAACCCCAAAATAATGCAAGTTGAAGCTTTTCTATCCCTCGCCCATCGTTTCTGTATTTAGGCTTTGTTGTACTCTAAAATCTGCTGATATTACATATAAGACACCCATCATATGCAGGGTTGAACAAACCAGGTTATAGCCGGTATTGTGTCCGACAAGGAGGTGGGGAAGTACCAATGGATTCTTACCGTTGTAATTATCGGAGTTTAAGTCGCCGACAGATGCAATACTCGTCCCGAATCTCGCAATGTCTACTTTATCCTTGAAGTCGGGGTGTTTAGCCCCTCCCGACAGCATAGCGATTGGCCCACAGACAGTCTGAAATACACACAGCGCATTTCACGTACCGTTTTACTCAACAGCTTCAGGCCAATATTTGAATAAGTCAAAGGTGATAAACATGGATAGTTTCTTAAATAAAAGAAAACTATTGCAATGGAACGCACCATTTGAAGGGTCTCGGGGAGTAGAGGGGATTCCAATGATGTGCTGGTATAGACAAACAAAAACAACCTGCCTCCTCCACCCTGTATACTAGACTTGTCCTGTATGGCATAGACAAACACTCTGTCCTCATCCACCTTGTATACTAACCTTGTCCTTTATGGTATAGACAAATACCCTGCCCTCCTCCACCCTGTATACTAACCTTGTTCTGTATGGTATAGACAAACACTCTGTCCTCATCCACCTTGTATACTAACCTTGTCCTTTATGGTATAGACAAACACTCTGCCCTCCTCCACACTGTATACTAGACTTGTCCTGTATGGTATAGACAAACAACCTGCCCTCCTCCATCCTGTATACTAACCTTGTCCTGTATGGTATAGACAAATACCCTGCCCTCCTCCGCCCTGTATACTAACCTTGTCCTTTATGGTATAGACAAACACCCTGCCCTCCTCAACCCTGTATACTAACCTTGTCATGTATGGTATAGACAAACACTCTGCCCTCCTCCACCCTGTATACTAATCTTGTCCTGTATGGTATAGACAAACACCCTGCCCTCCTCCACCCTGTATACTAACCGTGTCCTTTATGGTATAGACAAACACCCTGCCCTCCTCCACCCTGTATACTAACCTTGTCCTGTATGGTATAGACAAACACCCTGCCCTCCTCCACCCTGTATACTAACCTTGTCCTGTATGGTATAGACAAACACTGTGCCCTCCTCCACCCTGTATACTAACCGTGTCCTTTATGGTATAGACAAACACCCTGCCCTCCTCCACCCTGTATACTAACCTTGTCCTGTATGGTATAGACAAACACTCTGCCCTCCTCCACCCTGTATACTAACCTTGTCCTTTATGGTATAGACAAACACTCTGCCCTCCTCAACCCTGTATACTAACCTTGTCCTGTATGGTATAGACAAATACCCTGCCCTCCTCCACCCTGTATACTAACCTTGTCCTTTATGGTATAGACAAACACTCTGCCCTCCTCCACACTGTATACTAGACTTGTCCTGTATGGTATAGACAAACAACCTGCCCTCCTCCATCCTGTATACTAACCTTGTCCTTTATGGTATAGACAAATACCCTGCCCTCCTCCGCCCTGTATACTAACCTTGTCCTTTATGGTATAGACAAACACTCTGCCCTCCTCCACCCTGTATACTAACCTTGTCCTTTATGGTATAGACAAACACTCTGCCCTCCTCCACCCTGTATACTAACCTTGTCCTGTATGGTATAGACAAACACTCTGCCCTCCTCCACACTGTATACTAACCTTGTCCTTTATGGTATAGACAAACACTCTGCCATCCTCCACACAGTATACTAACCTTGTCCTGTATGATATAGACAAACACTGTGCCCTCCTCCACCCTGTATACTAACCTTGTCCTGTATGGTATAGACAAACACTGTGCCCTCCTCCACCCTGTATACTAACCTTGTCCTGTATGGTATAGACAAACACTCTGCCCTCCTCCACACTGTATACTAACCTTGTCATGTATGGTATAGACAAACACTCTGCCATCCTCCACACTGTATACTAACCTTTTCCTGTATGATATAGACAAACACCCTGCCCTCATCCACCCTGTATACTAACCTTGTCCTGTATGGTATAGACAAACACTCTGCCCTCCTCCACACTGTATACTAACCTTGTCATGTATGGTATAGACAAACACTCTGCCATCCTCCACACAGTATACTAACCTTGTCCTGTATGATATAGACAAACACTGTGCCCTCCTCCACCCTGTATACTAACCTTGTCCTGTATGGTATAGACAGACACTCTGCCCTCATCCACCTTGTATACTAACCGTGTCCTTTATGGTATAGACAAACACCCTGCCCTCCTCAACCCTGTATACTAACCTTGTCATGTATGGTATAGACAAACACTCTGCCCTCCTCCACCCTGTATACTAATCTTGTCCTGTATGGTATAGACAAACACCCTGCCCTCCTCCACCCTGTATACTAACCGTGTCCTTTATGGTATAGACAAACACCCTGCCCTCCTCCACCCTGTATACTAACCTTGTCCTGTATGGTATACACAAACACCCTGCCCTCCTCCACCCTGTATACTAACCTTGTCCTGTATGGTATAGACAAACACTGTGCCCTCCTCCACCCTGTATACTAACCGTGTCCTTTATGGTATAGACAAACACCCTGCCCTCCTCCACCCTGTATACTAACCTTGTCCTGTATGGTATAGACAAACACTCTGCCCTCCTCCACCCTGTATACTAACCTTGTCCTTTATGGTATAGACAAACACTCTGCCCTCCTCAACCCTGTATACTAACCTTGTCCTGTATGGTATAGACAAATACCCTGCCCTCCTCCACCCTGTATACTAACCTTGTCCTTTATGGTATAGACAAACACCCTGCCTTCCTCCACCCAGCGCCCTGTATAGTAGGGCGCCGCCACGAATATTTCCTCAGCTCCGTCCCCGGTAATATCGACAGTGTAAACGACCGACCCGAACTTGGTTCCCACTTGGTCCTTGTCGATATCTGCCGTCTCGAATTTCAGGGTTTTCAGGTCACGGCACTGCGGAAGATACAGGATTAGATCTATTACACACGTGTAGGTGTGTTGGTTACTTAGAATAGTTAAGTACTAAAACTCTCAACACTGTTTCATAGTCGATTTTGATTCAAACGTGAAAACACTAACACATGAAACAATTTACTATCGAAACTGATGAAAAGTACTAATGTTTGTTGAACAATACAGACTCAAAAATGACCAGTTTTACCAACTCTGATCTCAAATCAAAACTCCGAAATCTCAATGCGAATACCTTCAACACCATAACACCATGTTTCAGAAAAAGATCATGTGGCGAGCTATCCTGGTCTCGAAGGGCAATAAAATGATGATGTTTTGAGAGCATTAGAAAGTTGTAGTCTGAATTAACCGTCATTTTATACTACATTAGGGTGCAGTAAACACTAATTGACCTTTAGTTTCGAGTTGGTAGGGCCTTCCAACCCGTTTGAAGGAGAAATTCTTGATAATAGGCAGTGCTGAGACATTGTTATGCTTTTTATTGAATGTAAATGTTATTATAAAGATTCATTAGGGTATATTGAATAATACGAATATGCTGGTTACACACATTTCTGCATTGGAAGTGTCAATACTGGAACTTATCGGCTGCTTGGGAAAAACACCGAAAAGGGCATCAAAAATAGCGCATTTTTCATGTGGGTACATAAATTGAACGATAGCAAAAAGTCTTCGTGGTCGTGCACCACTTTTCTGTGGATAAGTTGTATGCCTAGACTGTGTGGAAAGCGCAACCAGTGGCGATGGACCTCCTGTATTCGCAGGGAATTCTGTATAGAAGTTGAAAATGTGTCAAAATTGGGTCTCGGATACATGATTTTTGCCATGTTCATGACCGGTTATTGCTCAAGGAATAAGGCCTATGATAACTGTTCGGATTTTCTTTTCATATTTTTAGAGAGCCACAGGCAATATGCATTTGGTATGTAAATATTGCTTTCGTCCGTTTTGTTTTCGCGACTCAGTGAGGCAAGACTTAGCAGACATGCACCTGCCGTCCCAAACGAAGGCCCATTAGTGTGTACTGCTACCTTAGGAAATAAAAGCCGTTATTAGTGATATGGTAATTAGTACAGTAGTTCGGAAATGGCTATATTTCGGATAACCTTTTCATATGTCTAAGATCGGGCTTCTTAAACATATAGTTTTATATTCTAACAAATTTGATAACACTGATACACATCGTATGTCGATATAAGTAAACTTCGTTCTTGCGTGACACTTGGTGCTAGGTCTAGTACAAGAAGAGAAATGATAGTAGGAAAAGATCTGGTTGTTAAAGCGTAGAGCTCCTGCTATATTTGCCCAGTAACATGTCATACTTCTTCGTTTATGGTGACCGCGACCGAAACAGTAATGGGAATCATGACAACATACTTTCCAACAACATTAATTAAGATATGAAAGCGCCCTGCTGGAAGGATTCTAAGTCAATGGCTTCTAATATAGTGACAGAGAGTCTCAGCCAAACAGTCATTAACATATAAAAGAAAATACTCATTTTGGTACGATGTGGATGATGGTCGGTAATGCTTCTATCTTGTAATAGTTCGATAGTTTAGGACCGCTGATAGGGTATTCGTTTGCTAGAGTTTTTACCGGATATTTTAAAAACCTAAAAGATCATGGTGAGCTGCCTATGGTCCGTCATGATTCTAACACGGCCCATACCAGAGGGTTAATCATACAAGAGACATTGCTCTCAAAGCTTGTGCTGTGTTGACCCGATACACGTTACAGAATTGGAGGCAGCGGTGGGATTTGGTTTGATATCACCATCATTCCGGTACCCTTAGTAGTTCGTCGCATGTTCTCGACCCTTGTCTATGCTATGTAAAAGTGTTAATAGTGGCAGTAGTACCTTCTTGAATTGTAAAAATTCGGTAACTGCCCATGTATGACTTTATGACATTTGTGACTTCGGGACAAAGTCAAGAGAAAATGTGGGAGAAATGTGACGGTAATAAAGTTTATGAATAAATACTACTTCTACAGTCATTCTGTGGAAGCCGGCTTTTATGGGTGATTCTGTAGAGTGGTTGGCTTTCTCTCGAAGTTAAGAAAAATCTATTGGGGTTAGTACCTGAATGGGTGACCCGCGATGGCTTTACTCCGAGAGGGACTAGATACACGTTACAAAATTAGTGGTAGCGGAGGGATTTGGTTTGATATCACCAACATTCCCGTACCCTCAGTAGTTCCTCGCATTTTCTCGACCCTTGTTTCTGCTATGTAAAAGTGTTAATAGTGGCAGTAGTACCTTCTTGAACTGTAAAAAGTCGGTAACTGCCCATGTATGTCTTTGTGACATTTGTGACTTCGGGACGAAGTCGAGAGCAAAGGTTGGAGAAATGTGACGGTAATAGGGTTTATGTATAAATACTACTTCTACAGTCTCGCTATGGAAGCCGGCTTTTATGGGTGATTCGGTAGAGTGGTTGGCTCTCTCTCGAAGTTAAGCAGGAAACTTAAGCGCACTCAGCGAAAATATATGTGCTAAATCCCTAGGAAAACCAACACATCAATACTCAAGTTGTTACATAGCTCGTCGGTATATCACACAGGCATACATTCAATCGCTTAGGTTTCCATTTAGATTTTTTTTGATACTGAGGCTAAGTTATATTTTGAAATGGCTGAATGAGACATTAATAAGGCATCCTGAAATATCTTACTTCGGTCTCGATAACCATTTTATGTTTGTTAAATATAACGCCACCATCTGCGATTGTAACGACGTCGTTCATAAACCTTTATCCGAAATAATAATAGTTCGAATTGGTGTTAACTCCTCAAAAAGTTCAACTATCACTTTACCCCTTTAACAAACGCCAAGTTTTCGACTGTTCCGAATTAATAGAGTTTGCAGACGACATTTCGAAATGTGATGGAATTGAAAAACAATCTTCTGATAGGGCAGAAAACATTGTGGGAAAAGGAGAAATTGCTCGTCAAGAGCAACGTCTTCTAGTCCACAATGTTTTCCAGAGTCGTTTGCAACATAGTGGTCAAATGTCGTTAATTGTTTGGCAATGGGTTAACCCTGAACTTGGTCGGGTTTATGGATATATCGATCGAAACCAGATACTCAAATTGGATGTGCACTAGAATCGGACGATTACTTTATCTTCTGATAGGGCAGAAAACATTTTGGGAAAAGGGGACATTGCTCGTTAAGAGCATTTTTTTCTGTTCCCACGTTTTCAAGAGTCGTCTGCAACGAAGTGGTGAAATGTCGTTAATTGTTTGGAAATGAGTTAACCCTGAACTTGGTCGGGTTTATGGATATATCGATTGAAACCAGATACTCAAATTGGATGTACACTAGGATCGGACGGTTATTTTATCTTAAAGCTAGACTTTTGCGTACAGTGGAGGTTGCCATTATTAGCGATTGCCTGGTAAACTAATCGATTGAAGTACGACGGGAATAAGACTTACGAACGTTGTCGTCTCTGTGACTGAACATATTACTTTTTTTAATTGACGGATTCTTTTAAAAGATGCATAAGGTCTTTACTTGTAAACTCCAAGAGTGCATCTAATGACAATACTCTGAGAGAAATAGCACAGCCCATAGCTTTAGATGGGAATTTTACAAGAAAATGTAAAGAAGAGGAAACTTAACATATTCTCGACCTACCGATTTTGTAAATCCAAATTCCATAAAGTCTATCTGTCTAGTCCTGTCCATGACCGACACCTGAAATGATAAAGGACCATATTACAACAACGAATCGTCTGGCTTGAAGTACTGGTGATGAAACGAGGTCTGGGTAGGTGAACTGCCTCGTGTAATATCATTAAAATACTGCTGAAGAAGGCGTAAACCACAAGCCAACCAACAAAATAAACATATATCATAGCTAAAATGTGTCACAAACAAGCTATCTGTTTGAAGCTTTATAACGACATTACATAGCGACGCTGCTGTTGGAGAGTCACAGAAAATTAACCTTGTATTCGATAGTATGGTGCTTCATTTTCACGCGGCATTTTTCTAAGACAAATGAGCACCTCAAATATAGATGTATACACGTCACGGCTCTCTGTATACAACATTTCATTTTTGTCGGTAAAATCGAAAGGCTTCATTTAAGTAAGATGATCCTAACACTTTCTGTTGTTTGCTGCTCGCTACGATGTCTGACAGTTTATTTACATCCTAACAAGGGGCCTGCCGAACCAAGATTCCTGTCCATGGCCTATAGTAATCGTCAGACCCATGCACTTCTAGTTCAAACTTATTTTATTTTACATCGATTGTGAAAAAAGTTATTACAACTAAGATAAATCACTCTCGATTCTGTAATATACTTCTGACGATAAAGCAAGCAAACTACCAATGCATCACATGTAACATCTATTCGAGCATATCACATCATTAAATATGTTACATATATGAACTTATGTCACATCAATAAATATGTTACATATATGAACTTATGTCACAACAATAAATATGTTACATATATGAACGTATGTCACATCAATAAATATGTTACATATATGAACTTATGTCACATCAATAAACATGTTACATATATGAACGTATGTCACATCAATAAATATGTTACATATATGAACTTATGTCAGAACAAAATAAATATGTTACATATATGAACTTATGTCACATCAATAAATATGTAACATATATGAACTTATGTCACATCCATAAATATGTTACATATATGAACTTATGTCACATCCATAAATATGTTACATATATGAATGTATGTCACATCAATAAATATGTTACATATATGAACTTATGTCACATCAATAAATATGTTACATATATGAACGTATGTCACATCAATAAATATGTTACATATATGAACTTATGTCACATTAATAAATATGTTACATATATGAACTTATGTCACATTAATAAATATGTTACATATATGAACTTATGTCACATCAATAAATGTGTTACATATATGAACTTGTGTCACATCAATAAATATGTTACATACATGAACTTATGTCACATAAATAAATATGTTACATATATGAACGTATGTCACATAAATAAATATATTACATATATGAACTTATGTCACATAAATAAATATATTACATATATGAACTTATGTCACATCAATAAATATGTAACATATATGAACTTATGTCACATCATAAATATGTAACATCTATGAACTTATGTCATATCAATAAATATGTTACATATATGAACTTATGTCATATCAATAAATATGTTACATATATGAACTTAGGTCACATCAATAAATATGTTACATATATGAACTTATGTCACATCAATAAATATGTTACATATATGAACTTATGTCACATCAATAAATATGTAACATCTATGAACTTATGTCACATCAATAAATATGTAACATCTATGAACTTATGTCACATCAATAAATATATTACATCTGTGAACTTATGTCACATCAATAAATATGTAACATCTATGAACTTATGTCACATCAATAAATATGTTACATATATGAACTTAGGTCACATCAATAAATATGTTACATATATGAATTTATGTCACATCAATAAATATGTTACATATATGAACTTATGTCACATCAATAAATATATTACATCTGTGAACTTATGTCACATCAATAAATATGTAACATCTATGAACTTATGTCACATCAATAAATATGTTACATATATGAACTTAGGTCACATCAATAAATATGTTACATATATGAATTTATGTCACATCAATAAATATGTTACATATATGAACTTATGTTACATCAATAAATATGTAACATATATGAACTTATGTCACATCAATAAATATGTTACATATATGAACTTATGTTACATCAATAAATATGTTACATATATGAACATATGTCACATCAATAAATATGTTACATATATGAACTTATGTCACATTAATAACTATGTTACATATATGAACTTATGTCATATTAATAAATATGTTACTTATATGAACTTATGTCACATCAATAAATGTGTTACATATATGAACTTGTGTCACATCAATAAATATGTTACATACATGAACTTATGTCACATAAATAAATATGTTACATATATGAACGTATGTCACATAAATAAATATATTACATATATGAACTTATGTCACATAAATAAATATATTACATATATGAACTTATGTCACATCAATAAATATGTAACATATATGAACTTATGTCACATCAATAAATATGTAACATCTATGAACTTATGTCATATCAATAAATATGTTACATATATGAACTTATGTCATATCAATAAATATGTTACATATATGAACTTAGGTCACATCAATAAATATGTTACATATATGAACTTATGTCACATCAATAAATATGTTACATATATGAACTTATGTCACATCAATAAATATGTAACATCTATGAACTTATGTCACATCAATAAATATGTAACATCTATGAACTTATGTCACATCAATAAATATATTACATCTATGAACTTATGTCATATCAATAAATATGTAACATCTATGAACTTATGTCACATCAATAAATATGTTACATATATGAACTTAGGTCACATCAATAAATATGTTACATATATGAATTTATGTCACATCAATAAATATGTTACATATATGAACTTATGTCATATCAATAAATATGTAACATATATGAACTTATGTCACATCAATAAATATGTTACATATATGAACTTATGTCACATCAATAAATATGTTACATATATGAACTTATGTCACATCAATAAATATGTAACATATATGAACTTATGTCACATCAATAAATATGTAACATCTATGAACTTATGTCACATCAATAAATATATAACATCTATGAACTTATGTCACATCAATAAATATGTTACATATATGAACTTAGGTCACATCAATAAATAAATAACATATATGAACTTATGTCACATCAATAAATATGTTACATATATGAACTTATGTCACATCAATAAATATATAACATATATGAACTTATGTCAGAACAAAATAAATATGTTACATATATGAACTTATGTCACATCAATAAATATGTAACATATATGAACTTATGTTACATCAATAAATATGTTACATATATGAACTTATGTCACATCAATAAATATGTTACATATATGAACTTATGTCACATCAATAAATATATAACATATATGAACTTATGTCACATCAATAAATATATAACATATATGAACTTATGTCACATCAATAAAAATGTTACATATATGAACTCATGTCACATCAATAAATATATAACATATATGAACTTATGTCACAACAATAAATATGTTACATATATGAACTTATGTCACATCAATAAATATTTAACATATGTGCACATGTGAGACATCAATCAATGCGTTACATACGTGTTATTATGACACATCAAACATCGGTATCGTACATTTACGTGACACCAAGTGCTAGATTGGTGCAAGATTTCCAGAGCATATAATAACTATGTAACCCACACTACATATACGTTCAGATACGTAGCCGCTGTTAAATATGAGAAATCGATACTTCACCTTTCCGGAATGACCTTGGTTGCCGCTGTAGAAGTTGGGGGCCCCAACAACGATATAATTCCCGTCGTCGTCATGGAAACGAGCAGAAGCAATGGAATAACCTGTAGAATAAACCAAGGTTCTCATAATCAAGTTTCCCATCTATTTGCCCAAATCGCTCTAGAAGGAATAATAGCTCAGAAATCGGCGTTATTTGAACATGCGAATACATGATTTGGATGATTTGTGACGGATTCCGGACTCAAGACGGCCGCAGTACAACTCGAAACACTAACCACCATAATGTGCATTCATACAACCTCGTCTCAGGAGTAAGTAAACTAATGTTGAAAGTATCTCATTATTAATCGTAATGCACACTTAATACGAATACGAATTCTTGTGGATCATTATTTGAGATTAAGTGACATGAAGTGATGGATTACCATAATATAGCGTGTTGTTTGTGTCGACCCAACTCCATGTGTGTTCATAACTACCCTGTACAAATCGATAAGCTCCTGTAATAGAAATGAGATCAAGTCGAAACACATTCAAGTAAGTAATTACACACTCACTTGTATTTTACTTCAGATGGTCATAAGCTTTCAAATCAGTTCCTTCAAAAAGATCAAGAAATCAAGCGTAAAATGATAAAATGACAAACAATGAATTTACTTATGACCGTAAAGACTGAAATGTGCATAGATGTACACAAATAATCGGTTGTTATAATTGCTGGCGACAAGGATGTCATTAGACAAGATGCAAATTAATGCATATTCAATTTTTATTCTAAACAGCTTTTTTAAAGTTTGTTCAGAAGGAAAGTATATATAATGTTGATAACAGACATAATTGAAGTCATAGGTGATACACTCGTACTAAGGGGTCGGGAAATACTCCTATAATAAACGTACATGCTCTAAACATAAATCTATGTATACATTGATTAATCAATGATGATGCTTAATCCATAAGAAAAGCATTCTTGAAAACTAAAGATTGCTAATCGACAAATTTCTTTGCGGGATAAGACCCCTGCGTACCCCTTCCCCTTCCTCCAGGCAATTATTATGTTTTTATAAATCACAATCGCAGACATAATGTTTATCCCTACAGTGGACAACATTTTGAAATATTTCATATTGTGTTAAGAAACCATCATTTCTAGTGCTGTTAAAGCTCGCATCTCCCATCAGTGTACATTATTTTCACATTGTTCATATAGACCACTATAGTATGTGTTCACAAAGTGTTAGTATTACACCTACAGATGTGTATCACTTGTAGCAGACGATTCTATACATACCTCTCCAAGCAGAGACGCCAGGTGCGCCGATCACTTCACTGAGGCCGTCCTGTGTACGAAAACAACGGAAAACAAAGAAGATTTAATACACATTCAGCATATATTTCCCCGATAGGCGAGGTGAAAATTTCCGGGATTAACCCACAAAACCGGCGCGAGTTCTGGTTTAGTATTCAGGAAGCAGTCATCGAGAGTGGCTTTGAACAAGCTTCCTTCACAAACAATGTTAAACAAATAATGATGAATGGAATGGTGAATATAGAGAAACTTACAAATTTACCCACCCATTGAACTGTGTTTATATTCGTCTGTCTGTGTCGCTGACCATCTCTGTTGGTCTATATATCTGTCTTTTAAATCATGTGGTATTGCAATTTTAATATTTCATGAAATGTGTAATTGTAGAGCTAAATATGGAGGACATATCATTCGTGTACAGTTTTTCATTAGTACAAATACAAAGAGCATTATATTTTTATCTTCAAAATAACACAATACAAAGTTAGTACTGACTTTAAACAATTAAAACTGACTCGACGAAGTACGATCCATATACAAAAACTTCCTGCTAAACCCATTACCAAACAATAACAACATTTGACAACTTTGTTACAGACAACTCTGGAAAACATTGTGGGAAGGTGAAATCGCTCATTACAAGCAATTTCTCCTTTTCCAACAATGTGTTCTGCCCTATCAGAAGATTGTTTTTCAATTTCATAGCATTTTGAAATGTCGTCTCCAAATATTTTCAATTTGGAAGAGTCGAAAATTTGGCGTTTGGGAAAGGGTTACAAAAGCTGTGATATCCAGGAAACAGTGATGAGACTTTGGATCCGCTACTCGCTGTATCAACCCTTTCCCAAACAACAATTTTTCGACTGTCACAAAGTGAAAGAGTTTGCAGCCGACATTTCAAAATGTGATGAAATTCGGAAAGAATCGTCTGAGAGGGCAGAAAAAATTGTGGGAAAAGGAAAAATTGCTCGTTACGAGCAATTTCTCCTTTTCCCACAATATTTTCTAAAGCCGTCTGTAACAAAGTGGTCAAATGTTGTTATTGTTTGGGAAAGGGTTAAAGCCAGACTTACCGCGGAATACGTAGCCGATATACCAGCTTGAGCAAAGGCATGTTCGGGCTGGCCTTTACAAAGCAACGTCTCTGTGCAGTACGGCTGTAAAGGCCAAAACGGCCAGCACTCCCTAAATAATCTGAAAACACGATGTTCTATGGTTGATCAAACGATGTCGGAAACTGGCGTTATAATATCCATGAAGATATTATGCATATGATTAATTAATATTTGAAGATAAAAGACGACTTTATCATTTTGCATTGACCTCAGTAAGAGTATCAGACGATGAAGACTATTTGCATACATTGACCGATCCCATGAGTGACCCATAGCTATGCTACTTTGGGCAGAGCTTTATTTGTACAGTACATTGTTTGTAGATGACATTGCTTTATCCGAATACAATAGGATAGAATACACCTCCTTTATACACACTTGCAGCCTGTCTTTTACCTTCCCATCGACAGCGTTATCTAAATGTTACCTCTATAGTGACATGTAAGGCAAACAACAATGTTCGTGCATACATCTATGAACGCATGCAAATTGGCACATCGATATATCAACTCGTTAAGTACACCAGCTCAAGAAATTTACATGTATTATTCCATGCATCCGATCGATGTATGATTTGAGAAATCAGTTCAAGTAAAGCGCACGTTTGATATACCAGCCCAGCACCAATTCTACAAATGTTTACGGTCGACAAATGGATAAATTTATAAACCCAATTTGACAAACACACTCCTTAAAGTGAAGTTGTCTAACATGGGCACTTTTTAAATAAGCACGTTTGAAAGCAATGTATTCATTTAGGTATGACATTCTGATGAAATAATCCCTGAAGAACTGATGTCGATTGAAGTCTGTGTAAATCAATTTGTATGATTTTGATTGTAAGACTGAAAAATCTGATCATGAACCTTTTATACGTTACTATTTATAGAATTTCTTTTATTTAAAAAAGCGGGAGGCAGTCGAAGATTTCGCGCAAGCCCAGATCGCCTTTTGTAAACAAGAATGTCCCTGTTTCACTTCAATACTGTCACATGACAGTTCGTGGCAACATTCATTTGTAGCCGAATGCCTCGGGCATATCCGTTCAATATTCAAAAAGAATATTGTTCTCGTCATCAATATAGGGAAAAAAATATTTTGAACGCTTCATGCACAATCCAGGATTTATAATTTCATTGTTGGTAGCTAGTCGACACTTGAAACCACAAAGTCGATTATTTTAAATTTTACGGAGCTTGCATTGAATACCACTTCACTTTAACTATACTTACGAATAAAGATTGGACCGAGGGCATGGGAGCACGTCCAGGTCTTCTCGCATTTTCAGACAAATACCCACCATATAGTTCTGACTGTCTTTATTCGTCTCTGAGTAAACATGTTTCCAGCCCGGTCCACATACCTGTAAGATACAGCGTTTCATGGTCGACAGGACTAAGGTGTCTGTCAAGGCATGATTCATTAAGATCGTTGGGAATTCAGAATGTATGGGAGGGTTTGTGAATGATTCATTGTGATCGTTGGGAATTCAGAATGTATGGGAGGGTTTGTGAATGATTCATTGTGATCGTTAGGAATTCAGAATGTATGGGAGGGTTTGTGAATGATTCATTTTGATCGTTGGGAATTCAGAATGTATGTGAGGGTTTGTGCATTATTTATCTTGATCATAGGTAATTGAGGGTGTATGTGAGGGTTTGTGCATTATTTATCGTGATTATAGGCAATTGAGGGTGTATATGATGGTTTGTGCATTATTTATCTTGATCATAGGTAATTGGGGGTGTATGTGAGGGTTTGTGCATTATTTATCGTGATTATAGGGAATTGAGGGTGTATGTGAGGGTTTGTGCATTATTTATCGTGATCATAGGGAATTGAGGGTGTATGTGAGGGTTTGTGCATTATTTATCGTGATTATAGGGAATTGAGGGAGTATGTGAGGGTTTGTGCATTATTTATCTGGAGCATAGGTAATTGAGGGTGTATGTGAGGGTTTGTGCATTATTTATCGTGATCATAGGGAATTGAGGGTGTATGTGAGGGTTTGTGCATTATTTATCGTGATCATAAATAATTGAGGGTGTATGTGAGGGTTTGTGCATTGTTTATCGTGATCATAGGGAAGTGAGTGTGTAAGTGAGGGTTTGTGCATTATTTATCGTGATCATAGGGAATTGAGGGTGTATTTGAGTGTTTGTGCATTATTTATCGTGATCATAGGGAATTGAGGGTATATGTGAGGGTTTGTGTATTATGTATAGTAATCGTAGGGAATTGAGGGTGTATGTGAGTGTTTGTGCATTGTTTTATGTAATCATAGGGAATTGAGGGTGTAAGTGAGGGTTTGTGCATTGTTTATCGTGATCATAGGGAATTAAGGGTGTATGTGAGGGGTTGTGCATTGTTTATCGTGATCATAAATAATTGAGGGTGTATGTGAGGGTGTGTGCATTGTTAAATGTAATCATAGGGAAAGGAGTGTGTATGTGAGGGTTTGTGAATGGTTCATTGTGATCATAGGGAATTGAGGGTGTATGTGAGTGTTTGTGCATTATTTATCGTGATCATAGGGAATTGAGAGTGTATGTTAGTGTTTGTGCATTATTTATCGTGATCATAGGGAATTGAGGGTGTATGTGAGTGTTTGTGCATTATTTATCGTGATCATAGGGAATTGAGAGTGTATGTGAGGGGTTGTGCATTGTTTATCGTGATCATAAATAATTGAGGGTGCATGTGAGGGTGTGTGCATTGTTAAATGTAATCATAGGGAAAGGAGTGTGTATGTGAGGGTTTGTGAATGGTTCATTGTGATCATAGGGAATTGAGGGTGTATGTGAGTGTTTGTGCATTATTTATCGTGATCATAGGGAATTGAGGGTGTATGTGAGGGTTTGTGCATTATTTATCGTGATCATAAAGAATTGAGGGTGTATGTGAGGGTTTGTGCATTATTTATCGTGATCATAGGGAATTGAGGGTGTATGTGAGTGTTTGTGCATTATTTATCGTGATCATAGGGAATTGAGGGTGTATGTGAGGGTTTGTGTATTATTTATAGTAATCATAAGGAATTGAGGGTGTAAGTGAGGGTTTGTGCATTGTTTATCGTGATCATAGGGAATTGAGGGTGTATGTGAGGGTTTGTGCATTGTTTATCGTGATCATAGGGAATTGAGGGTGTATGTGAGGGTTTGTGCATTGATTAATGTAATCATAAGGAAGTGAGTGTGTAAGTGAGGGTTTGTGAATGATTCATTGTAATCATAAAGAATTGAGGGTGTATGTGAGGGTTTGTGCATTATTTATAGTAATCATAGGGAATTGAGGGTGTATGTGAGGGTTTGTGCATTATTTATCGTGATTATAGGGAATTGAGGGTGTATGTGAGGGTTTGTGCATTATTCATCGTGATCATAGGAAATTGAGGGTGTATGTGAGGGGTTTTGCATTATTTATCTTGAGCATAGGGAATTGATGGTGTAAGTGAGGGTTTGTGCATTATTTATCATGATCATAGGGAATTGAGGGTGTTAGCGAGGGGTTGTGCATTATTTATCTTGAGCATGTAATTGAGGTGTATGTGAGGGTTTGTGCATTATTTATCGTGATCATAGGGAAGTGAGTGTGTAAGTGAGGGTTATTGCATTATTTATCATGATCATAGGGAATTGAGGGTGTATTCGAGGGTTTGTGCATTATTTATCTTGAGCATAGGTAATTGAGGTGTATGTAAGGGTTTGTGCATTATTTATCGTGATCATAGGGAAGTGAGTGTGTAAGTGAGGGTTTGTGCATTATTTATCGTAATCATAGGGAATTGAGGGTGTATGTGAGGGTTTGTCCATTATCTATCGTGATCATAGGGAATTGAGGGTGTATTTGAGGGTGTGTGCATTATTTATCGTGATTATAGGAAATTGAGGGTGTAAGTGAGGGTTTGTGCATTGTTTAATGTAATCATAGGGAAGTGAGTGTGTAAGTGAGGGTTTGTGCATTATTTATCTTGATCATAGGGAATTGAGGGTGTTAGTGAGCGTTTGTGCATTATTTATATTGAGCATAGGTAATTGAGGTGTATGTAAGGGTTTGTGCATTATTTATCGTGATCATAGGGAAGTGAGTGTGTAAGTGAGGGTTTGTGCATTATTTATCGTGATCATAGGGAATTGAGGGTGTTAGTGAGGGTTTGTGCATTATTTACCGTGATTATAGGGAATTGAGGGTGTATGTGAGGGTTTGTCCATTATCTATCGTGATCATAGGGAATTGAGGGTGTATTTGAGGGTTTGTGCATTATTTATCGTGATTATAGGAAATTGCGGGTGTAAGTGAGGGTTTGTGCATTGTTTAATGTAATCATAGGGAAGTGAGTGTGTAAGTGAGGGTTTGTGCATTATTTATCTTGATCATAGGGAATTGAGGGTGTTAGTGAGCGTTTGTGCATTATTTATCGCGATCATAGGGAATTGAGGGTGTATGTGAGGGTTTGTGCATTATTTATCGTGATTATAGAGAAATGAGGGTGTATGTGAGGGTTCGTGCATTATTTATCGTGATTATAGGGAATTGAGGGTGTAAGTGAGGGTTTGTGCATTATTTATCGTGATAATGTGTATGCGAGGGTTTGTGCATTATTTATCGTGATCATAGGGAATTGAGGTTGTTAGTGAGGGTTTGTCCATTATTTATCGTGATCATAGGGAATTGAGGGTGTATGTGAGGGTTTGTGCATTATTTATCGTTATCATAGGGAATTGAGGGTGTATGTGATGTTTTGGGCGTTATTTTTCGTGATAAAAGGGAATTGAGGGTGTTAGTCGGGGTTTGTTCATGATTTTATCGTGATCGATGGAAATTGGCTGAATACATGAATATTTATGCATGATCTACCGTAATCGATGCGAAATGAAGGTGCTCGTAATGGTTTGTGTACGAATCATAGTGATCGATTGGAATTGGGGGTTTGTTTAAGGGTTTCTGTATTTATCGTGATCGAAGGGATAAAGCGAATTGATGACATTCGGTAGAAAGTCACACGCTTTTTAACAAGAATGATAGGAATTGAGAGATTTCGGTATTAATGGTCCAGAGATTATCCTTAATAATTAAGATTGTGGGTTTTGAGTAGCATTGCTTAGTTTATCGCAAAAAAGAAAATTATTGGCTCAATTAAATGTAAAGTTCCTGTTTGCTTTTACGAGGTGCATGTGGTGGACGTTATGTATACAGCTGAAACGGTGTTAAAGATTTAACAAGAATTCAAATAATTGCCATGGAAGTGTGTCAATCTAAAGTTTACAATACAGTGAACATTTTTATTTGGTCGGATTATCAGGTTACAAATCCAGAGCTACCTCAATTGTTTGCAGACTTCAAATATTTATTCCTTTAACACAATGTGACGGTCGACCTCCCCCACAGACTTACCGTCACCATGGGCAGTGTGCCGGGACCCGTATTCACCAACTGTTTATACTTTCGATTAATGGCGAGTGTGGCACCAAGTCGCTGATCCCGTTCACAGTCACTGCGATTTGCATTCTTTAATTTGGCTAAAACAAAGCAATATGCATTTTGATGAGAAAAAATATACTTTAATTAAGAAGTCGATCATGAAAAGCAGCGTCTGTGCGTCTGTCTGTGCGTCTGTCTGTGCGTCTGTCTGTGCGTCTGTCTGTGCGTCTGTCTGTGCGTCTGTCTGTGCGTCTGTCTGTGCGTCGGTCTGTGCGTCGGTCTGTGCGTCTGTCTGTGCGTCGGTCTGTGCGTCTGTATGTGCGTCGGTCTGTGCGTCTGTCTGTGCGTCTGTCTGTGCGTCGGTCTGTGCGTCGGTCTGTGCGTCGGTCTGTGCGTCTGTATGAGCGTCTGTAAGTGCGTCTGTATGTGCGTCTGTATGTGCGTCTGTATGTGCGTCTGTATGTGCGTCTGTATGTGCGTCTGTGTGTGCGTCTGTATGTGCGTCTGTATGTGCGTCTGTATGTGCGTCTGTCTGTCTGTGCGTCTGTCTGTCTGTGCGTCTGTCTGTCTGTGCGTCTGTCTGTCTGTCTGTCTGTCTGTGCGTCTGTGCGTCTGTATGTCTGTGCGTCTGTATGTCTGTGCGTCTGTCTGTCTGTGCGTCTGTATGTCTGTGCGTCTGTATGTCTGTGCGTCTGTATGTCTGTGCGTCTGTATGTCTGTCGGTGCGTCTGTCGGTGCGTCTGTCAGTGCGTCTGTCTGTCAGTGCGTCTGTCTGTCTGTCTTGTCTGTATGTCTGTCTGTCTTGTCTGTCTGTCTGTCTGTCTGTCTGTCTGTCTGAAATTACACCGGATTACTTACCGCATATGCCGTCCTTCTCTGTCATATCTAAATAGGAGCAGCTTATGTTCTCCACTCGCGGGCTGTTACAGCGCATGAGACCTCCATACCCAGGAATAGTGCCCACCGTCCGATTAGGAGTCCCAATCAGTAGCCTGTGTGGGAAAAACGTCATTTGTCAACAGGGAAATGCGACCCTATAAAACTATGTTGTTCATTTCTAGACGGCAAATTACGCAATGTAATTGTTCTATTTGTGTCGTCTGTGTTCGCATTCAATTAGGGTCACTTACGAAATTACATGTGGGATAGGAATCGTATCTACTCGTCAATCCCCGGAACAAGTCGGTATATATACCTCGTAGGCAGTTCATGAATACACCAGAAAACACACCTGGTAACATCATTACGCCCAGGACTAAATAGTTGTGTAGATACACACAGATTGTTTAAATATCACAATTGACTGTTGTTGTTTTAACTAGTTTCATTAAAGATTATCACAACATGACGACAGTGGTAAAGCGTCGGCCTCTTGTATCGGAAGTCCAGGGTTCGAATAACCGTTAGAACAAACATATTTACTTGGCTGCTTGGCGCAATCGCAATTGCCAAGTAGATACAATTGCAAACGGACATGCCCTTCGTTGCCGCCATGTTTTCAGACTACTTTCATAATGGCTCCCCATTGCCTCCGAGGTTATTGTGGCCGAGGTGTTCCGATTGGTGGGATAGTGTAGTAAGCGGTCGCTGTACCTACACCCCCGAAAAAAACAATCAAAGGCCAGAATGGCCTGAACTGCGTCGCAGTATGGTCTGAGAGGTTTGTGCGTACAAATGGATTTGAAAGAAATCTAAGGGATTTTTGAAGACAAACCAACACATTTCTGTTGAATAGCAGAAATCAAAATAGAAGTCAAAAAAGACATGTCCCAGTACTCCAGTGGTACTCAAACCCAATGCTCTAATCAAATGAAAAAGTATTATTCCAGTTATCAACAAAATAGATATTGTAGACGAAAACAAGCATTTTTAGTTAAGATACCAATCTACAAGGGGCCACAGTCACAAGTTATTTAAGAAACACTTCAGCACAAATACAGCTTCAGTCAGAGATCATTGAAAATTTTAAAAGTGCATTAAATATATATTGGGTTAAATGCCATATCAAAGGCATGCCCGAGTGTTACGAACAGGAACCGGAACACAAGAAAAGAGTAGATCAAAAGGATCGGAGAGATGTAAGTCTAAAAAATGATCTCAACAACAAAGTAAACAATCATACATTCTAATCTGGGTGATTTTTTTATCTACTCAACAATACCTACATTTAGTGTTTCTTCCAGGATTTGAAACAATAGAGGTATTTCCCCAATACATTGGGCAAAAGGTGATAATAGATCTTTTTCATTTTGCCATTGTAAAATGCACACGCTCACTTCATGGTCAGTAATGGTAACGAAAAACACGGTGTATTTCCCGGCTATACATCAGGCAATATTTTTTTTCTTTCTTATAATGAAAAAATGAAAGATTTATTGTTTAGTATGAACCGTCCTGTTCAATTACAAAATCAGCTTTCAAATAAAAGTAACGGCTTAAATGTGTTAATCAATGTCGTTTTTTATTTCATAACAATATTACTGCAAAGAATCGGGAGCCGTATTTTCACTTCACTAAGCGAACTGGTTCCCAACCCTCTGGTAACCAAACAAACGAATCGGAAACCTATTACTGAAATTGGGTCATGCGTTTATGAAACAAAATAAAATCGCTGATAACTGTCAGTTTTTCTTCATGAATGTTTCTAAGCCGTTTCTGGCACAAGGCCTGTCGTTAAAAGAAGTTTGCAAATCATAAAAGAAAGGGACTTTGTTCTGCACTGAGTAAAAAAATACTGGGGATTCCTTTATAGATGGGGGAATTCCCATGGCCTAGATACGGGTACTGTGGGAACGTGTCAAGACGGCCCCATGTCAAAACGTCCCGGAGATCGATGAGAACGGCCATGGAATGGTCAAAACAGCCCAATTGTTGATTTTTCAATCAGTCAAAACAGCCCAAATAAAGGTTTACACTGTTTTAACACTTTAAACCGAAAATTTTGCCGTTTTGACTTATTTCGGGCCGTTTTGAACGTAGGACATTTTGACATCGGGCCGTTTCGACTGTAATCCGGTGCCGCTAGATACCTTCTTCTAGAAGTTCTAGGATGTTTGGAAATTAACGCGAATAGTTTGCATTACCTTTTATCACCATCCTGCACATCACAGACGCATCCAAAACAAACCAAGGAAGAAAGAGTTATTTAACAAAATGACGATTTAATTTGATAAGAGCTCACGCAGTTATAGACAGATTACAATCAACATAGAAGTTGGAACTACTTTCTTACTCTCGGCGGTGATTAAGCCCCTATAGGTAAAGAAGGATTCCGTACGATCACTATATAAGCCTTCGCGCATGCGCGCGACGCGTATAAAAAACGTTTGACGCTTTTGACGCTCCATACAATACGATGTCGGACCGATGTTGAATCACGTCCGGGTCGTTGTAGCCTAGAAAGTAGTTCTTTGAAATATTGAACGTCCCACTTCCAAGGTGTTTTCACAGGAAATTGTTACATTTAGAGTATATATATATATTGGTACTGTGTCATTCCTTTGTCTTCTCCTGCATGTTTTAAATGTGTTTTGTTTGTATTTTACAGGACTACTTCTCCATGCGGTGAGAACCAAAGATGTCTGTTGTCAGTCTGGGCGTGACCTCTACCATTTGAATAGACACGCCCCTTTCTGGAAATTAGCCGATAGCAAACAACGGATCGGTTATGATGCACATTTAACTGAGCGCTTTATCGAATGAAATGGCAACGCCTACATAAACCACTGAAAAGTATGAGCATTAACCCGCATGGACCATTATCTTCTTTTGACCATCCAATGAGAAACATAAATGTTCTTCATTGTTGATAATTCATATAACCTGTTACTTTCAATCCGATCTCAATTTTAAACAGCGGAAACGTGATAATGTTTCTTTGTTTGTGATCATTTTGGGCAATACCGATTTTGCAATTGGGATACAGAATCGAAAAGAACATGCTGATTCTTGATGCACTTTTTATGGTTGACACATCGTTTTAACCCTTTACCAAACAATAACAACATTTGACCAGTTTGTTGCAGACGACCCTGGAAAACATTGTGGGAAAATGAGGAATTGCTCGTAACGAGCAATTTCTCCTTTTCCAACAATGTTCTCTACCCTATCAGAAGATTATTTTTCAATTATCGCATTTTGAAATTTCGTCTGCAAACTCATTCAATTTGGTACAGTCGAAAATTTAGCATTTGATAAAGGGTTGACCCATTTATAGCCACTTCAAGTTCGAGCGAGCAGTTAGAATAATAAACACATCACTTACAGCTTTTCGTGAAACGGTTTGTCAATCATGAAACTTTTTTCCCAGCCCGGTTTTCTCACGATGGCCACGGTATATCCGAACTGCGTACCTGGTTCCCCTATAGCTATACCCGCCTTAGTCACGTCTATATTATAGCCGGCCACACACCCCACATAGAGAACGATCAGCGATATCGGTACCCTCATTGTGTCAATCGGTCACAGTTAGTCTTCAACACGTACACAATCGCCTTCCTGTTTCCGGTCTACACACTTGGTAATGTCTGTAAAGATCGTAATCTTTAAACCAAAATGTGTCCCCAAAACTTCAAAACTGGGTAAAATGGTTATACATTATGAAATAACGTGTTAAAACATAGCAAAACTACGCATTGGCATGACTAAAGAACACCTGCATATTAATTGGCGGTGTTTCAAAGTGCTATTTTTACGAATGGTGAATACATGATTTTAACTTAATTGTTTACATTCGAGTTATGTCAAAAACAAAAAGTGATTAGCGCTTGGGATAATGAATGACAGGCACCTGGTTAGAAAAAATACGTGATACACTTGTCCGAATGATCCAGACGTATATATTTCATTTTTGTTCTGGATGCATTCGAGATCAGAAGGCGTTAGAGCGAATTATGATTCTTCGCGGAAAGTTCGTTTCCGATTGGTCTACGTTTTTTATTTTCGTCGACGATTGGTTCCCTCTGACGCGTTTTTATCGCAGAGATCATCCGAGTTTATGGTATACATAAACTAGACTTCATTGACCCCAAAACAACAACAATGCGATTATTAACAATGGATAATTTCTCCGATTTCAATAATCCTTGACGTTTTCGAAATTCATTCCGGCAATTTTCGACTGACGACTGACCTCGTTTTATCGCCAATTGAAATTATCGTCCGAACACTTTAAAAACATAAAATGAAGGTGCTTTAGTCTTTAAATGAGTCTGAAGGTATCTAATGCTTATCATAAATTATTCTAGAACTCACATACTTTTATTCTAAAGAGGCGCTATTCTGTTTTTAAAAAGTATAGACGTGATCGTGTTAAGTACCCTGTCGTCAATCATATCATTAATTGGTGATAAAAACAGTTCCGCGCAAACTCTGTGCAGGATAAATTCCCTTTGCAACTCTACAGTACAGTTCCAATGCCTTCACAGAAGTCACATGACAAAAGATACAGTCATGTGACCCAGACAATTAATCGGAGACGCCAAAGAAATGAGGTTTCTATTGCTTGATTCAAACTTCCTTGTTTTGAAAATGAATGATGAATCTGTTATTATTTTCATAAATTACTTTGACAATTTCGTCAGTATTGTCACTTATGATTATGTATAAAGTCAGTAATATATTAAAGTAGTTATGTATTAAGTCAGTAATGTATCAAATCAGTGATTTATTAAATCAGTAATTTATCAAGTCAGTCATGTATCAAGTCAGAAATGTATCAAGTTAGGAATGTATCAAGTCCGTGATGTTTGAAATCAGTTATGTATCAAGTCAGTAATGTATCAAGTCAGTAATGTGTCAAGTCAGTAATTTTTGAAACCAGTAATGTATCAAGGCACTAATGTATCAAGTCAGTAATGTATCAAATCAGTGATGTATTAGGTCAGTAATTTATCAAGTCAGTAATGTATCAAGTCAGAAATGTATCAAGTTAGGAATGTATCAAGTCCGTGATGTTTGAAATCAGTTATGTATTAAGTCAGTAATGTATCAAGTCAGTAATGTGTCAAGTCAGTGATTTTTGAAACCAGCAATGTATCAAGGCAGTAATGTATCAAGTCAGTAATGTTTATGTTTTGTTAGTCCTGTTCCCACATTGACATTTGATTAATGAATGGAATATCCTTTTTTTCCCTGCACACATATCATAGAACCCAAACCATGAAACATATCTTTTTTTTTTCTTTTATACAGGGGGCCATTAGTGGACTATTGGAGATGGTAGTTTATCCTATGAATTTTTGTCAAAGATTAACACACTTAATATGTATACAATGTGTTTATTTTCCCTTAGTGCTTCAGGAGTGGTGGTTGAAAAGGTTTAAAGATGTCAAATAAGATCTCTGTGGTTTCGATGAATGTCCAAGGTCTGGGTGATAAAGCCAAACTAAAAGATGTGTTAAATTTCCTGAAAGGTAAACAGTACTCGATATGTATGTTACAAGACACTCACTTTACACAAGCAGAAGAAAGATTTATTCGAAATGAATGGGGATATGAATGTTATTTTAATAGTTTTAACAGTAACTCTCGAGGTGTAGCCATCTTTATAAATAACTTTTTTGATTTTAAATTAACTAGTGTAGAACAAGACAAAGAGGAGAATATGTTACTTTTGAATTGTAAAATTTGTGATAAAGATATCACTTTAATTAATATTTATGGCCCAAACAGAGACAGCCCAGCCTTTTATGAGGATGTCAATAACAGAATATCAAAATATAATGAAAACTCCTTTATCATAACTTCAATTTGGTTTTAAATCCAGATATGGATTCTTATAATTATCTACACGTGAACAACCCCCATGCAAGGGAAAAAGTGCTAGAAATTATTTCTAGATACAATCTAATAGATTGCTGGAGAGAAAGCCATCTTGAATGCAAAGAATATAGTTGGTTTAGGAGAAGCCCAATTAAAAAAGCAAGACTAGACTTCTGCTTGATCTCTAGCAATCTGTTCACGGATATTGACTGCTGTAAAATCTTACCGGGATACCGCACAGATCACTCTCTAGTAAACACAATTTTTGAATTTGATAAATTTAAACGAGGAATATCCTATTGGAAGTTTAATAATTCCTTATTAAAAGATATTATTTATGTAAATGATATAAAACAAGTTATAAAACAGATCAAACTACAATATGTTACAAACAACCATGTCAATAATGAGAATATAGATACAGTACCTCTAACAGACCTTGCTTTTAACAGCAATGATCAACTCTTTTTTGAAACATTACTAATAAGTATCAGGGGGAAATCAATTTCATATTCTTCTTTTAAAAAGAAGTCGGAAATAAATAAGGAAAATAATCTTATAAAAGAAACTGAAATATTAGAAAAGGAGGAAAATGTTGACTTTGATATGCTTTACGTTAAAAAAGGGGAACTTTTAGAATTGCGCAAGAAAAAGATGGAAATTATGACTCAAAGATAGAAGAAATAAAAGAAATGTTAGTGGTATGGTCTAAAAGAGTCTTAACGCCTTTTGGGAAACTTGTCGTAGTTAAATCTCTGGCTCTTGCAAAGTTAAACCATCTTTTTTTAGGCATACCAAACCCACCTCAAGACAAAATCAACACACTGCAGAATATGTTTTGTAAGTTTATTTGGAACAATGCAAATGACAAAGTCAAACGAGATATAATTATTCAGGACTATAAATTTGGTGGGTTGAAAATGATTGATGTTAAAATATTTATGCATAGCTTAAAAGTCACTTGGCTGAGAAGGCTTTCATATATCAATAATAAATTCAGTAACCTTGTGGAATATTTGTGTCCCGCAATAAAAAAAAAAGTATGTTTTTGGAACAGATTATATTAGAACCCAACTAGACCTTCAACACAACATATTTTGGAAAGATGTTTTAAATAGTTACCTTAACCTTGCAACTAAAACTCAGCCAACTAATAAGGAAGAATTTCTTTTTAGTCCAATATGGTTCAACCCAAATATTAAGGTCGGAGGATCCATCATATTTTATAAAAGATGGCTTGCGGCAGGAAAAGTTTTCATAAGAGACCTTTTTCACGAAAATGAAAGATTTTATACATATCAGGAAATTGTTGAAATTTTCAATATAAAAACTAATTTTTTAGAATTTAATGGTGTATTAAAAGCAACAAGTCTTTATCTGAAAGCAAATAACATTAATCAATCACCACTTGTAAGCCTAAATGCACCTTTACCCTTAATAATTTCTGTGATTAATGAGGATAGGAAAGGATGTAAAGCAATATATAGGAAAATGTTAAAAGAGGGAAAATATCCTCAAACTTTTCAAAAGTGGAAAGACGACTTTGATACTTTACAAATGTCAAGCCATATAAATGAATCAATATATGGAGAAGTCTTTAAATTTACATGCGACCCAATAATGCTATGGTTCCAATTTAGAATTAATCACAGAATCTTAGCAACTAACTATTTACTAAAAAAATGCAAATTTCTGTTGATGACAAATGCACCTTCTGCAAAAACGAGCAAGAGACTATACTTCATCTCTTCTGGACTTGTCCAGTAACCCAGCAATTTTTTACTCAGTTATCTGTTTTTATTAAAAACAAATGTCAAATTATTTTCGTGGATTGGACTGTGCTAGAAGTATTATTTGGAAACATTGACATGGACAAAGTGATTAATAATATACTGCTGCAAGCCAAATATCATATATATTTAAAAAAAAAATAAGAAAACAAATGCCGTCTACTGAATCTTTCAAATATCAAATTAAACTATTTTACACTACAGAACAACATTTAGCACAACAGTCTTTCAACATGGATAGCTTTGAAGCATCATGGGAAAAATACAAAAATATTGCATTATAATTATTACATGAATAATACTATATATATATTTTTTTTTTTACTGAAGTGTTAAAATGTGTTATTACAAATCGACCCCTTTCCGTAGTCCACTTGTTTTTTTTTTTGTTGTTGTTGTTGTTGTTTTTTTGCACCCCACACTGTATGTAGTCCACCTTTCATGTTTAAAACATGGAAGTGAATAGCAAATTATGTGTTCTTGATCTTTTTCTATTTTATTTTTTGTTCTCTCTTCTAATTTTTCTTGTATTGAATTACTTTTGTTTTTCTTTTTCTCTGTTAAAAAATTGAAAAACTATTTTTGTTGTAAGTTAACCCCTTGTCAAACAGTTATACATTCACCATTATTTAAGAAACAATTCATGACTGTTAATTAATATTAATTTATGGCTGTTGATAAACTGTTTTGTATGAAATCTGTACAATCAAACATATATTTATACTGTTGTGCAAATATCATCCTTATTCTATAGCTAAAGGGTCCTGTGTGGCCGAATGATAAAGATGGTGGATTTAGATCTTTAGCAATGCGAATTGAGTCCCAACAATACCTCTGGTGGCGAATGGGCACACAAGATTGTATATTAAAGAAAAAAGCAATATGATGTTTTAAAAATAAGATTCATCTGACAAGAGTTGTCATTCAAGGTGAAAATTGATCGATTGATTTTGATACTACATGTATTTTTTGGACAATCACAGTTTTCTTTTACTTAACCCAAAAATTCATACTGTTTAATTTTTTACTGATTCACCTAAAAAAGACAGACCAGAGAGCATCTGTGATGGGGACTGACTTCTCCGAATTAAACCGATTGGTTGTCTGTCACAGAGTTTTCTGTTCAAGAAGCTGTAGTGTTATGGATCATTTGCGTTTATTTGATGTATTTATGAGAATTTTGGGTTAAGTTAAAATGTATTTATCATTTTGCTCTTTTTGTACGATAATGTAAGGTATGTAGAGGGTTGGCCCCTCCCGACCCTCACATACCAATTGACGGGGGGAATAAATGGGTTAGAGCTTTGAACTCTAACTGAAAAAAAAAGAAGAAAAAAAGTCAGTAATGTTTAAAATCAGTAATGTATCAAGGCAGTAATGTACCAAGTTAGTAATGTACCAAGTCAGTAATGTATCAGGTCAGTAATTTATCAAGTCAGTAATGTTTGAAATCAGAAATGTATCAAGGCGTTAATGCATCAAGTCAGTAATGTATAACGTCAGCAATGATTAAATCTAGTGATGTTTCAAGTAAAAAATGTATCAAGGCGGTAATGTATCAAGTCAGTAGCCAATCAAGTCGTTAATTATCAAAACAGTTACTGAGTAACGTACTGAGTCAGTATGTAACAGGTCATATCATTTTCAGTAAGTGGCAATTCAAATTAGGATCATTTCACGTCGGTAACGTTTTGAGTCAGGAATGCATCAAGTCGTTAACATATAAAGTCGGCAAAGTTTTAAGTCGGTAACGTATTAAGTCACGAACGCATCAAGGTGGTATCGTAACGTATCAAGTCAGTATTGTTTCAAGTTGGTATTGTTTCAAGTCAGTATTGTTTCAAGTCGGTAAAGCATCAAGTCGGTAAGATATCATGTCCATAACGCATCAAGTCGGTAACACAACAAGTCGGTAACGCATCAAGTCAGTAACGCATCAAGTCGGTACCGCATCAAGTAATACGCATCAAGTCGGTAACGCATCAAGTCGGTAACGCATCAAGTCGGTAACGCATCAAGTCGAAAACGCACCAAGTCGGTAACGCATCAAGTAAAACATATCAAGTCGGTAACGTATCAAGTCGGTAACGCATCAAGTCGGTAACGCATCAAATCGGTAACGCATCAAGTCGGTAATGCATCAATTCCGTAACGCATCAAGTCGGTAACGCATCATGTTGGTAACGCATCAAGTCGATAACGTATCAAGTCGGTAACGCATCAAGTCGGTGAGGCATCAAGTCGGTAACGCATCAACTCGGTAACGCATTAAGTCGGTAACGCATCAAGTCTGAAACTCATCAAGTTGGTAACGCATCAAGTCGGTAACGCATCAAGTCGGTAATGCATTAAGTAATACATATCATGTCGGTAACGTATCAAGTCGGTAAAGCATCAAGTAATACATATAATGTCGGTAATGCATCAAGTCGGTAACGCAACAATTCGGTAATGCATCAAGTCGGTAACGAATCAAGTAATACATATCATGCCGGTAACGCTTCAAGTCAGAAATAACCAAGTTATTTAAGTATCCAGTCACTTATGTAATCTCCAAAATTTATATCTCAGTTTTAATTGCAGTCATTAATACATTTAACGCAATTGTAAATATTTGGTTAGAAGATTTGGCATTGAATTATTTTCCCCTTTTCTTTATAAACGTTTGCTTTTGGATCAAATTATAAGAAAAGCCACTTTAAGAAATACATATTTACTTATATCACGGTGGTTAATCATAACGGCTTCTATGCGTATAATCGAGCGTTGCATTGCTTCTATACGTACAGGCACCGGCTTCTATACCGATAAATCGTGTTGACATGAGATGAGGGGTGTGTTTATTTCTTTAATATCTGAGCAGATACGACAAAGTTTCATGTTTTAAATATCTGACGGAACATGTTATATATTTGTTCATTGATATAAACTGACATTTGCGTTCGACATGTTCCGGTATTCAAAAACAAACCAAGAATGTGGAGCAGAAATAAGTTAGAACTCTTCAAAGTTGATTTAAAAGACAATATTTCAATCATATCTAAAGGTTTCAAACTCTTATTGACATTGTTTTGGCAATTTTAACGCACATTAACTGATACTTCGCAATAATTTCGGTTTTTAAATTTTGATAAGCCCTGCACATGGTAAAAAAAGAGAAATTTTAATGCAACGGATAATATACGTACACGGCACCGGCTAATTAACGATGTAAACGGACAATTTTATATAACCCGTTTCTGATCATTAATTAAGTGGTAAAACATGATTTTTGCAATAGAATAGTTTCGACATAACTTATTCAAATTAATATCTTGATAAATTAAGCCGATTTTTTCACTTTGTGTGTGAAATATGCATCAAGATGTGGCTTTTTCTATATCAAGTTATTTCAATTGAAATAAGCTAATTCGTTTAACTCATGAAAGTAGGTTTGTTTTTATAAGACTCTATGATTTGCATTCGCATTATCATTACACATAGTTTCATCAGAAAATATTAGACACATAGTCGAGGCTATTGTATTTTATGTTTTCCTTCCTTGGAAGAGAATCAAGCCCAAAGCGATGAGGGACCATTATTAAAAGTCCGCGACATTTAATACCTCGACCACAGAGGCCACTCAGAGTTATCTTGTCCGTGACTATATGAACCGCCTTTTCTTGTGTGTAAGTACAATAACAGGATGTATGCTTTTGAAACACAATGCATTCGACATTAAATAATTTTCCGTGTTAATAGTTCTTTCGGATTTAAATCATTTATTGTTATGATCAACATACATTTGGAACAGACAAAAGTGGTCATGACAAACTCGAACAAAACGATGTTGGACAAGACAATGACAGTAAGAACAAACTCGGGCAAGATATCGTTGGAAAAGACATTAACAATAGAAAGTAGAAACAAACTTGGGCGAGACAATATTGAACTCTTCAGTGGAAGGACCGCTTTAAAAGACTTGAATGGACAGTAATTATCGTGGGGGTGAACACGGGTGGGTAGCATCTATTCGTCTCTCCTTTTGATGATATAACCAAAGAGAGACCGTCTTAATCTTCGTCTTAATCTTCGTCTTAATCTTCGTGTTAACGTATATAACAAAAGAATGAGGGTTCATATAGAAGCCAGTGCTATCTGTTCGTACATTAGCCGGTGCCAAAAATTAATGCATGGTAGACTATTCATACATTATCCGTAGCCAACCCCGTTGAGGATGTTTATATACTTCTTTATTTCTCTGATGATATAAAGAATGGACCATTTTCTTTTTCGTTTCAACCTGTAAAACAGCATAAAATGAGAATGAGGGTTCATATAGAAACCGGTGCCACCTGTTCGAACATTAGCCGGTGCCATAAATTACAGCTTTATAGGTTATTCGTAAATTATCCGTAGCCACCCCGTTGAGGATTTTTATATATTTCTTTTATTTACAGACATTGAATATGACAATAAAACGTTGCATACATGGATCTTTATTTTTCTGATGAATTTCATATCGGAAAAGAACATAATCTTTTATAAATCAGACAAAAAACTTTATTTTCATCAAAGTGTTTACAATGAGGACTCGCATGCGGCCAACTTGTTTTCTTTAGTGTGGATTAAATAAAGTGTTATGAGACAAGACAAAATACATACTTAATACAAAATAGTTCATATTGTTCCGTGATACACGTCATTTTAATAAATTATTTCTCTTTTTCTTTATATTCTTCTTTTTCCCGATCCATCTTCATGTTTTTCTTTGTTTACAAACGTATAGAAACCGGTGCTTGTACGTATAGATGCATACAACGCAAGTTTATACGCATAGAAGCCGTTTTGATCTATAACCACCGTGTATATGCAAGTTATATACACTACAAATGTACTCATTTTTGGGGTGACCTCAGAGACATAGATATCTATGTATCTGGTTACTTCTCCTAGCACTTCATTTATAAAGTGAACAAAACATGTATAATTTGAAACCAAACTTTTTATCTTAAAACAATGCGACGAATTGAATTTGTTAAATCACTCTTAATTGTAGTTGTCTTCTCCGTTATGTATAATTTTTAGATAAGACGTTTAAAATGGAGTGGGAGGGAGCGCGGGAATGAGACTAAAGATGGCCGCTACAATAAACGTATCGGAAGTGTGTCTTTTAAACCCTTTACTAAACACCAAATATTCGACTGATCCAAATTGAAAAAGTTTACTGGCGACATTTCAAAATGTGATAAAATCGAAAGATAATCTTTTGATAGGGCAGAAAACATTGTGGGAAAAGGAAAAATGTGATCGTTAAGAGCAATTTCTCTGTGATCGTTAAGAGCAATTTCTCCTTTTCCAACAATGTGTTCAAGAGTCGTCTGCAACAACGTGGTTAGATATCGTTATTGTTTGGTTGGTGTCTCGTTTGATATAGAAATCGGCTTTCTTAATTTATTCTTGGAAAAATCTTTCACCATTTTGACCAATAGACGCTCATACATATAGATACATTTCGAATATACTCATGTTTCAAATACTTAGTAGCTTAATACGATAAATAGTCTGGTTGTTGAACTAAATAAAGGATCTTCACAAGTCCCATTGAAGCGAGTGCGAATTCGAAAATATGAACAGAAGATATCGTCCAAAATGTATCCCAGAGGAAATATCTCACATCCGGGTACATTTTCATGACAAATATTTTGACGCGTAACATACGCGTAATAAAAGCATGACCCGTCCAGTAGCTATGTTATTCTATATATAAACTGCTCCGTCACGACACGTAGATCATGTTCGACATTGTCCGTTCGTGTGTGTCCGAAAGTTACGCCTTCAACGCGATGTTACTGGGGAATATGGGGATAAAATTATCTCACCAGAATCAGAATACTTCCATACTTGATGGTAAACTATTCACACTTCAGTACTTCTATCAACAGATAAGAATATTCCTTTGTTCAAAATAAAGCGTAAGTTTGATATTTAAGCAATCCAACACAGGGAATATCTACTGTTTTGCACTGAGCGATCTACACAAGCTTTGTCTCTTACACAAGCGTGAATTTTATCCATGATCTAAACTATGTATACCACAGATACTTGACATTTCCGGTATAGAAGGGTTGTTCAACAAGTGTCCGTTATCCGACTTATCTACTGGAACTGCGCTCTAAACTGAACTGATAAAAAGGGACTGTGTAATAACCTCAGTAAGTTATATATAACATAGGCGTAGGAGCGTTTTCAACATTGGGAGGTATGTTATTTTTCATTCTACGATCTTGTAACCGGGATAAGCACCGGGCTCTGATTGGTCGAAACAAACACACCCTCCTTTGCAAGAGCGGCTGCAAGAGTTATCGTTCGTTCATTTCTGATGTTAGAATCGAGGGAAATAGAGGCAGTATATTGCAGAATTGGAGGGAAATTCTTGTAATTTTACATTTAATCGTGTGCTGTTTGGCTCAATTGTGTACTGTGTACTTACGGCCTCGACCGGGTGGGTCTGTGAAGATCAGGTAAGACACATCGATCGATTTGTTATTGTTTTAATCGGAGAAAAGTAGGTCACTTCACCTTCAATTTCAATGAGATATTCCTCAACCTCAACATAGGCGTAGGAGCCGGGGGGGCCAGGGGGGGCCCGGCCCCCCCAATATCCAGACTGGGGGGGGGCCAGAGTATACTTTGGCCCCCCAATATTCACATTGGAAGATGAAGATTTTTGGAAAGAAAAAATGAAAGAAATGGAATTTAACAGCAAAATTAATATAAAAGTGTATTTTGTGCTTTATTTAATACCAATTCGCCTTTTTTTTACGAACAATAACCAAAACATTTTGACGTCATCATCGCAAATGGCAATCTGAATACATCGGGTTTATCCAATGAGATCTCAGCTCACGGAAAGTAGTTTCAACTAACGAAAACAGTGATGCAAAACATACTCTAAGCAGTCAGACTCTATATTATATTTCAATATAGTCATTTTTTGAAAGGAATTGTAGTTGAAGTCGTGGTTGTGACAGCATGGTGGCTGTCACTTTAAGTTCGTATTAGTACAACATGCTTTCCGCGTGAGTTCGAGTCTGGGCCTGTCCTATTTTCTTTTTCTTTTGGTTATTTTGTAACTAAGATACACAATTTCATACGCTTTCTTTTGATTCATTCAATGATATTGAATTTGTAGACGCATGATTAGTCATGAGAAAGTTTAGGAACATTTATTCTTAGACCGGTCCTCATCTGAAGTTGGCCCCACCAATGTTGAAAACGCTCCTACGCCTATGCTCAAGGGTTATCCAAATTAACAATTTAGAATATAGACCAAAGTTCTTCCAAACACCCGGGTTTTTAGCTTTGTACAGGGGGTCCTGCTTGTCTGCCTACAACTAACACTGACCTACTATAGGGTGAGTGGGGTGAACACCTACAAAATGAAGAATACCTACTGTAACATGTATTGGGTCCCTCTTGGAGTAAAGCCATCGTGGGTCACCAACCCAGGTACTAACCACTTGTACACCGTCGGAAAACCCAGCAAGTATGAGCCGAAGCTGCAAGTATGTGGGAGTTCCACTGATGTATAGTCGCATAGCCAAAACCGGACTTACCAGTGTCATTTCTAACACTGTTAAATAGCAGAAACAAGGGTCGAGAACATGCAATGAGCAATTAAGGGTACAGGAATGATGGTGATATTAAACCAAATCCCACCACTGCCACGAATTTTGTAACATGTATCGGGTTCCTCTCCGAGAAAAGCTGTCGCAGGTCACCCATCCTGGTACTATCCACTTAGTATGTTGCTTAACTTCTAACCAACCACTCTAATCAGAGACATAGATAACGTTATCTATGTCTCTGCTCTAATGAATCACCCATAAAATTCGGTATCCACAGCAAGACTGTTGAAATAGTATTTATACATAGATCCTATTACCGTCACACTACCACCAGGGCTAGTGGGTGAAAACCTACCACCCAGGGCAAGGGGGGTGAATACCTACCACCAAGGGCAAGGAGTGTGAAAACCTACCACCCAGAGCAAGGGGGTGAATACCTACCACCACGACAAGGGGGGTGAATACCTACCACCAGGGCAAGGGGGTGAATACCTACCAACCAGGACAAGGGGTTGAATACCTACCACCCAGGGCAAGGGGGTGAATACCTACCACCAGGTCAAGGGGGTGAATACCTACCACCCAGGGCAAGGGGGGTGAATACCTACCACCTT
Source organism: Cerastoderma edule (assembly GCA_947846245.1). Classification (NCBI taxonomy): domain Eukaryota; kingdom Metazoa; phylum Mollusca; class Bivalvia; order Cardiida; family Cardiidae; genus Cerastoderma; species Cerastoderma edule. The sequence goes on from OX401414.1 coordinate 8,391,357, forward strand.
GGGCAAGGAGTGTGAATACCTACCACCCAGGTCAAGGGGGTGAATACCTACCACCAGGGCAAGGGGGTGAATACCTACCAACCAGGGCAAGGGGGTGAATACCTACCACCAGGGCAAGGGGGTGAATACCTACCACCAGGGCAAGGGGATGAATACCTACCAACCAGGGCAAGGGGGTGAATACCTACCAACCAGGGCAAGGGGGTGAATACCTACCACCAGGGCAAGGGGCTGAATACCTACAACCAGGGCAAGGAGTGTGAATACCTACCACCCAGGACAAGGGGTTGAATACCTACCACCCAGTGCAAGGGGGTGAATACCTACCACCAGGTCAAGGGGGTGAATACCTACCACCCAGGGCAAGGGGGGTGAACCACCTTGGGCAAGGAGTGTGAATACCTACCACCCAGGTCAAGGGGTGAATACCTACCACCAGGGCAAGGGGTGAATACCTACCAACCAGGGCAGGGATGAATACCTACCACCAGGGCAAGGGGTGAATACCTACCACCAAGGGCAAGGGGATGAATACCTACCACCAGGGCAAGGGGTGAATACCTACAAACCAGGACAAGGGGTGAATACCTACCACCAGGGCAAGGGGCTGAATACCTACAACCAGGGCAAGGAGTGTGAATACCTACCACCCAGGGAAAGGGGGGTGAATACCTACCAACCAGGGCAATGGGATGAATACCTACCACCAAGGGACAGTGTATGAATACCTACCACCAGGACAAGGGGGGAGGAATACCTACCGACCAGGGCAAGGGTGGTGAATACCTACCACCCAGGGCAAGGGGTGAATATCTACAGACCAGGGCAAGGGGGGTGAATACCTACCACCCAGAACAAGGGGGGTTAATACCTACCAACAAGGGCTAGGGGGTGAAAACCTACCAACCAGGGCATGGGGGTGAATACCTATCACCAAGGGCCAGTGGATGAATAACTACCACCAGGGCAAGGGGGTGAATACCTACTGACCAGGGCAAGGGGGTAAATACCTACCACCAGGGAAAGGGTCGAATACCTACCACCCAGGGGAAAGGGGTTGAATTTCTACCTGCCACTGCAAGTGGGTGAATATCTACCACCCAGGGCAAGGGGAGGATTACCTATCACTTAGAGCAAAGGGGGTGACTACCTACCACCAGGGAAAGGGGTGAATACCTACCACCAGGGAAAGGGGTGAATACCTACCACCAGGGCAAGGGGGTTGAATATCTACCACCTGGGCAAGGGGGTTGAATATCTACCATCCACTGCAAGGGGGTGAATACCTGCCACCATGGACAAGGGGGTAGATACCTACCACCAGGGCAAGGGAGGCAGTACCTACCACCAGGGCAAGGGGATGAATACCTACCACCAGGGCAAGGGGGGTGAATACCTACCACCCAAGACTAGGGGAGTGAATACCTTCCACCCACAGCAAATGGGTGAATTCCTACCACCAAGGTCTAGGGGTGGTGAATACCTACTACCCAGGGCTAGGGGAGTGAATACCTACCTCCCAGGATTAAGGGGCTGAATACCTACCACCAAGGGCAAGTGGGTAGATACCTACCACCAGGGCAAGGGAGGCAGTACCTACCACCAGGGCAAGGGGATGAATACCTACCACCAGGGCAAGGGGGATGAATACCTACCACCCAAGACTAGGGGAGTGAATACCTTCGACCCACAGCAAATGGGTGAATTCCTACCACCAAGGTCTAGGGGTGGTGAATACCTACCACCAAGGGCCAGTGTGTGAATACCTAACACCATGGCAAGGTGGATGAATACCTACTACCCAGGGCTAGGGAAGTGAATACCTACCTCCCAGGATTAAGGGGCTGAATACCTACCACCAAGGGCCAGTGGGTGAATACCTACCAGCAAAATCAAGGGGGTAAATACCTACAACCAGGGCAAGGGGGTGAATACCTATCATCAGGACAAGGGGTTGAATACCTTCCGACAGGGAAAGGGGGTGAATACCTACCAACCAGGGCAAGGGCGTGAATACCTACCACCCAGGGCAAGGGGGTGAATATTTACCACCAGGGCAAGGGTGTTAATACCTTCCAACCAGGGCAAGGGGGTGAATACCTACCAACCAGGGCAAGGGGGTTAATACCTACCACCAAGGGCAAGGGGTGAATACCTACCACCAAGGGCAAGGGGGTGAATACCTACCACCTAGGGCAAGGGGGTGAATACCTACCACCAGGGCAAGGGGGTGAATACCTACCACCAGGACAAGGGGGTGAATACCTACCACCCAGGGCAAGGGGGTGAATACCTACCACCAAGGCAAGGGGGTGAATACCTACCAACCAGGACAAGGGGGTGAATACCTATCACCCACAGCAAATGGGTGAATACCTACCACCAGGGCAAGGGGTTGAATACCTACCAACCAGGTTAAGGGGGTCGATACCTACCAACCAGGGCAAGGGGGTGAATACCTACCAACCAGGGCAAGGGGGTGAATACCTACCAATCAGGGCAAGGGGTTGAATACCTACCACCAGGGGCAAGGGGATGAATACCTACCACCAGGGGCAAGGGGGTGAATACCTACCACCAGGGCAAGGGGTGTGAATACCTACCACCAGGGCCAAGGGGTTTTATTATTTTAAGTAAGATTATGCCCCTTTTTTTACTTTGGTTTAAGCTTTTTGCACTTGTAATTTGATCTCTCAAGACCTACTGAAGCAAAAGAATGAAAATATCACACATGGACAAAGGGTCATACTGTAACGATACTGACTGAGTAACTCTGCTTTTTATTTTGATTAAATCATACCAGTTTTTATACTCAGAAAATATTGGTTTAAGTTTATTGTGCATCAAAGTATTTTAATTCACCGACATGTACCCCATTGTGACATTAATGAACAATGGAGCACTGTCCATAGTACAACTTGTGTTATTATCAAAATGTCCAAAAGTTTACTTATTGAAAATCATTTAACTAAGTAAAAGTTATTGCAACAGATATTAACGATGTAAAGAACTGAATTTCAATGTATTTTTTTATTTTATAGGTCGATGCTATGGATTGGAGAATGTGGATTGTACTGAGTAGCAAACAGACCCTTTTAATTCTTCAAGAGAATATTTTTGAGTAAGTCAAAATATAAACCTCAATAGCATGATTGATTTGGAGTACAGGGGGCCTGAAATTGAGACCTGTCTTGGCTTATATTCTTTCTGACATTTTATGAAGTAAATGCTACTTGATTCATTCATCTCTAACAACTGGTCAATTCTATTTATGTTGGAAAGCAGTTTGGTGGCTTTGAAACAATATTTAAGATTCATTGTAAGGAAAAACCAGGAGCATGGATAGGTTTGCTGACTGCTGTAATATGAATGAAATCCTTTTAAAAATGGTATTTAACTCCTATCCACCAAACAGATCTATAACATGGCAAAGTTTGAAAATAAGTTAAGATACCATTCTATAAAATTTGAGCATGTTTTTCTGGGATTTAACTACAGTAAAACTTGTGTTTAGAGGCCAGCCTATGGGACAGAGTAAATTGGCTATTTAAGACAGGTTGGCTGTTTAACACAAATTGATGTACACTATAAATTTAACAATGGGACTTTCTGTAGTGGCTGTTTAAGGCAGGTTGGCTGCTTAAAAGGGTGGCTGCTTAACACAAGTTAGACTGTACTTTCTATACACTCATGGCCAAAAAATGGAAACAGTTTACATGTCAATGATCTCTTTTTTAATTGCTGACCATTATTTATTTTACACTGATTGTGAAGTAAGTTGCACAAGCTAAACAACTTATCTAAATTTCTATCTGTAACCTTCAAGAAGAACCTCTTTCCTTGGAAGAACTTCTAGGCATGATCAGAATATCAATAATGCTGTAGTTTGAAGCAATAGAAACCATAATTTGAATCAAGTTGAGTTGAAGCATTCAACCTTCTACACATATTCATTTTCATTTGAGAAATTTGCTTTGTAATACATTTTTCGAGTGCATTGCTTTTCATTTATAATGTAGTTTGTTATTTTACAGAATCATCACCATGGATTATATGTAACACCAGTCCTGTTAGCTCCACGATAAATGTCGAACAGATTTCCTGCCTTGTTTGACTGTGGCAGTTGGTGACCCATATTGAAATGATCATTCTGGTAAGTTACAAATTTCTGTTTGGTCCACTTTTAGCTCAACTATTCATAGAATGAAGAGAGCTATACTACTCTTCAGGGCAGCGACGTCATGCCTTACTTAAAGTTTTACCTCATTAACTACTGCAGGGAATGAGTTGAAAATTTTGCACATATATTCAAGGTCATATATAAGGTCCCTGACCAAGTCCCAAACGCCAATTGGATTTATGTCAAATTTTGACAATTATAGTATTCAAATGACATTTGTTAAAATTTCTCTCAAAAGCTACTGAAGGGAATGATGGAACTATGATTTCAATAACTCTGCCTTTGATTTTAAGCAAATTCTACCCTTTTTCAAAGTTAAAAGATATAAGTTAAAGTTTTATTAATATCTCCCAAACAAGTAACTTTTCACTGACTTAAAACCCTCTCCAAAAAGTTATCTTTAAGTTGAGTTTGCTGTCCTATTGGCAGCTCTTGTTGTTTTGCTAACACTATATTGTTCCTCATTTAATGTCTGCTCTTTAACACTATGTGTCTATCTCTCTGTTTTACTTAATTGGATTTGATTAGTTGAACTTCTCTTACTGTGATTCCTATACACTTTTGGTGGCAGAGTGTATGCGGTATACCATAACATGTCTTTCAAAGGCTCTGTCTATTGCCCTCCCTCCCTCCCTCCCTCCCTCCCTATTACTTTCTCTCTCTGTCTCTTTCTCTGTCTGTCTGTCTCTCTCTCTCTGTCTGTCTGTCTCTTTCTCTGTCTCTCTCTTTCTTTCTCTCTCTGTCTCTGTCCACCTCTCTCTCTCTTTCTCTCTCTCTCAATATCTCTCTCTCTCTCTCTCTCTCTCTCTCTCTCTCTCTCTCTCTCTCTCTCTCCTCTCTCTCTCTCTCTCTCTCTCTCTCTCTCTCTCTCTCTCTCTCTCTCCATACCTGATCATTCATGAGTGCGCCATTTGCAATCTGTTTTATATATTAAGCATTGATCACATGATCTGCTTTCTCTCTCTCTCTCCCTCCCTCCCTCTCTCCATCCTCCCTATTGCTTTCTCCTCCTCCCTCCTCCTCCCTCCCTCCTCCCTCCTCCCTCCACTCCTCCTGCTCACTCCCTCCTCCTCCCTCCTCCCTCCTCCTCCCTCCCTCCCTCCCTCCCTCCTCCCTCCCTCCTCCCTCCACCTCCCTCCCTCCCTCCCTCCCTCCCTCCTCCTCCCTCCTCCTCCCTCCTCCCTCCTCCCTCCCCCTCCCCCCCCTCCCTCCCTCCTCCTCCTCCCTCCTCCTCCTCCTCCTCCTCCTCCTCCCTCCTCCTCCTCCCTCCCTCCTCCCTCCTCCTCCCCTCCCCTCCTCCCCTCCCTCCTCCTCCCCTCCTCCTCCTATTGCTTTCTCTCTCTTTCTCTCTCTTTGCTCACCAAACATTCTCTCTCTCTCTCTCGCTGTCTCTCTCTCTCTCTCTCTCTCTCTCTCTCTCTCTCTCTCTCTCTCTCTCTCTCTCTCTCTCTCTCTCTCTCTCTCCTCTCTCTCTCCTCTCTCTTTCCTCTCTCTCTCCTCTCTCTCTCTCTCTCTCTCTCTCTCTCTCTCTCTCTCTCTCTCTCTCTCTCTCTCCTTCTCTCTCTCTCTGTCTGTCTGTCTGTCTCTCATACCTGATCATTCATGAGGTGCCGCCATTTGCAATCTGTTTTATATATTAAACATTGATCACATGATCACCACTTTCTCTCTCCCTCTCTCCCTCCCTCCCTCCTCCCTATTACTTTCTCTCCCTCCTCCCTCCCCTCCCCTCCCTCCCTCCCTCCTCCCTCCCTCCTCCCTCCCTCCTCCCTCCCACTCCCTCCCTCCCTCCCCTCCCCTCCTCCACTCCCTCCTCCCTCCCTCCCTCCCTCCCTCCCTCCCTCCTCCACTCCCTCCTCCCTCCCCTCCTCCCTCCTCTCCCTCCCTCCCTCCCCTCCCTCCCTCCTCCCTCCTCCCTCCTCCCACTCCTCCCCTCCCTCCCCTCCCTCCCTCCCACTCCCCCTCCCTCCCACTCCCTCCTCCTTCTCCTCTTCTCTCTCTCTCTCTCTCTCTCTCTCTCTCTCTCTCTCTTCTCTCTCTCTCTCTTCTCTCTCTCTCTCTCTCTCTCTCTCTCTCTCTCTCTCTCTCTCTCTCTCTCTCTCTCTCTCTCTCTCTCTCTCTCTCTCTCTCTCTCTCTCTCGCTCTCTCTCTCTCTCTCATACCTGATCATTCATGAGTGCCGCCATTTGCAATCTGTTTTATATATTAAACATTGATCACATGATCACCCCGTCTGTTTATCCTTAATATAATTTTCTTTCATCCACTCTCCCTGTCGTATGTATATGAAGATTTTATTATTTACTAAATGCTTTTATCATTTCAGCATGTAAGATGGTCAACTTGGTGCCAGGCTTTCGTTTACCAACTTATGAGTTCAAAGATATAAAGAGTCATATGGATGAAACCAAATAAAAAAATGAATTCCTCTTTTCTCTGTATGTGTTCTTAAATTTGAGTACATGTATTTGTCAATTGAATTTCATCATGTGAATAAGAAATTCAAACAATGGTTTTTATCTGTTTGATTGGCTTTGATTTCATGTTATTTTTAACGCTTTGAAGATAAAATCCCTTTTATCGTTACAACTATCCTTGAAACTGTTCTTTCTAGTTTTGCACAATAATCTATTTAATGTATTTTTTAATTGATGTAATTTAATTACACCCAAACATTATATATTTCAAAGAAAGTTTTGAGTTTGATTTAGAAAGATATCTACAAGTGTATTTTGGTAAGACTCTTAAAATACCTTTCCTTACTTACTTGGTACCAATGGTATTTCTGTAAGTTCTATTTCATATCTACTTCAAACTGAGTCTATTAAATTTGCTTGTTCACATGTGAGTCAACTTGAAAGTCAAAATAGAATGTCAAGGAAACAACTTACAGTTTTTGTTCGGTGGTATGGTAAACAATCCTAAAAAGCGTCTCATGATTAAATTTATTCAGAATGTGTCGATATATTTAAGTATGTACAAAGTTATTCAATTAAGTTCTAATCGGTTGCAATGCTTTTGAAGCTAAATACACATTTATTCATGTATAAACTTATTTATTTTTTACAATTTCTATTCTCCTGTGACTCTCATACAATAGTGCAGCTGCTATACAGTTTTAAGTTTCCTCACATCTGTGAACAATCGGCTTTGGATAATCCCTGAACTAGGTCGGTGCTAGGCCTACAACCCCCTGTGATATTTCTATAAATTACATTGTTTGGTCACAAGCCCTAGTTCTTGCTCTTCAAACCCCAATGTGTATTCACCCCATACCAGATGTATCGGCAAACCCTGGTGCTAGGGCCATAACAGATGTAATATTTATTAAGGTTTCAGGTAAACAGTATTTCAGTTATGTTGGGATGAAGCAGATAACGATTGAGAAAAACTTTCATTTTGACTGCACATAAGCGCTGGTCAAGCCGGGTAGAATTATCGCCATTCGGGAGAATAACTCTCGTCAAGATCGAAATGCTGTTACCGGAACTTGAACCTCCGTGGAGAGGGACTGTGTGATTTATTTCAACGTCAGACAAACACCTGTTCTATAACTTTTTGCATAGGCTTTAGTCAATCGAGTGTTGAACATGAAATAGATACACCGAAGAAAAAGAAGGCCGAAATGCAGTTCATCTACCGATGGTCTAACCCTCACCATCCCTTCACCAAAACCCGCACTGAAACTGTGTCTATATTTATTTCAAGACAGAATGGATGTGTAAATTATTGTAACACTTGAAAATATAAAAGTGTATTGAAGAAATAGGCACTACATGTAGTCTAAAATTCATATTTTAAACAGTTGTGTTTATAGGGCATTGAGTCGGCAAACTAAGCCTTGACACTCGAACTGCGAGTCTACGAATCGGTATTTCTGGCTTTAATCATACCTTTTGCATATATGTACCTTCAACATTTATCGCGCTGGCCCACATCTGATCGGAATTCCTCACATGTTGGAAACCCGTCACCTTTCTGACTCGTACAACCGGTTATCCGACCTAGGTTCGAGCCATCAGACAGACAAATGTATTGGAATGACTCTTGCCTTCATTTCTGTATGATCTCAGGCTAAGGTAGAATGCAACTTTGCCTGAATGAAATGTTACAGACTTCGAAAAAACAGGAACCAAAATCACACGAAATACTTATCTTAAAACACCATGTACATGGGTATAAAGCATGGAAGATCATAGGCGTAGGAGCTGGGGGGCCCGGCCCCCCAATATCCAGACTGGGGGGGCCAGAGTATACTTTGGCCCCCCCAATATTCACAATGGAAGATGAAGATTTTTGGAAAGAAAAAATGAAAGAAATGGAATCTAACAGCAAAATCAATATAAAAGTGTATTTTGTGCTTTATTTAATACCAATTCGCCTTTTGTTACGAACAATATCCAAAACATTTTGACGTCATCATCGCAAATGGCAATCTGAATACATCGGGTTTATCCAATGAAATCTCAGCTCACGGAAAGTAGTTTCGACTAACGAAAACAGTGATGCAAAACATACTCTAAGCAGTCAGACTCTATATTGTATTCAAATATAATTATTTTTTAACACATTATTGCAGTTGAAGTCGTGGCTGTGACAGCATGGTGGCTGTCATTTTTAGTTTGGATCAGTACAATATGCTTTTCGCGTGAGATCGAGTCTTGGCCTATCCTATTTTCTTTTTCTTTTGGTTATTTTGTCTTAACTAAGATACACAATCTCATACGCTTTCTTTTAATTCATTCAATGATATTGAATTTGTAGACGCATGATTAGTCATGAAAAAGTTTAGGAACATTTATTCTTAGACCGGTCCACATCTGAAGTTGGCCCCCCAATGTTGAAAACGCTCCTCCGCCTATGAAGATTGCAATGGCTAGAGGACTGAAGGTCTGGTACCTGGCGCACTAGGGTTTAAATTTTCTTTAGAGACGTTTTTCGTAATTTGCAGTTTTGGAGGACTTTTTTTAGCTCAAAGAATTCAATTAAGGGTTCATTACGCCCGACGTCATATGACGGCGTCTTTGAGGGACAAAGTGCACATACTTTCTTAAACCTCCCGCGAATTCGTGGCACTTGTTTCGATATCTAAGGGTTGTTTTTTAAAACCTTAGCAACGATCTTTAAACCCAGCCCTATTAAAGATGTAAGAAAAATAGTAATACAAATGAATTATTATTTTGATTGGTACCTATGTACCTATAATCCCATATTAAGAACCCAATTTAGTGTAAGTTACCGAGCTTTTCGAAACAACAAATCAATGCAGCTCGGTTATGGCCTTTAAACTTGCCGAATAAGGCCAGGATCGTATAAGAGATTATATTAAAGTTTAAAGTCGAGATCTTGTCTTTAAGAGACCACTTTTTAATTTAGACTTTGGACCGGAACTTTGGGAACCTGACTCTTTTAATATAACTCTGGAAATGTTTCGATCCTGTTGGAGGAATGTTATTGCTAGTATTGGAAGCAAACTTTGTGAAAATATCAGTTTTAGTAAAAATATTATGTAACTTTAATTATGACATTTTGGCACTTAATATTTTAATCTATTTTCAAACGGCCATAAAATCAAAATCAATACAAATGTACCATTATAGTTTTCATTTGCATAGTATAGTCTAGTTTCTATTTTAAAGATTCAATATGCTCGAAACATTCCCATCGAAAGATTTTACACTTTGCGAGTCGAACATTCCGGTCTGCGGCGAAATCATTTCGGAAAGTTTGCACGCAAGTGCGGAAAAAAATAATAAAAAGCCTTCAATTTACATGTTTTAAGTCCGAAACACATTAATTCTGATATATGTATATGAATTCGATATAGCTTCTGTTGGTAAGCTCAACACCTCCAGGATGTTAAACCGATGTCATATATCCGCACGTCTGTCCGTACGAGCATTGAAGAACGAGGGGAGCGTTCCGAGACAGAAAGTTTTGGTTTCACCGGAACTCTTGCCTAGTCAAAAAGCAGCCGTTCCAAGTTTTCCCCCAATAATTCAAACTCACTGTGTATGTAGAGAGGAGCGTTCCGAGACAGAAAATATCGCGTTTTCCGGGACTTTTGCCTAGAAGTGGAAAAGCAACATTTTATTACGAAGAAAGGAAAGGGAAGAAGGAAGGCAGATAGCATTATTTGTTTAGATGGGAAATCGTGGGACACATCTGCGGCTTGGTGGTGGCCTGGCTCTTTTCTTCTTCATAATGGGCTATAAGCTCTTTTGAGAACTACCTCCATGTCTGAATTCAACAAAAAGAAGGCCCGATTAATTTCCCACATCACTGAACGGTCTCTTATTTATTCTAGTTTGAACATGTAACATTTACAATAATTGAAAACGTAAATAACTACATGTACATTTTATATCAGAGACTATCTATGTCTCTGTTTTATATATATGATGTAAATTCAATAAGTAAGTGAATCAGTCCCAATGAATATATTGTAATATTGTATCTTATTAGTTGTTTGCTACAATAAGTAAGTAAGTAAGTAAGTAAGTAATTCTTTTATTCCTCCATACATGAAGAGTTATTAACATACACAAATTATCTCATATAGAAACACAAAACAGAACTAAATACGCTTACCACTTTCATGGTGAAAACGCATGCATGTATATACAATATTTACAAATGCTTACTGCGTGCTAATGAGTGGTGCTTAAACATGTAAGTGTGTGTCTATGTGTGTGTGTGTGCGCGCGTGTGTGTGTATGTGTGTGTATGCTAATGAGTGGTGCTTAAACATGTAGGTGTGTGTCTATGTGTGTGCGTGTGTGTGTGTGTATGTGTGTGTGTGGCCGCGATCGTGTATTTAGTATGAGTGTTGCATGCAAAAATGTTGGTAATTTCTAGCGCACCCTTATCGAAACGAAATATAAGGAATACGGCATTAAAAGAGTTATTGTTTTGTGTAATTCCATTCTGGAAACCTTTTCGTGAAGAAAAAGTAGTCCATTTGGAGTGATTGCGTGGTAAAACATTTTGGAATTGCTTGTACAAGCACCCACCCATTCGCACTCATAATCTTATAATGAGGCATTTACCCTGATTCTAAGAATGCCGCAACATGAAAACATGGTAACTTTCATTGAAACAGTAACGAATCAGCCAACATACACTTACCAACGTTAAGTGTATGTGGGCTGATAAGTAGGTGCTACCAAGTTTAATGGACATATACAGATGTTATGTTATGACATAGTAAATGCATGTATTTCAAACACATCTTAAAACAAGTTACTCTACAGGCTTCATCTAACTGAAACGAAATAAATCCTGACAATATTTCTATGATTTGATCATTTGGCATCTTACCCAATAGCATTTCATATTGGTTATCACCCAATAAGCAAAATAACTTTTGCCAGAATTCGTCACGAATATGGTCTGTTTTAGAGCAATAAATTAACAAATGCGAGGCTATACAATTGGTCCCTAGCCTGCAGTTTGGACACAGAGTGTCGTATTTTCTTGAGAATAATCTAGAAACTATCTGTACAGCCGTAAAGCAGTATTTCAGATAGCTTCTATACACTCTGCAGAAATACCAGATGTGACATGGCATGAAATTACCGTACATGATTTTAAAACCTGATAAACCCGGACTTCTATTTATATTATCAAATATAAAATGTTCTGTGAATGTTTTTAATGATTGATTGATTGTTTTCGTCCATGAATGTTTACTTGGAAAAACAGATGTTGACATGTATTCATTTAATGTCGATGTCAGCCTATATTTTCCCAAGATTCGATAGATATCTGGCATAAAACCGCGAACTGTGCTAGGTTTATTCATAAAAGCATGTAATCGGTAATTAAACATATTCTTTATACGCATAACGGTATTCAACCTGCATAGTTGCCCGAACAATATCAATTTTCTTTTATCTATATAACTTTCTATAGGCATCATTCCCATACAAGCTAACGCAACAGTTGTAGAAGTTGAGCGGGGCATTCCTTGAATATGCTTAACACACTGTTTATGAGCACGTTCAAGGGTTTGTATTTGGGTTTCGGAAAGCTCGTTCCACAACTCACTTCCATAAAGCGCCTTCGACAAAACAACAGTTTCATAGATACGCCCTAGCGAAAGTGGATGCATGCAATTTCGAGAAATGCCACAGTCGTTTAAGCTGAAATACGTTTGTCGAAGTTTTTTACAACATTCTTCAACTGATGTGTTCAGTGACATATTTTTTTCGTTGTGTACGCCTAAATGCAAGTAGGACTGTCCTTCGTTAACTGGATGTGGTCCGATACACCATTCACGTTTTACCTTTTCAGAGTCAGATTTATTCTCATTATAAACGACCACCACACATTTTGAGGAGTTGTACATGAAATTATTCCGGAGAGAATAGTCATAGCAAAGGTCCATAAGCCTCTGTAACCCGTTTTTTGTGTATGACATTAACACCATGTCGTCTGCAACTGTTGGACATCCGTATCTAGTGTTTCCAATATTTAAACAGTCGCTGCTTGCGTCTAACGTATCCATTAAGTCGTTTATATACACTAAATACATGCTTGCGCTGATAATCTGACCTTGCCTTGCACCTTTCATGACCGGAAACCAATCAGATTTTAAACCATTAGAGCGAACGCAGGAATATATGTCCGCTAGCAGAATTTGTATTATTCTAATGAATACAACATCGACGCCATTTTGGCACAATTTTAACAAAAGAAGTTTATGATTAACATGATCAAATGCTTGTTTAACATCTAAATAGCAAGTGTACAATTTTGAGTTATTTTCAATGGTACTAAAAATAGACTCCCGAGTCATGAAAGAAGTAAGACAACAGCTTAAATTCTTTTGAAATCCACCCTGTAAATTATTTAACTTGATACTATGTTCCATTTTATTAAGAACCACTTTCTCGTATAGTTTTAATATGGTCGAACATAGGGAGATAGCACGATAAGAGTTGGGATCCATTTTCGACTTATTACCTCCCTTGTATAATGTTGTGATTACTCCCCTTTTCATATTGACTGGACAGTGGAAAAACGTTTTCATGGATTGAAACAGTTTCAATAAAACCTGCATTAATGTTTTACCACCGTAAATAATATTTTCGTAATATATTTCGTCATTTCCACAAGCTTTGTTCTTTTTACAACTGCGGAGTGCACTAGATAAATCTTCTTCTTTTATCACGAAATTCGCTTCATCTGTTTGTGAATTATTGTCGAAAAACAAGTTTGTTTCGGTTTCTGTTGAACGGGTATAAGCATTGTCATCACATGAGTACAGATCTTTGAAATATTCCGCCCAACCACAGATGATATCTTCTGAGGATGAGCAGCGGATATCGTTGAAAACCATTTCGAAGGATGGCTGTGGCCTTGAAATCCGTTTTTTATTAACAAATTTCCAGAAAGCACAACTATCCACTTCGGCCGTTCTATCGATCTCCTCCTCAAGCATGTACATATAGTTCTGTACAGACTGTCTGTGTGCTTTCCGGAATTCGCGTTTTGCTGCTTTATAACGTTGATAGGTAATTTGCTCGCCACGCGGTCTGTTATCATTAATCCATTCAGAACGATATCTTTTAACGTCATTATGCAGCGAAGTGAGATTATCGTTCCAATATGGTTTAATATACGGCTTAAATTTTGGTTTTGGTATACACTGTTCATTAGCATTTTTCAATACTGAGACAATATCTTCGTACAAGCGATCGATACCTTCTTTGCTAGATATTTCGATTAAAGACAGTTCTTTAAGGTGCTCATTTCTCTCGAGAAACCGTGTATACGTTGAGATATGTGACTGTTTCACATTTTTCCACACTATAGTAGATGCTATATTGTGATGGGTTTGTTCTTCGTGGTCACCGGCGGGTTTAATAGTACAGGTTAGTGGGCGATGTGTCGACACGTTTAAAGAATGGTCGTCATGTATAGTAAAACCATGGACCGTAGGCACATCAACAGATGGAAGGAATATATAGTCGATAAGTGTTTCCCTTGAACTATTATATGGCACATTACTAAACTTCACGCCTTTACTTAAAGGGAGACAATTTGCGGGGATAAGGTCTAAGTCAATCAAAGTCTGACACAATAACTTGCCCCTTGAATCTAATTGAACATTTGACCATAATGGTAGTTCTGTGACGGATTTCCCTCAACACCAGAGAACGGTCTGACGATTGGGCGTCGTGCATGGCCTTTAAACCATAATGCAATATCATAAGATAATTCTAGATTCCCCAAATTTGGACATGTGCACTAAATTTAATACCAGCAGCACTGATTGAGATAATTGTTTATGGCTTATTTAAAGCTCGCATCTTGAGTTGCGATTTGCTGTTATGTTTACAAAATAAATAAGCTGTATTTCAACTTCACAATACACTCTTTTATAAAATCATTTTTTAAGTTTATTAAAATCCTGCATCTGGAGCTTTGGTTCACTGCTTTATGTTCACATCACATAAGATAAACTTGGGTCCTAATGCTTTCCAAGTATATGCTCTTTAAGTCAATGCATAATCGAAATCGTTTAAGAGTGTTTCGATCTCGATCTCAATCTCGACCAAATTCGCTGGGTATGTAAAGGAAAGCATACAGAGGCAGGAAATATCGCGTTTTCCCGGGACTTTTGTCTAGAAATGGAAAAGCAGCCGTTCCAAGTTTTCGATCTATAATTCAATGCAAAATCAAAATATGTTAATAATGGTCTGATCCCGACCAAACTCGCTGGGTACGTAGAGGGTAACGTACCGAGAAAGAAAATGTCACGTTTTCCCGGGACATTTGCCTAGAAATGGAAAAGCAGCCGTTCCAAGTTTTCGCTCTATAATTCAATGCAAAATCCAAATATGTTAATAAAGGTCTTATCCCGACCAAACTCCCTGAATACGTAGAGGGTAACGTCCTGAGAAAGAAAATGTCACGTTTTCCCGGGACATTTGCCTAGAAATGGAAAAGGAGCCGTTCCAAGTTTTCACTCTATAAACTCTATATATATAGCCCCGACGGAAGGTGTTCAAGCCCTGGTGCTAGGTGTTCAAGCCCCCAGTGTTAGGTGTTTAAGCCTCCAGTGTTAGGTGTTCAAGCCCCCGTTAGTATGTGTTCAAGCCCCAATGGAAGGTGTTCAAGCCCTGTGCTAGGTGTGTATGCCCTGGTGATAGGTGTTCAAGCCCTGTAGGAAGGTGTTCAAGCCCCAGTGTTAGGTGTTCAAGCCCCTAGTGGTATTTGTTCAAGCACTCTTGGTAAGTGTTCAAACCCCACACCCCCAGGTGGTAGGTGTTCAAGCCCCATAGATAGGTGTTCAAGCCCCATAGATAGGTGTTCAAGCCCTGGTGGATGGTGTTCAAGCCCCAGTGGTATATGTTCAAGGCCCAAGTGGTATGTCACTATGTGTTCAAGCACTCTTGGTAAGTGGTCAAGCCCCATAGCTATGTGTTCAAGCCCCAGTGGTTTATGTTCAAGGCCCAAGATGTATGTGTTCAAGCACTCTTGGTAGGTGTTCAAGCACCATAGCTAGGTGTTCAACCCACAATGGAAGGTGTTCAAGCCCCCAGTGGGTTTGATCCCTAAGGCGGCCAATAATTTCACCGTGGAGTGTCCTTGGGCAAGACGCACTGCCTAGCCTAGTACTGGTAGGAAACCAGGGAAAATGTACGATAATACTCAAAATGAGTACTGTAAATTAATAGGAAGAAGAAAACAACACAGGAAAGTACCTTTACTTCTAGTAGTACCCACCTTAGCTCAACTAACTAACGTTTAAGCTCTTAACCACCATGTCTAGCCTACAAGCAACATTTCAAAGTAGAGTGCAAGCAAATTCCCAAAAACACAATTTATACCTTTTTGATAGGTCTACGAACCATCAATGAAACAAGACCCATTTCAAAACAAAGGTTCTGACTCAACAGCCTTAGTCTGGTGCCCTAAATTTCATGAACATGGCGAAAGAAAAGGGACAGAAAAGAAATGCTTTGGTTACAATAAAGATACATACCTTTAAATCCATGTATCTTATATAAATCCAAGTGTTTGTTCTATAATAAAACTAATTTACAAAATAAGAAATACGTCAGCATTTCTGTAGGTCATGTATTCGTTCGTTCTTTTTCCCGCGCTTCTTAAGCCTTCTTTTTTTACCTCCCCGACTGGAAGAGTTATTAGTTTCGACCAATCAGAGCCCGGTGCTTGTCCCGGTTACAAGATCGTAGAATGAAAAATAACATACCTCACATTGGGGGGGGGGGCAACTTCAGATGAGGACCGGTCTAAGAATAAATGTTCCTAAACTTTCTCATGACTAATCATGCGTCTACAAATTCAATATCATTGAATGAATTAAAAGAAAGCGTATGAAATTGTGTATCTTAGTTAAGACAAAATAACCAAAAGAAAAAGAAAATAGGATAGGCCAAGACTCGATCTCACTCGGAAAGCATATTGTACTTTTACTATGTAATAGTGACATATGTAATAGTGACAGCCATCATACTGTCACAACCACGACTTCGTTTCCAATTTCGAACAAATATGACTATATTTAAATACAATATAGAGTCTGTCTGCTTAGAGTACGTTTTGCATCACTGTTTTCGTTAGTCGAAACTACTTTCCGTAAGCTGAGATTTCATTGGATAAACCCGATGTATTCAGATTGCCATTTGCGATGATGACGTCAAAATGTTTTGGTTATTGTTCGTAACAAAAGGCGAATTGGTATTAAATAAAGCACAAAATACACTATTATATTAATTTTGCTGTTAAATTCCATTTTTTTCATTTTTTCTTTTCATAAATCTTCATCTTTCATTGTGAATATTGGGGGGTGGGGGCCAAAGTATACTCTGCCCCCAGTCTGGATATTGCCCCCGGCTCCTACGCCTATGTATAATGGAGCTGAACTCATTTCTTCGGGCCAGTTAAGAGAAGACATTCATATTAAGTGATCTACTATATATACCTTCATAAGTCAACACTTTCTTTCCACAAGTCATAACATTTCATACGACGTTCCGAAACAGTATGATTCGCTGCCATACAACCTTCGAATGCTTCCTGTGCAGATTTATACTTGGTGGCTCGAATTAGTCGGATTATTGTCACAGAGAGACACTATATCATATTTGAATGTGAGACTGACGTTGTAAGTTAGGTTTGGTTATGCGACGTTGATAGAGATTCTATCCTTTGCTACTCGTACTAGAATTTCTAAAACTGTATGATTCATGAAAAGGAAATCAACGTAGTCAATGTTACTTCGTTCCAGTGTGTCCTTAACCGAGCGAGCAGAGTAATACTTTCGGGAAATAACTCGTACCAGTATGAGGAATCGAAAGAAAACAATGTAAAACAAATAAACAAATGGAAGGGCATTTTTTATTTGTCCATAAACACATTAATAAGTACCTCTATGTATTTACACGTGTTGTTTTCGGGGTTGTTTTTTACGGGGTTGTTTTTTAACCAAACGGTTATTTTGAGGGGTTTTGATAGGTTATTTTATATATGACTATTTATATGGGGCTATGGGGCTCTTCATATAGCACTTTTGACAAAGGAGCTTTTGACAAAGGTGCTTTTGATAGATGGACTTTTCATAGGGTTTTTCGTTATTTTGTCATGTTACTTTAGAAATATATGTTGTATTTTTAACGGTAGCAGACAATTTATTCTAAAAAGTTATAATCTCAATCTCTGAGAGAGTCTCTATAAGGGCTTGGTTAATGGAAAACACGAAGTTTATTGAATGAACACTGTCTTCATTCATTCATTCATAACAAATAAAGGACATCGATATCACCTTTATAACAACCCTCAAATACAAATGCCATCATAGAAAACTTCCTTGTGAGATCAGAAAACAGGAAATAAAATAAATTGCGAATTTGTCCAAATAAGGAAATATTCAGCATAGGGGATTATCTTACTGAGCCTGTCTGTTCAAACATTTCTCGTTCAACCCTACTACACAACGCTAGTGGGACCCAAGCCTTCAATTGCTCAAACAGGATATTGCACTTGTAATACGCCAAGTGTGACACACTCTATAAGTTCACACACACACAAAACACTTGTCAGTGCACATGTTGGTCCATTTCGTCTTGTAACTAAGTGTGTAGATAAAACCCCTTTATTTGAGATGATGGGAATCCCCAAGTCTTGTTAATCATCTGGGTACCGTTTTATTGACACCCTTACAAGATTTCAGTACTGTATCAAGTCTACCAATCATTTGCATAGTCATCGTTCGTTCCTCACATATATCGAACTGTGGGAGCATGGCAGAAACTGATTTACTCGGGTAAAGATTGCAAATCTGCATTTAATTTGGACACAATTGGGCATATCCCCCTTCTGTATATCACACCATCAGTCTAACTGTATATACATGTATGTAGCTGTAGTTGTACATGGAGGACAGAGGTCCTGAAACAAAGAGTCGGTTTAAGGTTCGACTCCCGAGTACAGCATGTGTACCGGGCGGCTTGTCTTTAATCAATATTCCGTGCAACGAATGGTTAAGTATCCAGGACCCTGAATGGAGCGTGATAAACGGTGTAGGTCTTCACAACCTTTGTGAAATGATTCGGGAAACAAGCACTGTGTTAGGGGTTCTCTGTTATAACAAACGCGTATTTGATGGGTATCAAATAAGATTGTTTACGTCTTCACTACATGTGTTGCAAAATACATTTTGTGAATTCTCCCCGGTTAATTAAACACGTTTTTAATTGAATGTTTGTTGTTTGCACTCAAAAGTATTTAATGGAAACATAACTATTTGAAATTCCCGTAAATATTTTTAAAATAATTTGTTTTGGTGTGTTTTTCTGGAATAGTTATTCTGTAAAAGAAGAAGAATGATTGCGTCCTTGAAATATCGGACAGCTTTTGTACAGATTTGTGAACGGTGCTTATTTACGTGAGACCATTGAGGTACACATTTTACAAGAGATTTCCACTAGAAATAGGGGAAAACTACATGTAAATGATATTCATAATATATCCATTCAACACATCACCCAAGTAGTATCTAAAGTTGCGATGATGATATTGAGAAAAGTTTAGGGAAAAAATGACTGATCTGATAGTTTTGGAGACATTTATTATTAAAAGACAAGAAATTCAGTTTCCAACAAATGTTTTAAAACAAGAATAAGTGCCCATGCAGCTTTGTGCATGACCACGATATGTTTTATTTTAAATAATATATCAAACCTAAGGTGTGGTAGAGATGAGCCGCGTTGTCTTTTAAATTAACAAGAACAAAAACTTTCACAGCAGATGATAATGTTTCCATGACAAACACCCACCATGATATACTAAAACTTTTTATGACATTTCTTCAACCTTGAAACCTTGGATCGGCTTTTTAAACTAGTCTCTACATGTCATCTGCAAGTACAGCCAAGAACGGGGAATTTACTAAATCAGAAAACCAAACACTAATTACTCGACACAGTATTCGAATCCTATAATACGCCTATTGTTGCCGAATTGTGTCATAAACCCGCACTTAAAATCTGAGTGATATTTCCGAATGATAGTTTAACCCATTACCAAACAATAACGACATTTAACCACTTTGTTGCAGCGACTCTGGAAAACATTGTGGAAAAAGGAGAAATTGCTCGTAATGAGCAATTCTTCCTTTTTCCACAATGTTTTCTACTCGTTCAGAAGATTATTTTCCAGTTTTATCACATATTGAAATGTCGTCTGCAAACTCTTTCAATTTCGGACAGACGAACATTTGGCGTTTAGTAAAGGGTTAATGATTGGGGGGACGACACTTTGTTGGAAAACTACAAATACGTTGCGTTGGCGAGGGAAGCAGTTTTCAATCTCCCATTTGATGATTCCCGTGATATCCAATAACGTAGTTCAATGTTTAAAAAATACGTTGCGTTGGCGAGGGAAGCAGTTTTCAATAGCATCATACTTTATCATTAAAACTCTTTTATTTCTAGCAATCTAACAAGTATCTTTATACATCCAACCGAATGTGTACAACGGTTTTCGCGGAACAAGCACATGAAGGACTGGTAAATCCTGCAGTGTGTCCCATATAAGGAATGAAAGGGGGGAATTACTAAAAATAGAGATGACGTCACGGTGTGAGCCGTTTTAACAACAACAACCTTAACTTATCACCTCCATCTTGAAAGAAGGATCCCTTGAATGAACGACGATTTAGTAATGGATCACATGAATATACAAAGCCAAAGACTGTTTATTAGGTCTTTGACAAAGCGGATTCAGTTTTAACACAACCGTAAAGTGGCCTGTTGAACGGTATTGGTGTTTTTATAAATAATATCTTTTTTTTTTCATTTATATCTTTCATTGTTTCACATAAGATTTCTTATGATGCAAAGTATTCAATTTCATTCTGAGGAAGATTTAGATCTATATAATACAATGACGTTGTCGCAAATATGCGTCAACTGTATCCATTTGGTCGTCATAATTTTGATCCATTACTAGCTCAACCTTGAATGAAAGCTTCGCCACCATCCGTGATTAACGGTTACATACCGTATATGAGGATGACGAATGGGTACGTATTTTTTTCTTCTTTTTTCATAGAGAATTCGGTTTGTTTTGAAGAAAATTTGCTGAAAGTATCCTGCTCGATAGTTAATGTGCGCAGCTGATTTGTGAATTTAGGAAATAACGCGATCTCGCAAGTAATTACGATAAGTGTCTAACGATTTGAACTTATGGAATATTTTCAAATAGTGTATAGGCTATGCTGAGTGTTTTACTATTTACTTCAGTGAAAAGGGATTTATTGGCAATTATTACTCACGCTGAATTGAAACATATTTAAAACCAGTTACAATATTAACCGACCATGTTATCGGATGCTACTAGGTTCGGATACTGTGCGATTCATTATCCTGCTATTCCAATGTTAATTGAGCTCTTTAGATTGACAAAACTTCTTATGTAATTGAGTAGTGTCCGTAATTCTACATATATATTTATTTTATGAACCGTTCAATGTCTAACAACTTCCTATTTAGCCATTCATTGCTATCATTATTAGTCAAACAAAATTGGTGGTCGGAAAATATTGAGAATGTACTGAAATATAGCAAGGGAGGTTAATCTTTCGAAAACACTTTGTTTACGCTCGGCAGACGATTAATGACCGAGGATGGTTATGGAAGCAAATGACTGACTTCTTTAATGACCTGAACCCTCAGCAAAAGGGGTAATTCACAACCTTCCATTGCATTTCTAAAATAGACACTGCTTCGTTACAAGTTTGTCAAAATTCATTTCAATCATAATTTCAACAGTCAGAACAAATTTGACACAACAATAAGGTCAAAGCAGTAAGGAATACATAGGCATGTTTCACAAATCCATCTTGTTAAATGATTCTGCACTAAAAATATGTATATATATTTTTTTTAAATTTTACCTCCTATTGCGACAATATATTCATTCTACACTAATAGTTTTTCTGTTGAACACCTTGAGCTAAAATGCTTTGCAAGGCAGGATATAACCTCTTTTGATAGATAAGATGCTTTTGTATGAATCCCTACTTCTAGACGTGAATTTTTCTAAAATTTGCAGATTTTACTACTAAAATTTTTCCCAATTAGAATATTTCATGGCGCAAAAAATCCCAAATTGTAGGGGTACAGGAGTCTCCCAATCAGGGAATAAAACGCTGTTTCTATATCATTGTTATTAAAAATCATCAAATTATTTTACTTACAGTTGTGAATTAGTCCTTTTTTAATTAATCCATGCACTTAATATGTCGATTAAATTAATACTTGCTCCCAATCATTGTTCTCTGCTCATGTGCACTAGAGTAAAAAAAACCTTTTATGCGTTTAATACTTGTTTAACGGCAATTGATGCCATTGTTTTGTGGTATACAAGTTAATTTTACATAATCCTATCTTATCAATTGACTTTGAATGGCCATTTTATGCTTTAAATCAGAAAAAAGAATTCGAAAAGTCTGACACTATTTTGATCTTTCAAAATTTCAACGTTAGATTGCCCCATCAGAAAATATGAAGTAATCTTCACAACAAATTATTTTGACAACTATCATTATTAACCAATTTAGGTTATCATTACTACATTCACATGACTGCCAATTCACCAGTGTTGTTATACTTGAATGGTTTAATAAAATCAAATTTTTATGCATTTATGGATTGTATCTGTTATTTTTACAGCATTTTCTAACCTATGGACTGAGTTTATCACCTGTTCTTGGAAAAAAGCACTGGTCAGAGCAGAAGGCTGTTAAATTCTTCTTATTGGACCTGAAAGTATTCATGCAAATAGGTGAGTTACTTTAATAAGGCCTGGGCAATGTCTTTTGACAGCTGGTGAAGGTGTAGGACTTTGACCCAGGTATTCAGGGTTTCGTCCTCACTTTCTACACTGGGACTTCCTTGGAGTGTCCTTCGGCAAGACACTGCAGAACCCTGCCTAGTACATGTACTGATGAAATCCAGGAAAGTAGTGGAAAGTCTGAAATATTGTTGGCATGGTGTTAAACCAAAATGAATTAAAACATTTTTTTTGACAAAGGGTGTGTACCAATTCTCTCAATTATTAACTTAAATGCTAGAGATAATAAGTTAATTACACCTACTAACCTTATAAGTCCTTAGCAAACAAGGAAGTATGAGCCTGTTTCTATGATTAATTGAATTTCCATTTGTTAAAAATGGTTTTCCGAGTAGGTATACTTCATCTAAACAGTAGGAGGTATGTTTGGCATAAAATGGAGTGATACTACCGGTACTATCCAATGGATTACTTTTTAAACTTTTGAATAGTATCCGAGTTACAAAACAGTTCGTATTAACCAACGGTTTTAGAAGTATTTATTGATAGTTTTGATTTAATTTTTATAAGAATCGTTTTTTTATTGACCTACACTGACTTTAAATTATTTATTTTTAACTTACATTGAATATGTTTTGCAATCAAAATAGAATGATGATGTATTTGATAAATTGCATTCAATAAAAGGTGCTTTTTTACAGACAGAAAATTTGAAAGTCAAAATAAAATGTTGTTAAACAATGCAGTTATGAACTGTTGTTGTATATACAATTAAAAGTAGCAATTGAAAGCATTGATTCAGGAAATGTCAATACAGCCAAGTATGTACAGTACATATATATATATGTGGTAGATCTCAAAAGCAATGTCCAGGACTTGCGATTTCGCGTTTTTGGGAGACTAAAACACATGTAAATTCACTGTAAACACACTCTAAAGAAATCAACAACAATCTTATTTTGCTTCCACTAATGATTCTTCAGTGTGTGTTTCATATAACCATACATACTGCTGTTGTACAGTTTTAAAGAACTTGGTTTTAAACTTTTAATCTTTCTTTGTAGAATGGTAAACATTATTTTTGAATATGAAGAAGCCCATTAGTGTTGCAGTCTTATTAATGAAATCTTTTAAACGAGACAGTGTAACTAGTACAATAGGCATCCTATGAACAATATCCCCTGTGAAGGATTTGAGAACTTGTTCATGCACTTCATGAACATTCATGAATGACAAATGGCTGTCCATGAACAAAAAAGCTGGTCTTGAACTTGTTTAGAATTTAATGAAACTGTTCTTGATGTTCATGAAGCTGTTCTTGAATTTCATTAACAAACTCTGTGTTCTGCATTATGTCGCTTATGAAATTTGTGAACAATTTCTTGAATCTTTCACTTGGGATGTTTCTTTTTCTAGGATGTTATGAAATGTCTGTTAGCTGCATGTAAAAATCTTGTCAATATGTCAGAAAACACTTAAATAGTGTACTTTGTGTACTCTTGCCACAACTTTTGATGTAGGTCAAAAGTATGTATACTTGATTTTTTGTTTGTTTCTTTCTTTTTAGAAAGAGGGTGTTTGAGGTTGAATGTTTAAATAACAATTAATTATCTTTTGACAGTGCCTTGGAAGGAAACAAAGCACAAATCCCCTTTCTTTGTGAGAAAAGAAAATTATAGCAAGACCCACATCTTCAGAATATAGGACTGGTATTGAGGTATGGATTAAACATTCTGTCATTCTATATTAATTCAGATGTTAATAACAATAAGCTAATTGAAAGACCAATACACCATAAGAATCTGTTCCCCTTGTTTCTAAACCCATTACACTTTATGGGGATCTTGGAAAGGACTAATGCCATTAATACATAAAGGAATATCTAGATATATCTAGTTCTATTCCGAGGTCTTATTTTGTGTATAAACTTTTGATATGTATTGATTGGGTTGTAAATTATAGAGCCCAAGGCTATCAGCCTCTAGTAAAATTATACTAGCAGCTCTGTTTGATTTTGTTTTTAGCTTATATGAGCTTTTTGTACTCAATGTGAGTTTAAAGGTCATATTTCCCGATAAACAAAATTTTCTTTAATTATGGTTTTTGAATTAGGTTATGGTTTCGTTATGACGGAGGTAATGATTTTTTTCTCATACAGAAGCGAAAAATGTTGTTTTTCACTACTTTTATTCACCTTTATCGATTTTTGTGAATGACTTATCTCCCTTGTTGTGACGTCATTTGTGCTTCAAAGTCATATGAAGTATCAGTTAGAAGAATCTAGTTCTCAGTAACGACGGTGTTTTTGCACAAATTTCGGACATTTTAAGTGTTGAATTGTTTTTTTGGAAACGTAAATTGGATATTGAATATGGTATTTTGACAGGTCTTCTGGTGTTATTTTGCTTTTGGTCGCAGGGATGCGAGTTTCTCCCGTTGTCCGACGAACATAAAAGCCGCAAAAAGTTTCGATTAGTAAACTGGACCGTGTTTACTTTACAAATAAGCAAAAGATATATTCCCCAAACAAGAACAGTAGGCTGTGTTACTTTCACATCGAAGACGGCAAGTTAACGCATTGTTAGGCGTTGCCAGAGAATTGATTTTATTGATCTTTAAATGATCGGACTCAATTCAAAGTAATTTATACAGGTGAAGACGCTTCAAATTCATTCTACTTATTGAGTAACCGTTATATTTCCCTGAACTGATGTTTGTGATCAAAACAATTCCTGGCTGTTAGTTTGGTGTGTTAGAGCCTCGTGTAGTCTTGATAGAGCTTTATATAGAATTTGCACTGTGTAAATGTAGATAAATTCAAGAAAAGGATAAATCACGTTGATTACACCTTTTTTTAAATTAAATTTCCTTGAATGACTCTCTTACTCGCCAAGCTAGTTTTGTTTGGAACAGATTAACTATGCTACATGCTTAGTCAGGAATACTTAATTAGGCTGCTTTACGATTATATTACGTAAGAATTCAAAGGGTTGCAAGAATATGTTAATTTCATCCAACATCATAAGTTATTGTATTGCCATGTCTTTGGGTTTTAAACGCTTAAATGAATCTTGTTCTTATTTGCAAAACTTGTTTTATGTTTTAACATAATCGTAGAAACGTTGCCATTGTACATAAATGAGACAACATGAAAAATGAACGTTGATTGCTATGATAACAAACCGATTAAAACAAGCAAGTTTCTTTTATCTGCCGTTGTCTTTGAATGAAAATTCAAATTATAATAAATATTTGATATCCGCAAACTGTCTCTGAACTCATCAACGCAAATGATAATGGGTTCGATCTTAACTTAAGCGCCTGCTTTTCGGAATTATTTAAATCACACACCTCATTTTTTTGCCATTGGTAATATTGGTTTAAATGACGTATGTCACACTGAAATGCAGGTGTTCAAACATGATTATTACAAATTTATATTGATAATTGAGTAATAAGATCACTAAATATATAATTTACACATTTGAACATAATCTCTTTGTTTACAATTTAATTGATTATTGTCAGTTTACCTCACATACAAAGGGTCAATCAACAAACATCGGACATTACAAGGATTAAGGGTCGTGATGCAAATTAACACCAATCTGCCACATTTGCACAGTACGTTTCAAGTCAAGTCCTTTATTGTTTAGGCGAAAGATAGCCTCTGGCGTTAATCTCTTAAATATCTCTGTTGTTAATTAACAGGTCTGACACGTTCTGCTATTCCAGACATGAAATAACAAGCGGCAAATCTCACACTTTCAATGCGCGGCAATTAAATTTATCTAAAAAATCCATTGTTAAGATATAACCAATTAAGACCAAACTCTCACAGGATGTTTGGATTGATAAGGTGTCAGGACATATTTATCTCTCAATGTGACATACGTCTGATACTTTGTCGTTATGATATTCAAAGAAGTGAACATGTTGTCTTTTCTATTAGAATAGTTTGACACTTCAATAAGTATATGATTATCAGTATACACCAAAACGGTATTAACTCTATGTTTTCAACAAAAAAACGTTTTAACATCAAAATCAAGTTTTGTCAAATTGATATTTTAATTCCAATATCATAAAAAAATAAATTCAAATATGTTTATTTAAGGTTGTTAGTAAAATAAACTATGACGATTTTTTTGTTTTAGCTGTTAATTATTAAACCTGTCCGAAAGTTAAATGCTCAATATGTCAAGGCTACTTACACAGAGAAAACGAACATAAATGTAAAGTGAATATGAAGAACAATTCTTAAGACAAAACAGTTGATCTAGAAAGACGACATCGGAATCAATTTCGAAATCATAGACCTCTTACTGGGGGTGGAGTTACTGGAAAGTTGTCGGAAGATTTTAACAAATACTCTTGAATGTGCCAGTGTTTAGTTTTGAAATTTGGATGTGTGGTGAAAATGTGAGTTAAAGGATAACCTTCGTATCACAATTTAAGTAAGTTGATGTGTGGTGAAAATGTGAGTTAAAGGATAACCTTCGTATCACAAGTAAGTTGGGTTATAATACGGTTTTTTTGTTCGCAATTTATGATCTTCTCCCGTTTCATTTCATGTATTGATAAGACAATGAAGGGTGAATTTGACAGTCAATAGTTATACGATGTACAGTTTTAAGACAATTCGTTTATTCAGATCTATGTCTTTGTTTACTACTCAATTGAAACCTTAATGCTAATACCACTATTGACGAAAAAGTACTCGTGTTTTCTTTTCAACAAATATTAATAAAAATAGCTGTTTTCACAAATATCGTCAAAATTTCAAGCCGATTCTTACATATGAAAACATTTACAAATCCTTTCAAATTTACGCGTTACGCCACTTACTCTTTTTTTCAGAAGAATATTCTTATAATATGAAACATATTCAATAAAGAAAATGCACTGTCAATCCAAACATTGACTTAAGGATTGCTATTTCGAGGAAAATCGTCCCAATTTCAAGCCGTTCCTTTCATATGAACGCATTGACATATCCTTGTAAATTCACGCGTTAAGTCACTAATTTATTTTTTTCAAATTGATATTCTTATAATATGAAAAATATCTAGTATAGAAAATTCACTGTCAATCCAAACAATAACTAAAGAATCATTTATTTCAAGAAAAATCGTCCAAATTTCAAGCCGTTCCTTTCATATGAACAGGTTTACGCAATGACAAATCCATGCAAATTCACGGGTTAAGTTATTAATTTATCTTTTATCAAATTGATATTCTTATAAAATGAATCATATTCAATAAAGAAAATGCGCTGTCAATCCAAACAATGACTTTAGGATCGTTTATTTGAAGAAAAACACCAATTCTAACCAGCGATCGCTCTTCACGCCCTTTACATGGCGAATCCAGTGGATCACGAGTGACGTCACAGCAAAGGGAAGTAAGTCATACGAACTTTTATCAATCGGTGCGCTATGACGGTGATTTATGACGTAATGCGTTATGCTAAAATGTTGCAAATAATTTCAAT
>OX401414.1:8424360-8426390 GCA_947846245.1 Cerastoderma edule
GAGTTCATTATGCTCGACGTCATATGACGGCGTCTTTGAGGAACAAAATGCACATAATTTCTTAAATCTGCGAATTCGTGGCACTTGTTTCGAAATGTTAGTGTTGGTTTTTAAAACCTTAGCAACGATCTTTAAACCCAGCCCTATAAAAGATATAAGAAAAATAGTAATACAAATAAATTATGATTTTTATCGGTACCTATGTACCTATAACCCCATATTAAGAACCCAATTTAGTCTAAGTTATAGAGCTTTTCGAAACAACAAATCAATGCAGCTCGGTTATGGCCTTTAATCTTGCCGAATAAGGCCAGGATCGTATAAGAGATTACATTGAAGTTTAAGTCGAGATCTTGTCTTTAAGAGACCACTTTCTAATTTAGACCTTGGACTGGAACTTTAGGAATCTGACCCTTTCAAAATAGCTCTGGAAAGGTTTGGAGGAATGTTATTGCTAGTATTCAAAGCAAACTTTGTGAAAATATCAGTTTCAGTAAAAATGTTATGTAACTTTAATTATGTTATTTTGGCACTTCAGATTTTCATCTGTTTTCAAACGGCAATAAAATCAAAATCAATACAAATTTAGCATTATATTTATCATTTGCTTATAGTCTAGTTTCTAATCTAACGCATCAATATGCTCGAAACAGTCCCATCGAAAGAGTTTACACTTTGCCAACGGTTGGGAGTCGAACTTCCACATTTTGGTCTGTGGCGAAAGCATTTCGGAAAGTTTGCTCGCAAGTGCAGAAACAATCATAAAAAAGCCTTCAATTTACATGTTTACATATAAGTCCGAAACCCATTAATTCTGATAGATGTATATGAATTCGAAATAGCTTCTGTTGGTAAGCAACACCTCCAGGATGTAAAGCCGATGTTATATATCTGTACGTCTGTCCGTACGAACATTGAAGAACGAGGGGAGCGTTCCGAGGCAGAAAGTTTCGGTTTCGCCAGTACTCTCGCCTAGAAGTGGAAAAGCAGCCGCTCCAAGTTTTCCCCCAATTATTCAAACTCACTGGGTATGTAGAGGGTAACGTCCCGAGACAGAAAATATCACGTTTTCCCGGGACTTTTGCCTAGAAATGGAAAAGCTGCCGTTCCAAGTATTCGCTCTATAATTCAATGCATAATCCAAATATGTTAATAATGGGCTGATCCCGACCAAACTCGCTGGGTACGTAGAGGGTAACGTCCCGAGACAGAAAATATCACGTTTTCCCGGAACTTTTGCCAAACAATGGAAAATCAGCCGTTCCAAGTTTTCGCTCTATAATTCAATGCATAATCCAAATATGTTAATAATGGGCTGATCCCGACCAAACTCGCTGGGTACGTAGAGGGTAACGTCCCGAAACAGAAAATATCACGTTTTCCCGGAACTTTTGCCAAACAATGGAAAAGCAGCCGTTCCAAGTTTTCGTTCTTTAATTAAATGCATAATCCAAATATGTTAATAATGGGCTGATCCCGACCAAACTCGCTGGGTACGTAGAGGGTTACGTCCCGAGACAGAAAATATCACGTTTTCCCGGAACTTTTGCCAAACAATGGAAAAGCAGCCGTTCCAAGTTTTCGTTCTATAATTCAATGCATAATCCAAATGTGTTAATAATGGGCTGATCCCGACCAAACTCGCTGGGAACGTAGAGGGTAACGTCCCGAGACAGAAAATATCACGTTTTCCCGGGACTTTTGCCTAGAAAAGGAAAAGCAGCCGTTCCAAGTTTTCGTTCTATAATTCAATGCATAATCCAAATATCTTAATAATGGGCTGATCCCGACCAAACTCGCTGGGTACGTAGAGGGTAACGTCCCCAGACAGAAAATATCACGTTTTCCCGGGACTTTTGCCTAACAATGGAAAAGCAGCCGTTCCAAGTTTTTGATCTATAATTCAATGCATAATCCAAATATGTTAATAATGGGCTGATCCCGACCAAACTCGCTGGGTACGTAGAGGGTAACGTCCCGAGACAGAAAATATCACGTTTTCCCGGGACTTTTGCCTAACAATGGAAAAG
>OX401414.1:8426890-8469390 GCA_947846245.1 Cerastoderma edule
GTCCTGCCTTGAAACTGCCCAAGGTTTGGGATGAAGCTATCTCTTCTGTCAGCTGATTCCATAGATGAGGGGAAGAATTAATGTTTGTGTGTATAAACTCGGCAGAATGGGATGAGGTATCGCAATGTGTGGCCTCTGGTTGACAGTCCAGCTGGATTGGAGGAATAATGATGCAGGAATGTCAACTAGGTTATAGGTTATTCTTATTACGAGCACCAGCTTTGCCATTTGTCTCAGTTGTTGTAGTGGCGGCCATCCAAGGACGGTTACCATTTGGCTGGTGCTGCTTGCTCTGTGATAATCTCCCATAACAAACCGAGCTGTACGCCTCTGAACTGATTCTAATTGGCTGATATTCCTAGCTGAGTGAGGGTCCCAAGCCGAAGAAGCATACTCCATGATTGGCCTAACAAGCGTCTCATAGCATTTTGCTTTCAAGCCTGTCAGCAGCTGGATAATTTCCTCCTGAGGAAGGAGAGGCTATTGTTGGCCTTCTTTGTAGTGGCATCTACATGGTCATTCCAAAGGAGTTTCTCGTGGATTGAAGTGCCAAGGTACTTTCCAGTAGGTACAGTGGCAAGGTGGTTTCCATGAATGGAGTAGCTCGTCTTGATCGGTGTCCGTTTCCGTGTTATCCTGATCGTCTCGCATTTATATGGGTTGAACTCCATCTGCCAGTCTGCTTCCCATTTTTCCAGTTTCCGCCGGTCTTCTTGCAGGATGACTGTGTCTTGGATGGTCTTTATTCTTCTGTACAGGAGACAGCGAAGAGTCTAGATGTTGAGAGAACTTTCCCTGGCATGTCGTTGATGTACAGAAGGAAGAAAAGTGGGCCCAATACAGAGCTTTGGGGGACACCTGAGGTAACTGAGGTAACCTGAGGTTTAAGAGTTTATTATAGTATATTCCCGAATACACGATTCGTACCTTTTTGATAGGTCTACGAACCATCAATGAAACTAGCGTTAAAACTCTTTTCAAAACAAAAGTTCTGACTCAACAACCTCAGTCTGATGCTCTAAATTCCATGAACAGGGCGAAGGAAAAGAAATGCTATGGTTTCAATAAAGATACATACATACCTTTAAATCCATGTCATTGTATCTTATATAAATCCAAGTGTTTGTTTTACAATAAAACTTATCTAGATAATAAGAAATGTCAGCATTTCTGTAGGTCATGTGTTCACTTCAGTGTTGTGGTCACATGACTTCCTTTTCTAGCCTGGATTACCTGCCCCTTACGCGCACCTTACCTTTTTACCATATTTGGGATTTGCAGAAAAAACCGATACGGCCTCTGTCATTACGCCCAGGCCTTGGTAGCTGTGTAAATACACACAGATTGTTTGAATATCTTAATTGAATGTTGTTCTTTTTACTAGTTTCTTTAAAGATTATCATAACAGGGCGAAAGAGGTACAGTAGTACAGTGGTAGAGGGTCGGCCTCTTGTACACGAGGTCCTGGGGCCCGTTTTACTAAACCACTTACGGAAAATGTTTGCGTAAGTCATAATTGATAAACATGGATAGTATCTTCAATGAAAGTACAATGTTGCAATGTGGCACTTCATTGGAAGCGTCTCGGAGAGACGCTTCCAATGATGTGTTACTTTGCAATATTGCTTCGCCCAATTTTGAAATAAGAGGATTTGTTGTTATAGACTTACGCAAATCTTAAGCGTAAACTGTTTAGTAAAACAGTACCCTGGGATCGAATCCCCGTTTGAACAAACAAACATATCAACACATCGGCCCAGCGTTCAAAATGGAAAAACGATTTCGGTGAACAATTTATCACACGGAAATCTCTATTGAACGGACAAAACTTTTCGCAAACGTTCGGTTAAAAGGGAGATAAATCAAATCCGATAAAGGGAAATCAGCGTAAGAAAATTGGAAATTGGTAACGAATATGTATGTGTGCTAACAAGGTCAGGATATTGTCAAAATATTCCCTTTGTTCGCCTGTTTGTTATTCGCGAGTCAAGCTCCACTTCCGTTTGCGAGATCCACGAGCGCTCGCAATCGTATCTACTCGGCAATCCCCGTCACAAGTTAGTCTGAATGATCAAGACGCAGTTACAGCTCGGATAATCCGAGTTAGTCACAAGTCAGTCGGTAGATAGTTATTCGAGGTGTTCCGAATATCATGGAGATATTGTCATAAAAACTTACGGATTTACGGTAAAATTCAAACAATTCGCAAACGTTTTCCTTATTGAACGCAAGACTGTGTGCCATATTTTCTCAATCGTTTCTACTTGGCTCAATCGGAGATTGTCGAGTATAAACGATTGCAAACGGACATGCCCTTCGTCGCCGCCACGTTGCCAGACTTCTTTCAAAGTGACTCCCCATTGCCTCCGAGGTTATTTTGAAGAAATGGCCGAGGTGTTCCGATTGAGTTAAACCCAAATATATACACGCTTCGTGTTTTGTTTAACAGGGGGATAACAATGAACGAATTAATTTTGTGATACCGGAGCTATTGTTTTCTGTGTAGAATTTCATATATGTCTACTATCTCGAACGATTTCTTCATCAAACTTCAACTTACTTTTAGTTCAGTACAACCGAGATCGCTCAAAAACGACATTTTAGGACCCCTTTCATATGTCGTTAAACCATGTGTTCATCGCACATGGATGCTATAAATTTACATAATGACCGAAGCTTGATATTTGATCAATGAAGATGGTGCGGAGAATAGAATCAAAACAAGATATCAAATAACTTTAAATATACAAATACAGTAGTTTTGGCTCAATAAAACCGAATATTCGAATAGTAATTCACGATTTGAATATTCGGACATAAAACCGAAAATTCGATTATTCATTCCCATCCCTAACTAATACACATACACAATAACATTGTTAATATTTAGATTCCTGTTTATTTATATTGTACATGCTAGTACATAGACAGTCATCCTATCACAGTTTCCCCACAGGAAAACCTGAAATGCACATGTACATAAACATGTAATAGATTCTGAACATTGAACGTAGATAATATGTCAGGGTTAACAAACCAGTCTCAATGTGAACAAAGGAAATTGCTTTTGTCGTACAAAACTGTGTTGACTATTGTTTGAACAGGGAAGTTTTTAATCGTCTGATTACCTAAGACATACATGTATACACATTGCCTAGTGACTGAGTGGAATACAGTGGTTCAGGCGTCGGTCTCCGAACAATAGGTTCGTGGGTTCGAATCACATGAGTAGCGGGTCCTGCCTTGCGACCTTTCATTAATCCGCATTTGGCGCGTGTACTAAATACGATCCAGGAAGCAGAATCGAGAGTGATTAATCTAAGTTGTAAGAACTTGTTTCACAACCGATGTAAAAAAATAAATAACTTCAAACCAAAAAGAATGACTGAGACTAGATCGTTAAATGAACATGTCCTAGAATTCAGCCTTTTTATGATAGCTCGTACCCTGGACTGATCTTTATCCTTACATCTTAACAAGCTTATATTAGAGACCCATTTTCTTCACTTACGTCTTCATTTATTCCATATACAGTTTACAATGGTACTCATTAGGTCTGTCACATGGACACATTTCTAAGAACGGCCTTCTAACTTGATTTTGTCTATTAGTTTTAAAAGTTCGTCAAGTGAACTACCTGTAATAGCTTAACGTGACTGACCCACTTATACTCACTCTTTTTGACATATTGGCATTGCCATGTCGGAACATGGAAGATCTTCCCAGCGATAGTCGTTCTCCGGAAACAGCGTCACACAGTTCTGGGTACTGGCCCCATTCGGTTCCCCGGGGTACCAGTCTGTGTATCCGGCATGCTGACCGGTATGCTTCCAGCGCCATATTCCCTCCACATCAACATCCGTCAAACCGATCCAGTGAACTTTCTCTGTATTATAACATATCAATCCCTGGCTTACTTTATACAAGGGGTCGGGAAACATCGGTGTTCGCCCTCTGTGTGCCTGCTTTCAAACAAACACCTTATTGGAATCTTACCTATATCCTCCCTAACATCGATTAAAACCATTGTGAAAAAGGAATCCGATTCTCTGTTTCTGCAATGGATTCTATTCAATATCACATATGCAGAATTGTGAAGAGGGAATGGTGGAATAGATGTTATGTTAAGTGTTCACCCTTAACTTAAATTGAAGCCATTGTGAAAAAGGACTACGATTCTTCTGCAATGGATTCTATTCAATTTAACAGAACCAGAATTGATAATAGGGGAATGATGAAATAGATGTTATGTTAAGCGTTCATAGATACTAGTGTCTCATTCTTACTTACTGACCAAATCACGGCACGTGTTTCTCAGAAATAAACTTTCCATCTCGTTGTCCACATGGGCTAAATGGGCGCCTCTCTGTAGACAGAAGTTCTGGAATAAAATAGATCACACGATGATAAGCTCAGTGCTCATAAACACGTCGTGAGACAGAAGTTCTGGAATAGAATAGATCACACGATGATAAGCTCAGTGCTCATAAACACGTCGTGAGATAGAAGTTCTGGAATAGAATAGATCACACGATGATAAGCTCGGTGCTCATAAACACGTCGTGAGACAGAAGTTCTGGAATAGAATACATCACACGATGATAAGCTCAGTGCTCATAAACACGTCGTGAGATAGAAGTTCTGGAATAGAATAGATCACACGATGATAAGCTCGGTGTTCATAAACACGTCGTGAGATAGAAGTTCTGGAATAGAATACATCACACGATGATAAGCTCAGTGCTCATAAACACGTCGTGAGATAGAAGTTCTGGAATAGAATAGATCACACGATGATAAGCTCGGTGCTCATAAACACGTCGTGAGACAGAAGTTCTGGAATAGAATAGATCACACGATGATAAGCTCAGTGCTCATAAACACGTCGTGAGACAGAAGTTCTGGAATAGAATAGATCACACGATGATAAGCTCGGTGCTCATAAACACGTCGTGAGATAGAAGTTCTGGAATAGAATAGATCACACGATGATAAGCTCGGTGTTCATAAACACGTCGTGAGATAGAAGTTCTGGAATAGAATAAACCACACGATAATAAGCTCGGTGTTCATAAACACGTCGTGAGACAGAAGTTCTGGAATAGAATACATCATACGATGATAAGCTCGGTGCTCATAAACACGTCGTGAGACAGAAGTTCTGGAATAGAATAGATCACACGATGATAAGCTCGGTGCTCATAAACACGTCGTGAGACAGAAGTTCTGCAATAGAATAGATCACACGATGATAAGCTCGGTGCTCATAAACACGTCGTGAGACAGAAGTTCTGGAATAGAATAGATCACACGATGATAAGCTCGGTGCTCATAAACACGTCGTGAGATAGAATGCAAGTAATGAACTTAGGATACATTTGTGTGAAACTCTATCGGTTTAAAAAAATTGGGTCGACCCTTAAGATAAAAATTCGGTCAGTAGTATTTTGAATAATGGATGTTTGATTTTTACGTTATCGCGTTTGATATCAAAGAGTCATGTTCTTGTAAATATGTTATGTTTCTTATTCTATCTAAGATTTTTAATGTTGTGCCTAAAGCTAGTTCTTTTTCCACGACATTCAAGGATACCATTATTGTATACAAACGTTGTCGCTCCTTAGATTCAAGGATTCACATTGTTTGCTACTGTGTATACAGAGACATAGATAACATGTTATCTATGTCTCTGGTGTATATAAAGATACTATTTTGCATATAAAGACGGCTCTTTTCCTCAGGAAACTGCTGTTGTACATACAGTAAGTGACTTCTATCACATGAATATGTAAGATAGTCTATTTGACGAATTGATTGTCACAATATCTCAGGATATTGCATTGTATCAAAGATAATGCTTTTCATTTTATTCAGCAAAAAAGTGTAGCTGAAAATAGGCTATCTTTTGTTTAATTACATTCAAGACGATAACTGTTGTATACACGGACAATACTTGAAATTATGAATAAGTTATATTGCAGCTGTAAGCATAATTAGTTAGTCTTTAAGTTTATATCAGATTTACCTCAGCATCCGTAAAGGTTTTCTCGTCGTGTGCGAACAAATAACAATGACCTTGAAAATTAATCCAGCTATCCGGACATTGGGACACGGACTGACCTGTCATAAAAGGGAAAGCAAACTAGGATTTATAGGACATCGGTAAAGGCACCTCTCTAAATATTGCACATGCGGTCACTGATATGAAAATTGTCCTTCACGACTATTGTGTCAACGCAAAAATAGATTCCGAGTAACTCTCACGCGAGTTCTCGTTAAAGAACGTCAACAGAATCATTAAACAACAATAACAGGTGAAATTATTGATTTACATTACACATGGATAACATCCAACATTGGTCTAGTATCAAAGACGGTTGCGAAAACAGGGAATAACAAATTATAGTTTTTCCACAAAATGCTCTAGGTTGTTACGAAACCGCATCCATCGTTCATGCTTCACGCATTTTGTGTACTTCTATTCTTTGCGTGTTTAACATACCTTAAAATGAAATGCCCTTGGATGAAACAAACAAAGTTAGTAATTCCAAATATAATTCTATAGAGTTATTTGTTTTAAGATAAAGTTATGAGAGTTATTAAAAGATAGGCGCATAACATGTTGTCGTCTCGTTTTAAACAATTCAGAAAGAGTTCTCCTTATAATAAATTCGTTAAAGTTTCCTATAACCTACCGAACAGCCCAAGTAATATCAGCGCACCACACAGTCCCCACATTTTGTTGGATATGCCACAGTTAACAGATGTAATGCCTTATCTACGCAATCGCAGACGAACCTATCTATAGACGGAACAGCGTCCTTATCTTACGAAGAAAATGCGACACTTGGTTTACAGGAACCTTTTGAGATTGTTTACCTTCGTCCACCTATAATTGATTCTTTATACGACTTTTTCAATCACACTAAAACTAATTTATCTCTTAACCACCTTTCAAGCTTGAAACTGACATATTTTGCAGCTGACTCGATAACCATAAGAAAAAGCATTGATTATGACATCATACAGGCGTTTTATCATGGATTTTCTTATTGGCATAACAAACTTTGCACCTTAAGGTCATGTCACATTTATTGCCATGTAGAGTGTGTAGCTTTGATATCAGATATAGTATGGTGGTTCCATTAGATTTATTTGTAGAATACCCAGTTAATTATCATCCCTGGCACACCTTTTCTAAAATACAGCATGAATGATGGTCACAGCATACAAAATGCGTACATTTTTCAATATTTTTCACTAAGCGTTATTATCATATAATTCTATTGTCAGAAAGGATATGAAAATGGCTTTCTCCAACCATTTTGGACTATCATTTTGTCATTGACAGGCTGAATCTTTTAAATACATGAAAAATGAACGTTACATACTTCGAAACCCCTTAATTGACACCTCACATGCCATATTCAGTGAATAGTATCAAAAACCTAATTTTTAATATACCGACTGGCGGCCATTTTGGATTTATGCAAATTAGGCAAGATTCCCAAATTTGCCAAAGTGGCAAACCTTCTTAAATTATTAATATACCTCTAAAGATTACACCAACAAAGTATTGTCTCATCGCACTCTTCATTTCTAGGTTCCAAACAAAGCATAGAAGGAATCAGACTCGGCTACTAAACTTTTTTTTCCAAATACCATTGCTGCATCAACATACAAGTCCATTAAACGTGCATACGTGCCACATGTGAAGTTTGCTTGATCGGTTGTGAAATGTTCATATCGTTTTCGTAATTTAGCGTGTAGTCCTTTAGCAACTGCAAAGCTTTTTTTATCATGTTATGACTGTATCGGGATAATCCAGACGTCAATATTTTATTCTATACAATTACGGCTTGGACCATCCGAGTTTGTTAGGGCAAAAAGTCTAATCCGTGTTAGATTTCTTACAGGACATCTTTCTCGCCAAGACTGCTGCGTTATGTTCTGTAGTGAATTGTGCATTACTACTCGTCCATTGACTTTAAATAGATATTTCAGTAGAACCATATAGGCCTCTACTACGGAGAGGTTTTCAGGACAGGCGTGTAACCTTATGGACGTTGGTGTTTCGGTCCTGGAAGGATTCGGTCAGTTCTATGTTCCTCCCTTCTCCACAATGCTAAATACCCTCATTTTGAGCAGTCACATGGAAAAAATGCTCCAAATTCGTACTTTCTCGTGTTCGTTTTGCCTGTTCATCTCAATCAATACAGAGGATTTAAAGTGCCTTGTAACAACCCGTTATGTAATAAAGTTGCATAATGTAATAAAATAAACAAACAGGATTGATATTCTACAAAGTGAATTTTTAGATGCAAACCACTTATGTTACAAAATTCATAGTGGTTACGTGGTGAGATTTTCACACAAATGGTAACCTCTTCCAAGCCAAAAAGGCTTATGAGCAGAACTTTGTTTGAGCAATTTCAAGCTAGCATACCGTTCCAAATGACTCAATATACCGAAAAAAAGTTAAGCGAAGTAACTAAGAAAGCCAAAGCGAGCGCATCAGCAAATTACAAAGGCGATTGTATATATCTGTTTTAGCACTTATATGGTGAGAAAGGCTTCGCAAATGACAGCGCACCAAGGTACAATTCTTTAGGTGAAGCTGTTTTCTTTAAGCGTTGAACTATGTAACAATTGTTACAAAATGGGTCGTGTTTTATTACATTTTGCATTTTTAGATGCCAACCCATTATGTAACAAGAATCTATAACGGTCTAAAACCGATGTATTTACTCACAAAGGATAATCTCTTCCAGGTAAAAAGAGGCAATATTTAGTTTATAAATGGTTCAGCTTTGAACAAGCCTTACAAAATAGACACAAACCATCGTTTGGTGACCAAAACGGTCCTTTTATCAATATGAAAAATGAGTTTACTTATCACTCTTTAGCTCGAATATTCGAAAAATAAGGAGAGCTATACTTGTCACCCGGGCGTCGGCGTCACACATTGGTTAAGTTTTTAACACAAAGTATGTAAATCACGAGTTACTGTATGGAATGGGTTGATACAGTTGTGTTCATAGTCATAATCTAAGCTCCCTGACCAAGTTTCATATATTTTGTATTGAATTGAAGCAAATTATGCGGCCTTTTGTACTTTGGGTCATTTTTTTCACATGCGTACGTAATTTATAAAACCACGATATGGAATGGACTGACACTTCACACATTTGATTGGATTGTACTTTAAGGTCCCTGACCAGGTGTCATATCTCTTGTTTTAAATTCAAACAAATTACGCTACATTTGGACTTCATGGTTAATTTTGTATATGCAAGTTTGCATCTTATTAACTACAGTATTGAATGGTATGGTACTTTACACATGGGTTTAAAGTCATCGTCTAAGGTACAGTATGCATAACCCTGTTTATGAATTATGTGGCCTTTTTTACGTAGAAAATTATGTTTAAAGTTTTTGCATGCAAGTTTTTACTCAATAGCTTATTTAAGGAATAATCTTAATCTTGCCACCTTATTCATTCTGTAAGACCCAACGTCCCTGAAACAAATGATATTACACTGGCATTTACCTCTCTCCGACATTATCGAATAGTCGAATACGCTGTTTTATCGACATCTCTTTCGAGATTATATGCGTCACTTATACTGAAAAAGCTTGCAAAAGACCAAAATAAGGAAATACACAGACCACACTGCGTCCTTAATGATCTTAGTTATCGATGAACCTTAAACTACCGTCCCAACCAATCATTTTCGTAAAACAATTACTTAATCATATATATTTTTCTTCAAAATGGAAATCGCAAAGTAAAATGGTTCTTTACCAATAGTTCAATTTATAGTAATTGACTGGCCTTTTAGGCCTGTCTATGCTGTCGTACGGAGCAGGTTATCCGGATTTCTCTTGACTTTCCAACACACTGTATTTTGAGCTTGGAACCACTTAAGCAGTTTATTGTATTTTTCTAACAATCGTGACGTTTCGACGCATACAGGTGCGTATGACAAACACCTCGGTATAGATCAGATCAGTTGCTTTTTATTGTGCTCAAGTTGTACAAAAAAATTACAAGGCAAAACTAACTCATTGAAATAAACCAAAATCGAATTATATTTAGTGATATCTTCTTCTTTCTGTATCTGCTTCTTACGTGTACAATGATGAAAACGTGGATTGACATTATGTCGTTGTAGCATCCTGATTAAAGTTATAACAAAACCTTTACTATAGTCATACTCAAACTCTACCAGGCGCCAAATGAAGTTACTCAGGTAAAGTTTATGTTGTATAAAAGTATTATCTTTGTTATATCCATACATTTAACTTGACCGAAGTGTACATGAAATTAGCGGATGGATACATTATCACAAGCCTTTGTATTAGGGTATATCTTGTTTTATACTTGGCCGCGACTTTACGTGCTTTATAATATGGTTTAGGGAATGCCTATACCAAAGTAATCACTAAATACAGTTGTAAAGTTAAAGTATTTATGGAAGTGGGATGGTTATGTCATGGTTTAAAATCTTGATGAAAATTAAGATGCATTTACAGCAGATGATCTTCATATGACACTTATTTTGACATATTGTCTTTTATATCAAATGCATTCAAAGATTTCGATATTTTTGGTGTCTTTATATCAAAATGATGAGTAAGCTATATAGTACACGTATATCCGGTGCAAAGTACATGTATACGAAAAAAGGAGAGGCTTTTCTTACAATATTTTCTACCCTTTCCTAAAACATCTCCCATATGTATCACAAACTAAACTGGTGTCTGCATTTCTTTTGAATTCAAAAAGATTTAACATTTATTGTTTGTTAAAGGTTTAATATAGGCATAATTTCCTGAAGATAAAACAAATTTCAGGAACAAGGTTTCTAGACTAGGATTCTTGGTGCAAACGACGTTATCTTGACCAATGAATTAACACTTTTCTATAGACACTAAAAGGCGCTCTCTCAGAGCTGTGTGTATTTGGAGTTGCAAAAGTAAAAACATTGGTATTGAAAGTCCTTGTCACTAAACTAAAGACCGTTTTCCATTTTTTACAAATAAGTTGCTAAAACCCCGTCCTATCGTTAATTAACATGAAGTGAGCCATCGCATTTGTCTGATCATCTTTGGGAAAGCCGGTTTATAAAAAAAGGGAGAATTCTTCTTCCCGCGCAGTTTGCTTCTGTAACGTGACAACTAAAATATTTTCATATCAATGACCTGCCTTTACTTTTTAATTTTCACATTAGAATTAAGATCGCATGATTAAAGTTGTCAAATGAAAACTCCTTTCCAGGAAAAAATTATAACATATAATTTGATTTGAAATGGCATTTTTTCTGTTAAGTCTTTAATCTTGTTTTTCTGACAATACCAGTAGTTAACCTTTTCAAAAGATGTATCTTAATATCCTATGTATAAATAATGCTTATTTATTGCCCGGGATTTATCATGCTCACTGAATGACAAACGCCTAAGCGGTGATGGTAGACTGATGAGTACCACCTCTTACTCTAAGTTAAGACGTTGTTTACAAAATAAACCCGTTTAAACGCCCTTAGATATCTGCGATTTTAATGTTCTATATCCCCATTGTATAGTTACGAGCAGGGCTGGGAAGCTGTCAATAATCTAGTTCTATGTTACTTCAGAAATCTTTGTTGTTATTTTTAGAAGACGATTAATTTAGAAAGAAAAATCTCCATCTCTGAGAGAGTCCCTTTAAATATTGAACTTTATGTCTATAGCTTAATTTTTGTCTGTCTTCTTTTTTCTTTTTTTCATCCTAGTTCAAGCAACAAGACCCATCTCTTAGTACTATCAGTACTTTGATTGTAACAACAAGGGGTGCGTTCTATTCGGCTGTCCGTTACTGTACCAACTGTGCTGTCCAAGCCAAGCCGAATGGAATGCCTCGGCACAGAACAAAAATGGCTGCTGTTGGAAAAAGTAAGACCGCAGTTCTTTGCGCAGCGGCCCAAGAGCTATTTGATGATGAAGAAGAGAAAAATAATAATCCAGATAGAATTGTTACAGCATGCGTACTTGGGATTGCAGCAACACTGTAAGGAAATCTTGATTATTATCGTAAAATAAACAAAGTAACGTTTAAAATAGCGAACTCGTAACCAAGTCAATTCGTACCCGGAAGCAAAATGCATCACGTCAACCGTATAAAATCACAGTAGAATACTTTAGAGACCAGTAATGTTAAGTTTCTCATTAACCTTTTCAATTAATGACATTAATGTCAAACCCTTTTTCAGGGACGTAAACATGTAAAGTCACTCTAGATGTTAACCCATCCCGACGAGAGAGGCAACGTAGATATGAAAGTGTCTTGCCTAAGGACACTACCTGACGCCAGCGGGAGGCGAACTCGAGGCCTTTAGATCCCAAGGCAAGCACGCTACCACTGCGCTACGGACGCTAGTTATTTACATGATTTAGTCAAAATTAATCATTATAAAGTAATTAATTATTTTTTGTCATTTCAGACCAAGAGATGAAAAGGCTAAAATTATGGGATATGTAGAGTCAGTCGTTCCTTTGTACGAGGATGAAACATTTAGGCGGATGTTTAGAATGTCAAAACCAACATTTACTCGTCTCTGTTCCAATTTGAAAGATCTCCCAAATTTCTCATATGACCATTCAGGCGGCAAAGAGCATGTAACTGTGGAAAAACAAATTCTTATGACTTTGTGGTATTTCGGTAGCTCAGATACTATTGAAAGAATGGCTGATCGGTTTGGAGTTTCATCATCAGCAGTAATTCGATGTAGAGACAGAGTTGTAAATGCTATAAATGAGAACTTGAAGCAAACATTTATTTCATGGCCAGATCAACAGACTCTGGAAGAACAAGCTAATCTGTTCAGTCAGCGCAATGGATTTCCGGGTATTGTTGGAGCTCTAGATGGATCTCATATTGAAATAAAGAAACCCACTGCTCATTCCAAGTCTTATATCAATAGGAAATGATTTGCCTCTCTGCAGCTTCAAGCAGTGTGTAATTATAGCATGTTATTCACGCATGTGTTTCTAGGTTATCCTGGAAGTTGCCATGATGCTAGAATACTTAGAAACTCTGATTTGTGGAGAAATGGCTTGAATATGTGCAGGAATGTCTATCATGTTATCGCTGATGCTGCGTATCCAATTCGTAGGTGGCTTCTTACACCATTTCGTGACAATGGCCACCTCACACAGAATAAAAAGCGATACAACCAGTATCTGTCTAGCAACAGGGTGGTAATTTCCATTGCTGAAGGGCAGATTCAGGCGTCTTAAATACCTTGATACAAATAAAGTGGAGACCGCTGGGGAGATAATCATGGCCTGCTGCATTGTACACAACATATGCTTACTAAGTCACGATGAAGTTGGTGATTTTCTGGAGCAAGGGCTGCAGGATCATGTTAACATTCAAAATCCTAATCAAATTCAGGACATAGAAGCTGAGGGAGCTTTGAAAAGGAATATCATTATGGGGCAGCTTGTTTAAATATTATACAACTGTATGAATAAAAATGAGAAAAGTTGTATGTATTACAGATCTTTATTTGTCATTCCATGACAGTTATTTAGTATATCCCTCCTACTCTAAAAAAGTAGAACATAATAAAACAAGTGGGTCATGATCACATACATGTAAAAACAAAAATAATTTACTCAATACCATTATCGCTATGTACATTCCTTGGTGTACATGTACTGACTGACTATTC
This sequence comes from Cerastoderma edule, assembly GCA_947846245.1. NCBI lineage: Eukaryota > Metazoa > Mollusca > Bivalvia > Cardiida > Cardiidae > Cerastoderma > Cerastoderma edule. The sequence continues at coordinate 8,440,606 of OX401414.1, forward strand.
TTGTCGAACACAGATCTTAACCATGTATATTTTATGTTAGTCTTTGATGTACATGTACTGACCAACACAGATCTGAACCTTGCACATTGTATGTTATTCTTTGATGTACATGGCTACTGATCTAACATTCTAGTTCAACACAGATCTGAACCCGACCTAGTTACAATATACATCTCAGCATTTGCTATTTATTTGCACTAAGCCTCTTTAGGTTTTCCTCCTATCAACATTAAACAAGAGGGCCATGATGGCCCTGTATCGCTCACCTGAGTATCACTGCCCTGTTAGAAATAAGTGCCTTCTAATGTGTTCACAAGCTTTTCCACTATTTTGACCTTGTAGCGGGTTCAAAAGCTATTTATAGATTTGACCTAGTGACCTATTTTTTTTTATCCTACATGACCTTGATTCAAATCTAACCTAGAATTCATTGAGAGAAACACTCTGACATAGATCTGTGAATTTTGGATATAAAATGCGGCCTCATGTGTTCACAAGCTATTTCAATGATTTGACCTAGTGACCTACTATTTGACCCCACACGACCCAGATTTGAACTTGATTTAGAATTCATCAAGGCAATCATTCTGACAAAAAATGTGAAGATTGGGTCAAAAATGTGACCTCTAGTGTGTTCACAAGCTATTTCTATGATTTGACCTAGTGACCTTCTTTTTGAACCCACATAACCCTTATTCGAATCTGACCTAGAATACATCAAGGCAAACATTCTGACAAAAAAAATGTGAAAATTGGGCCAAAAATGTGGCCTCTAGTGCGTTCACAAGCTATTTCTATGACGATCTATTTTTAGCGCCCATGACCTTATTGTTACGGGTTCGTGGGTAGAGTGTCTTCGTAACAATGGGTTTGAATATCAAAACGGTCAAGGCTTGTTTCGGCGGTTATAAACTCTCTTTAATTAAAACGGTAGAAGTATCAGTAACGGTATCTTAAATGCTAACAGTACTATGTTGTTGGTACTCTACTACTGTGAATGGTATACCGCAGGCAATTCGTTATATAAAGCAGTTTAGTTGCAAAGGTTTCGTAATAAAAGAAGCTGAGGATTTTTGGATTAAAGTCGCAACTCGTACCTTCACAAAGCAAACAGGCGTGGAGTTTGTGTTTTTAGTTTCTAGAGCCAGACTGAACCATGACCAATAATTTCCAGCCTTTATATACTAAGCATTGGCCGCGCACGTGAATTTTAGGCCGTGACCATAAAAATATGGCCGACCGGCCAACAAAACCTGGCCGCGGCCAAGAAAGCTGGCCGAAAATCTGGCCGAGACCAATAAAAGTGGTCGCGACCCAAAAACCTGGCCGATAAATCTGGCCGAGGCCAATAAAAGTGGTCACGACCCAAAAAACTGGCCGATAGAGATCGCTTGAAACATGGCGACACAATAAATATCAATAAGAAAAGAACCATCGATATGCATCTCTACGTAAAGGGTGCTAACAAAAGTAAAGGTCTTACAGCTAAAAATAAACGGTCTTTCCCGATCAATGAGTCAGCGGAATTCCCTGTACAGAACGAACTAGGCGGAAGTAGACGTAAGACTAGAGTAAACATGCCGTTCTGGTTGCACACGGTTTTTGTTTGTTTGTTTGTTTTCCAATTTGTTTTACATCGATTGTGAAGGAGGCTTTATAGCCCATCGAGTCACTCTCGATGACTGCTTCCTGGAGAATACACCAGTAATCGCGCCGGTTTGAGGGCTAGTCCCGGCAATTCTCACCTCGCCTAACGGGGATTCGAACCCGGGACTTTCGGTACTGTAGCCCGACGCTCTACCACTGTACCACTGTCGCCCAGAATTGGTGACAGAATTTGCGGATTATTTCGGAAAGTATAGCGTTCTGTGGGTACTCTGAGACTCATGAATGATTCGAAAGGTAAGAACGATCGTTAAAGCTGTGACCTCTTATCCTAACTAACTATATAACATTGTAGTATACAAGAATTGCGGATGTAAACAAACTGCCTGGGATGTGATTGGATCGTTTGACAACGTTACTACAGTAAAGGTTGCATCGAGGGAGAGAAGGAAAAACCAACGCAAACATAGAAATCGCCACCATACTGAACAAGCACAGTGTCTTTCATGCGTGGGTTGATCTTTACAATAAATGGGTCAATCTGCGTATCTAATATGTAGTGCTTGTAGGTACCAACGACATAAACAACTTCAAAATAACGAAGCTTAAACACTATGGAAAGGCAGCGTTTCTCCACTACCAGGTAAGAATAAATACAATAAATCACAAATATACATCAAGGGAAAGGTTATAGACACACTTTTTGTATACTGTAAAGCCTTTGATCAGCCTTCATAGAAATGCTGTCTAATCAGAAGACTAAACAATAGACACCCTCCTGGTGGGTCATATCATTATTATGCAACTGACCGGAACCATTTATATGACTTTTGAAGAAGACCACCTAAGGATCACCTCTGCCAAGTTTGATCAAATTCCACTCAATGGTTTAGGAGGAGATGTTGTTGAAATGTTCGCATTTGAAAACTTATTTTTAGCCCCCCGTGAAATAATTATACAGCCAACCGGAACGATTTATATAATTTTTGTAGAGGACCACCCAAGGATCATTCCTGTGAAGTTTCATCAAAATTGGCGTAGTGGTTTAGGAGGAGATGTCGTTTAAAGAAATTGTGGACGCACGACGGACGACACCGCCAAAGGCCGAGCACAAAAGCTCACCCCGAGCACTGCGTGCTCCGGTGAGCTAAAAAGTGGTTTGTCAAAAACAAAAATGGCTTTTCAAAACAATGCACTGCTTGTGATGAAGAAAACAACAAAATGCATCAATGTTACTTTCACAACATTTTAACAGCCAAACAAAACTTACTGGAAAAGGAATAAGGTAAAATATCCAGCTTTCACAAAGTTTCATAGGCAACATACAAAGCTAGTGGCTGCCAAATAAATTCTCAACTCTTGTGGCAAAATAAATGCCATGTTTTTGAACATATAAAAGGAAAAAACACAAGAACAAAAAAGAAACAAAGTTTCATGGGCTGGGAAAAACACTTGTCATTCTCAAAGCTTTCAACAAGCTAATGGGCTAGCAGTAGCAACAAACCTACTTCAGTAAATAAGCACTTCTTGGTTTACTGAGGCAGTCTGGCTTAACTGCATCTAGGACCTGATGTCCAAAGAATACATTAGGTGCAAATTTCTCAATTACTGCACTGAGTTGGTTATCGTACCCACAAACTAATGGCAGTGATATTGACTTCAGTGAGGGTATGTTTTCTAAAACATACTCGAGACATGCTGGTGTTATGCTCTGAATACTAGATTCAACTATCAAGCATGTAATATTCATGAACTGTATTTCACAACACAAGTGCATCATGTCAGTATAGGTAATCTGCTGGCCTACCAGTCGTAGTGTTTTCAAAGAAGAAAGTTTCTCAATGTTTTCTAGCAATTCAGATGCAGTCAAACTACGAGATTCAAATAAGACTTTAAGATCTTGCAACTTCTTAAGCTCAGTAAAAGAATGTGAAGGGAAATCACCTTCCTTAATGGTAGCACAGGTAATATTGTGGAGAACAACTTGTTCAAATGATTTACAAACAAATCTTAGACTTTTCCACCAATCCTTTTGTGGTATGAAGTTAAATATTTCCTCAATAATTGTAACTGGCAAGTCGAGAAATCCATGATTCCCTGAAAATAAAAGAACAAATCATTCATATTTAGCTCAACTATTCGAAGAATGGAATAACATTTCTGCCTTTGGCTTTAAGTGTAATGGACTTTCAAAATATTTGAGTTTGCGAAACTTCAACATTTCCATAATTCATTTTCTATATAAGAATAAGCTGATTCCATCAGGGGCCATAATTCTGTCAAAATGCCTATTAGTGTTACCTGCCCATGCCTATAGATTAGGGTCATGGTAGTGAACAAGTGTGCAAGGTATCAAAGCTGTATGTTGATGGACATTGAAAATATTTCAGTTTCAAGGGCCATAAATCTGTCAAAATGCCTGATAGTACTGCCTACTCATGTCTAGAGAGAGGTGGGATGTTGGGAAGAAAGGTTTACGTTGATGGACTTTGACTCCTAAATGTTTCGTTTTCTCAATAATGTACTAACCAATTCAATACAGCATTTATTTTCATATCTTAGTCTTTTTTTTTTGGGATATGGCTTCTATCAGTTTTGACATTAAAGTCAATTTTTCTTCGTGCATTTTTTCACGTCTTTCCAATTCTTTCTTCTGTTGTTCATCCTGGCTTACCATATATGTTTTCAGAACAGAAACTAGTTCACCTGATGCTGAATTCCTTTTACGTTTTGGCTATGATTCCACTGATTCATCTGATTCTTCTTCCACTGCTGTCTTATTCACTGTACTGGATGAACCACTGGTGGCAACTGCAAGTGGTTTCACAATTGGATCACCTTGGAAATATTCATCCAGGTCCTGCTGGAACTCGTATGTTTTCCTGCCTGACCCACTTTTGTTTTGTCCATCTTTGACAGCTTTGTATGCTCGGACAAGAGTTTTCCATCTTCCTGTGACTTGATCTTCGGTGAATAAGTAGTTATTCTGACGAAGTTTTTGACAGATCATGTTCATGACGGTTTTCTTTTTGATAGCACCAGCATTTAATTTTTCTTTGTATTTAATCATTTCTGTGATGAGTAATTTTGTTGCTGCTTTAGACCAACTAACTTGTGTGCTTTCAACTGAAAGTAGAATTCAGGAAAATTTTTCAATGTATAATACGAGAATATAAAATGCAACATTTTTAAAATTAAGCAATATATTTGTATATCTCAAGAATCAGCTTAAGTGAAAGACCATTTTTTGTCTTTAACAGGTGACAATACTAAATGCAATGTTTTACTGAATTGGTTATGTATATTGGTTATGTATATCGGACATGTAGCAGCCAATGGAAGTACATGTAATATCTCTGTAATTATTTTTACATCTATCATTTGAAGTGGGATGTTGACATTAACTGGAAAAATTAATTCACCAGCCATGCTCAGGAGATGCTTAATACAGTTGGTTCAAAGGCTCCAGGAGAGCTTATGTTTGCTGTTTTATCTATCATGCAGACTTATATGAAACTTATCCTTAGATAACCAGCTACAATACTAATGATACACTGTTGAAGCACATTAAACTATGCCATCTCTTTCTTTCCTTAAAGAAGCTTTTACATCTATCACATAATAATATATAATTGGTAGGCATTAATTCTTTAGGATGGCAGCAGCACAACAATGTCAACAAGCACTTTTAAGATTACTACTATAAATCTTTACATGTAATACATTCGATAATATACCCGAGGCATGGGTGGGTTGTTCACTGTTCACCTCGAGATCTGGCAGAATGACCTCCTCATTGTCTTCAGGTTAAGGCTGAGGTGCTTCTTCAGGTTCAGGCTGAGGTGCTTCATTAGTTTTGCCTGCAAAAATAGAACAAACTTAATTGCATTGGCAGTAAAAACCCTGGTTACCTAACGCATTTCCTGGGTTTCTAATCAGCACATGCCAACTCCTTGCTAGCAGCCGGCAACTACGTCCCTAAGTGACACAGAGTTGGGCGATGAAAATCACCACAAGGAGTTGGATCTGCAAAGGCTCGAACCAGCCACCCTCGGCTCACAAACCTGTGGGCTCTACCAACTGAGCTAGCCGGGCAGGTCTATTTTTGAGTAACCAGCAACTAACAAACTTGAGATTCAGGTGATACAAATCGAGTCAAACCTGTTGTGGCTCAAACCAGTGATCTAGTTTCTTTCACTTATTTTATTCATGTATTTTTATTTATTTTCCCATTAATGTCAAACCCTTTTTCAGGGACATACACATGTAAACTCACTCTAGATGTTAACCAATCCTGAAGAGAGAGGCAATGTGGATATTATAAAGTGTCTTGCCTAAGGGCACTACCTCGTAACCTGCGTTCCAAGCAGGAGGCGAACTCGGGACCTTTAGATCCCAAAGAAAGCACGCTACCACTGCACTACAGAGGCGCCACAAGTCACACTTGACCAGTTGACAGGAAGTGATTGTAATGAATGTCACTTCAAAAGATTCAAATATGATCTATAAACAAACATATTTCAATGTTCAATGGTAATGGGTTAATATAAGTTATGAGTATGAGATACTAACGGTTTCTGGCAAATCGGTCGTGCATTCGCATAATTACACGGTATGTCTCCCCAATGAAAGGCATGGCCAGGCCAAATGGCGGCACAGTTCTCCCCGGCACCACGAGATGGTTCTCCAGGATTCCAGTCAGTAAATGTCGCTATTGTACCGTTGTGCTTCCATCGCCAGATTCCCTCTATTTCCACGTCGGTAAGCCCGATCCAATGAGCGTTACCTATATATAGAAGAAAACAACTGTAAGATAACCGCCAATATTGTCACACTGTACAGTGGTGTTAACAAACAGACCAAACAGCGACGTACTAGATAAGGCAACCTTAACGTAACACCAACATTCAAACATAGCGTTACGTTGCCCCACTCATGCTTATGTATTGAACGTTTTACACGAATTAAAGTAAGCGTACTGTAGCAACATTTAAGATATACGTTACTTGAAAACATAATGTACATTTTGTATTTAACATAACAGAACTGTAACGTAACAATGTTCAACAAAAACGTCACTCTGATGTCAACTGATATACCCCATGTTCAATTTGTATTAAGCCTAACAAAACTGTAACGTAACAATGTTCGACAAAAACGTCACTCTGATGTCAACTAATATACCTCCCAGGGTCAATTTGTATTAAGCATAAAAAAATGTAACGCAATAAAATTATCATTCAACTAATACGTTCATTTGACGTCATTCAAAATACCTAAAGTATCATTTGAATTACCTAATGTTCAATTTGTAGATTACAAAACTGAACTTTAAAGTTACACCATTTAACTTTTGAATTGTTCTAACTTTAACCAAAATATATTTTGTTCATGTCGTTTTCATCATAACGTAGCCGTAAAATAACACCAATCAAACAATGCAATACTCTGACGTCAACCTCGATACAGTTTACAGTTTATTGTTACTCTCAGCACAAACATATATGTGATAAGAGGTGAAACAGTTACAAAACAACACATATTACCAGGCTGTTGGCTAGTCATATGCATTGCAATGCACATAGAAAATCAGACAAAATTAAAGACGAAGAAAAAATGAAAAAAGAAAAATACATGTGGATGCATATACAATATGCATTCGAGCATATACATACAATTATCATTTACATGCATAAACATACACCAAGTGCACGTTCATAGTCACAGGCACTGACACAAATACACAACCACACACACACACGTACACACACGTACACACACATACATATATATACTCGCACACATACATACATGTACATAGAAATAATTCTATGTTTCAAATTCCAAAGCAACAATAAGAGTCTTTCTTCTTTACCTGCCAGATGGTTCCTTAAACTCTTTCATAATGGTATCTAAAAACTTGCCAATTTTGTAGAGTATATTTTCATTGTTTTCGTTCATTAAAGATCTAAAACTAAGACAATTTATATGTTTTGTATATTTTGGGGGGATTAACTGTTTGCGTATGTCGTTGAAATGGGAACAGTTAAATAAATAATGATATTCGTCACCGATTTCGCCAGAATTAGAAGTGTAACATTTTCTTTCAGTACGATCGGTATTTGTCCAACGTGATTTTTCGATAGGTAGGTGATTGTTACACAATCTGAAATTCACAAAAACTTGTACATAGTATGGTGATAATACATCGAAGTAATGCTCATATTTATGTTCAGTTTTATAAATACGGTAGTTAAAACATTTATTTGATTCTAGAACATGTGTATGCCAGCTTTGTAGATACTGGTCTTTGAGAGTTCTCTAGATTTGGGATAACAGTACACTTTTTGAACCATCAAAATATTGGTCATTCCATATGTAGCTTAAACCACATTCATCGAATATACATTTAACTTGTGCTAGCCAACCATATTGACCATCTTTATGAACAAAATCAGAATACATGAAGTTATACAAGATAGATGAAAGTTTTGCATTGTTTGACATCATGCTGAACCAGAACCCAATTAATCTCTTTTTGATAATTATACTGACAGGGTATCTACCTAGATCACCATAAAGCATGATGTGGGGAGTACTTCGCTTGACGTGCAGTATATGTTTCATGAAGTCTGTATGGACTTTTTCAATAATATTAAGATTTGAAAAACCCCAAACTTCGCAGCCATAAGTTAAAATTGGTAAAATAGTTGAGTCAAAAAGTTAAAGTTGGCAATCAAGTGTTAAATCTAAATTTCTTATTTTTCTGTATAGGCTAAACAGACCCTTTCTAGCTTGTTCAACAATGTGTTTTTTTGTTGTTGCAAAATTCCTATTTTTTGAGAAAACGATACCCAAATATTTAAAAGTATCTACTATTTCAATTTGATGGCTATTAACCGAGATATTTCTTTTCCTTCTAAATTTGTCTCCAAAAACCATTATTTTAGTTTTCTCAAAATTTATATCTAGTTTCCATAGAGAGCAATATTCTTCAAAGGTGTTTAATAGAGATGCTAGGTCCTCCTCAGTGTTTGCAAATACTACAGTGTCGTCGTCATATAATATACCTACGAGTTTTAAATACATATCAAGAGCATCGTCTTCTATTGTTACACATGCATTGTTATGAACAGTTAGGTAATTTTCTAGATCATTTAAAAACAAAGAAAACAACAGAGGAGACAGATTTTCACCTTGGCGCACACCTCGTGCGCAAGGGAAGAAATTTGACTGGTTATTATTAACAAAAATACAGGATTTTATACCGCTATACATGTTTTTTATGAACTGTAAAATTTTGCCATTTATATTATATCTCACTAATTCACTCCTTAATCCAATCCTCCATACAGAGTCGAATGCTTTTTGAAAATCAATAAAACAACAAAAAAGTTTCTTTTTCTTACGTTTACAAATTTCAGCTAAAGTATGCAAGACGAATATTTGATCAACTGTTGAGTGTTTTTTCCTAAACCCTGCTTGGTTTTTATTTAATAAATTATTGTTTTCCAAATAGTCTGTAAGTCTTTTATTAAGTATAGCAGTAAACAATTTTCCAACACAACTCAGTAGTGTAATTGGGCGATAATTTTGTGGGTCATCTTGGTTCCCTTTATTTTTATATATTGGGATAATCGATCCAGTCAGCCATGATTCTGGTATGATACCAGAAGAGAATATTTTATTAAAAAGTTTGTATAGAAATGGCATTAGAATGTCACATGAAGCTTTGATGTATTCATTTGCAATATCATCCAGACCGGTAGCTTTACCGGACCTGAGATTATTTATGCATACTTTGATTTCAGCAATACTGATTTCATCATTAAGGTTGTGGTCAATATGTATATTTGGAAAGTCAGCAACGGTGGTTTCATTTGTTTTGTTATTGTCAGCATTCAAATTTTTAAAAAAAATCAAAGAATAAGTCAGGATTGATATCAGTTTGTTTATTCTTTGTATTTAAACTGTTTATATAATTCCAGCATTCCTTTGGGGAGTTACTTCTCATGCTTTTTATTTTGTTTCGTATGTTTCTTTTATATGTTACAATAGATTTTCTTATAATAGTTTTATATTGTTTTGATGCTTGCATCATCTCAGATTTTGAATTATTGCTTTTAACAGATCTATGTGTACGTTTACATCTGTGATATCTTAATCTGGCTGCTTTGCAGTCTTCATTAAACCATTTAGCATTTTGTTTACTTTTACATTTATTTTCACCTTTGAACTGATTATATGTTCCGAACGTTGTCTGTGCAGCGTTTATTAGAGCAGAATCTACATTTTTTAACTATTTCGTTAATTTCGTTTTGGTTTAAAGCGTCATCATTTAAATCAAGCTTTTGTAGTGCTGCTTCTATAATGCTCCTGTTTATGTTGTTTGCAAAATCGTGTTTTTTTGTGTTATCCCATTTACATATTTTCTCCTTTCTTTCACCGAGGCGATTATCATTGTGATGTTCTATATTTAATATAAAGTTCAGACCACAGTGGATATCTGAGATGAGAGGACAAAATTCGTTTACATTGAAATCTTGAAATAATGAAATTGCTTCACATGATGCTACTACATAATCGATAACTGATATATATCTTTACATGTAAGTTTTCCGGCTTTGTCAGAAAATGATCTACCATTCATTATTACAAAATTATTACAACGGCAGAAATCTAAGAGTATTCTACCAAGCCGGTTAACGTTACTATCTTGAGAACAGCGCTCAAAACACATATTTTTACGTCGCATATGTTCACGTACATCAATCTCGAATATCGCAGAAGTGTCCGTATTTATCGAATTAAATAAGCTTTGGTCTACGTCTGCGATATCAAGGATGTTTGAAGTTCGTGCATTAAAGTCTCCTAGTAGAATAACTTACTTATTATCGGAGTTAAAGTTTTCGATCTCAGCATAAAACATATCTAAGAAATTTTGATTTTGATATTTTGAATTTTCAGGCGGTACATAAACTGCCCCAAATATAACGTCTTCTTCAATATTAAACATAGTTCCTGATAACTTAAGCCATTGTACATATTCGCATTCAGTTGCAATAATAGTGAAAAACTTTGAAACATCTTTCTTAATGAAAGTTGCTATACCACCTGACCGTTTTGACGTTTTTTGGGAGCGGTTTTTAAGATAGCAATCATGATTATCGATATTAATTTCATCAAACCCATCACAGTGAGTTTCGAAACAAGAAAATATATCATCAGATTTAACAAGGGTAACGAATTCAGGGATATTCAGTTTAGCAGTTAAGCCACAAACATTAAGGCAAGAATATAATAATCCATCACGGCACCCCTACAGGTGCGTGTATTGGGGTGTATATTTCGATGCAGCTGGGCGAGCTGGGTCTTGACGATACGTTTTTTCCCGGACAGGATATTGTCTATTTCTACGTTGTTGGAATTGGTCATTGTTTCCCTCTGTGGTATCAAATTCGCTGGCACTTACTTCCTTACCGTCGAAGAACAACCTGTCTCGTACCAGTAAACACCGTTTGCTCTCACGTCGGAATTGCCGCATGAGAGGGTAAAGTGCACGACGTCTCGTTTCAATCTCTTCCGGGAATTGTTCGTTGATACCAAATTTCTTCCCCTTTAGTTTATATCCGGAGCGTCGAACTTCTTCTCGGTCTTTAAAGAACGAAAATTTTGCGACTATAGGACGAGGGTAAGTGCGTTCTGGATTGCGGCGTGTTGAAATCCGGTGTACCCGTTCTAATGCAACGTTGCTTATGTTTAGCTCAGCCGCTAAGAAGTCGGTAAGGACGCGTTCCGTATCTTCATATTGGGTACCCGATTCGCTGGTCTGGATCACTTCATCTATGTTCATGAACAGTAGGTTATCGCGCATTTCTCTACATTTACTGTCTACTACTTGTGCCTTTAGTTCTGCATGGAGATCACGGATTTCACTAATTGAACTTTTAAGCTTTTCATTCTCAGAGGATAGGTTTTTGATGGATTTGGATTGTTCATGAATAGCTTGATTCTGCTTGTGTTGATCATTGTTTAGGGATTCATATTTCGTACTAAGGAACTCTGCTGTAAGTACACACTCATTACCAGTTTTCTATAAATACTAACACTAGCACTGGTAAGTACCAAAAATGGCGTCAGCAGAGGCACTGGTGATTAATAATCAAACACGTAAATTAGACTAGAAATACTAACAGTGGCACTGGCAAGTATCAACAATGGCGTCAGCATAGGCACGGGTAATTGATAACAAAACAGGTAAGTAAGACTAGACATACTAACAGCAACACTGGTAAGTACCAACAATGGCGTCAACAGAGGCACGGGTAATTAATAACAAAACAGGTAAGAGAGACTAGAAATACTAACAGCAGCACTGGTAAGTACCAACAATGGCGTCAGCAGAGACACTGTTAATTGATAATCAAACACGTAAATAAGACTAGAAATACTAACAGTAGCACTGATAAGTACCAACAATGGTGTCAACAGAGGCACTGGTAATTAATAATCAAACACGTATATAAGACTTGAAATACCAACAGTAACACTGGTTAGTACCAATAATGACGTCAGCAGAGGCACTGTTAATTGATAATCAAACAGGTAAATAAGACTAGAAATACCAACAGTAACACTGGTTAGTACCAATAATGACGTCAGCAGAGGCACTGTTAATTGATAATCAAACAGGTAAATAAAACTAGAAATACCAACAGTAACACTGGTAAGTACCAACAATGGTGTCAGCAGAGTCACTGTTAATTAATAATCAAACAGGTAAATAAGACTAGAAATACCAACAGTGGCACTGGTAAGTAAAAATAATGATGTTAGCATAGGCACGGGTAATTAATAACAAAACAGGTCAGTAAGACTAGAAATACTAACTGCAGCACTGGTAAGTACCAACAATGGCGTCAACAGAAGCACTGGTAATTCATAATCAGACAGGTAAATAAGACTTGAAATACTAACAGTAGCACTGGTAAGTACCAACAATGGCGTCAACAAAGGCACTGGTAATTAATAATCAGACAGGTAAATAAGACTTGAAATACCAACAGTGGCACTGGTAAGTACCAACAATGGTGTCAGCAGAGTCACTGTTAATTAATAATCAAACAGGTATATAAGACTAGAAATACTAACAGTAGCATTGGTAAGTACCAACAATGGCGTCAGCAGAGGCACTGGTAATTAATAATCAAACACGTATATAAGACTTGAAATACTAACAGTAACACTGGTTAGTACCAAAAATGGCGTCAGCAGAGTCACCGTTAATTAATAATCAAACATGTAAAGTAGACTAGAAATACCAACAGTGGCACTGGTAAGTAGAAATAATGATGTAAGCATAGGCACGGGTAATTAATAACAAAACAGGTCAGTAAGACTAGAAATACTAACTGCAGCACTGGTAAGTACCAACAATGGCGTCAACAGAAGCACTGGTAATTAATAATCAAACAGGTAAATAAGACTTGAAATACTAACAGTAGCACTGGTAAGTATAAACAATGGCGTCAGCAGAGGCACTGTTAATTAATAATCAGACAGGTAAATAAGACTTGAAATACTAACAGTAGCACTGGTAAGTATAAACAATGATGTCAACATTGGCTTTTTCAAGCAACTGTTAAATAGGTAAAAAGCACTAATAGTACTATCGGTAGTGCTAAACACAAATACACACACATAAACAGAATAATTTGTCACGAAAAAGTTGGCTCCACTTTGTGCTCAAGTATCGGGAAGTTTAACATACTAGGCAGGGAGGAACAAAGTAACAATGATAATTGCAAGGACTATGAAATGTTTAAACGTTTTGTTTTGCTTTGCCTGTGACGTGTGTCCAAATCTACAAGGCTGTTTCACCTTTGACAAGATGGCTATTTTTAGAACCATAGATAGCATACATACGTGTACATACATATGTGTATCTGTGTATACAGGTATGCTCGGAAGCGAAGTCAACCAGCCGTGTAGAAAGAAAAAACAATATGGCTTCTATCGAGAAATTGTCAATACCAAAATGTAAAGTTAACCTCGTTAGAAATCGTAATTTCAGTATCAGAATTATATAAATTAGCATGGAGTTGGAAGTAAAATTCTTTAGAACACACCCCGTTAATATTTAAGCTCGCAAAAATTGACTTAAAAGGTGTAACTAGATGAAAAAATGACAAAAATGCGAGAGCCAAAATTAACGTGACTAACCTGAACAGCCTGGTAGATATCTACCCGAAAAAAAAAAGAAAATACGAAATGCACAATTAGTAATTAACGAAACTGTAATGTAACAACACAGCGGATATTTCATCGTCCTCCGTGAAGAGCGTGAAATGACTATTTTGTCGGCTCTTTACGAATGTACGATGAAAAATCTTTTTAACTAAATTTCCAAAACGTTTCCAAAACCTAAAATGGTGAGGATAAATTGTTAATACTACGTCGACATTTTGACGAATTTAATTGACTTGCGGCTATCAATGGATCTGTTTGTCAAGATTTATGATCTCTAACGAATTTACTAGGCAAGGAATCATTGGCGTTCCTGAATAGTTAAGGTTTGAATATCACAAAACTGCCCCGAAGTTGTGACTCGGGTGTTAAGTAAATGCCTAATTCACCCATTTATAATTCGTATAATGTGATCACGGTTTTTCTGACACAGTAACAATCGAATTAATGACATTCAGGAATGTAATCAATTCAAATAATGAGTAACATAACGCCAAACAGAAAATTATATATAACTTAAACAAGCATTTAAGTGAAACTGTTATTTAAATGTCATCTTAGTGTTAATTTCAGAAATATCATCGCAAGGCTCATGAATTAGTTAACCCATTACCAAACAATAACGACATTTAACCACTTTGCTGCAGACGACACTAGAACACATTGTGGGAAAAGGAGAAATTGCTTTTAACGAGCAATTTCTTCTTTCCCCACAAAGTTTTCTGCCCTATCAGAAGATATTTTTTGATTTCATTACATTTTGAAATGTCGCCTGCAAACTCTTTCGATTTGTGACAGTCGAACATTTCATGTTTGGTCAAGGGTTAAACCTAATCGCCAACTTGAAAACTCTTATAATGTGTCTGAATAAAAGAAAAGCAAGCAATGAGTCAAGTTCCAAATTGTTTGACAACGTGTGATATGTTTTCTTGGCTAAAAAAAAAATATACCAATGCTTCTGCAACGTTTGTGGGATGTAAATTTGAAACCTGATGCATTGTGATAGAAATAATGCTGTCATCGAGAGTGACTTTGCACAAGCTTTCAGCTTCCTTCATAATCGATCTAAGACAAATAAGCTAAATGATATAAATAGACAGCCCTACTGATTAAAGGTTGACAGTGTCTTTTCATTGATCGGATCTGATTGTGTCTTTGAGGGGTTAATGTACTCAATTCGTTACATATCAGATTACCTCTTGTTTCCTGTAACAGGTACTGAGTGAAATAAAGGAAACTAACTGATTGATTGGTTGGTTGGTTGGTTGGTTGGTTGGTTGGTTGGTTGGTTGGTTGGTTGGTTGGTTGGTTGGTTGGTTGGTTGGTTGGTTGGTTGGTTGGTTGGTTGGTTGGTTGGTTGGTTGGTTGGTTGGTTGGTTGGTTGGTTGGTTGGTTGGTTGGTTGGTTGGTTGGTTGGTTGGTTGGTTGGTTGATTTAAAGATTTAACTTCTTTAGTAAGAGAAGAGACTTACTAATAAGATCCCTGCACATATTCTCTACGAATAGATTTTCCAGTTTGGAATGAATGTGTACCAAATCGGCACCTCTTTGTAGGCAGAAGTTCTGCAAAACATAAAAAACATGTTTCAATTCGTAGATTGTAAAATGCTTCAAACGAAGAAGGTTACGTTCTTTGATTTGTGGCGGTTCGAATCCTGACATATGTACGATTTCAATCCCCCCCCCCCACCCAAAGGCGAAAATGATTTAAAAATTGCGATAAATGACAAAGAATGCCTAATCCTTAACTAGGATATTCCTTATTTTCCTTTGATGTCATACTTGCGCTCATTTGCACACAAATTGTGTAGGTTAGGGAACAAATGACAATCATTTCAAAGGTACTGAGGAACTGAGACGGTAACACTTTCATATGATGTTTTTAAAAGGGTGAACATGATAAGGTTTGTTTACGATTTGCGATAAAACAATGTCAGCCGAGAAACGTCGGGAACCAATGAAGCACGAAAAAGTCTCCATTTTGAATGTTCATGTTGTTTGTTTTGGATAAATGACGGTATTTTCATGAGTTTCAGGTGATTTTTATTACCAGGTAATTGCCACTCGTTAATCCGAGCTTTCCTTGCTGTTTTAAATGTTACCTGGTTGTAAACAATAAAGTTAAATTGATGGGTACATAATTTTTGAAAATCCCACTTTGAAACATAGATAATATATAGTGCAGGTGTTTAATTGTCAAGATCCTGTGGTGTTCTGCTATGTTTCAAAATATTCTACCATAATTTAAAACTCATTTAATCCAGTTTCGCAGTTTTTCTGAGCGCTAGTATGCTTAAAAAAAGATTCTGTTAGACGAAATGGATAGTGTTTATCTAATATTCAGATCAATGATTTCACACTTGTTTGTGGTATCTCTTGTTGTTATGGCGTACAGTATATCTTACCTCGGCGTCAATAAATGTTTTAGGGTCGTGAACAAACAGGTAACATTGTCCCTGGAAAACGACCCAATTATCGGGACACTGTGCCAGGCAACACACTGTAAACCAAAGAACAACGTGTAACAGTTCACAATCTACATACACTAATATAATTAACTGGCAATTGTAAACCAAGACACAGCCTGTCATAGTCACGGTGACTTTACGATAATACACGATCTACATACACTAGTATAATTAACTGGCAATTGTGCACATGAACGATGGTCTACGGTCGGCAACTTACGCAAAAATAGGGAAGACGAAGGAGGTACTCCGGATGAAATGGAATAAGCCAATGGGAATCGATTATCCATAAGAATTCGCGCATGCGTTTAAACATTAAACTTTTTCATTATCTGCCATCTTGGATTTTAAGCTCTGGCCCGCTTCGATTCAAAATATGCTGATAATCCATCCTCTGTTTGGTTTTTGGGGACAACATGTCGCTAAGTATTGTCAATTTTCATAGCATTGGTCTTGTGTGGTCGAGTTCGCTGTATTTGCATTGCCGAGACCGTGTTCATGGTAGGTCAAATATTATCAATTGCGAATCTTTCACTGAAAGTTTCAGGATTTTAATTTAAACTCGGGGAAAATTCGGCTCTCAAATTGAACTCATTGATAACCATTGTATTTTGATTTCCCATGATTTTGTTTCAACAACAGTAATATAAGACCTTTGCTCACTTTGGATGACATTGTTGAATTTAAAGTAAACATAAAACGGATAGGTACGGTATTCGGATAAGCTCTACAACATAACCTTGTTTTGTCTGGGTGTTTTTTTCCATAAATTTCCAGGACTCAGTCTTGAGTGTCATAGTTTATGACGTTCCATGGATGACCTACCAGTATAAGGCAAAGAAATGTGCCTTGCCCATGGACAACCCACAGTGAAATAGATCATGATACTGTGACGGTAATAGGGTTTAAGTATAATTACCACTTCTACAGTCTCGCTGTGGAAGCCGGCTTTTATAGGTGATTTGGTAGAGTGGTTGGCTTTCTCTCGAAGTTAAGCAACATACTAAGTGGTTAGTGCCTGGATGGGTGAACCACGTCGGCTTTACTCCGAGAGGGACCCGATACACGTTACAGAATTGGTGGGATGTGGTTTAATATCACCATCATTCCCGTACCCTTAATAGTTTGTCGCATGTTCTCGATCCTTGTTTCTGCTATGTAGCAGTGTTTATAGTGGCAGTAGTACCTACATGAACCGTAAAAAAGTCGGTAACTGTCCATGTATGTCTTTGTGACATTTGTTACTTCGGGACGAAGTCAAGAGAAAGGTGGGAGAAATGTGACGGTAATAGGGTTTATGTATAATTACCACTTCTACAGTCTCGCTGTTGAAGCCGGCTTTTATAGGTGATTCGGTAGAGTGGTTAGCTTTCTCTCGAAGTTAAGCAACGTACTTAGTGGTTAGTACCTGGATGGGTGACCCACGATGGCTTTACTCCGAGAGGGACCCGATACACGTTACAATACATGTGTAATAGATGGCTGTCTTTGTGGATCAAACCTGGTGTAGCTTAGATTGTCAGCCGCAGCGCAATGTAAGGCTGTCTGTAGTTCTCGATGCTAACCATTAAACCACCGAGGATCCTTTTGACTTTTATTAGTTTTCAGGGCTTTAATCAATATTTTACTAAAATGCATACTAGTTTCACAATAATCAGTGTAGGGCACATACTGGTCCAGATAACTGGTCTCGAAGGCTATTGCTATTTTGACTGACGCCTTTCAGGGCTCACCCTGGCTGGAAAAAAGTCTCGCCAAATGACAAAAAAAGGAGCCAAATTTAAGAAGTAGGAGCCAAATTCTGAGCAAATGGCTCCAGTTAAAATTTCTTGATTTTAAACACTTTTCATGTTATATGTACACATATGTGTTAAATCCTCCTGGTAAATTATTTTCTTTTTGTTATGTTTCACCATTTGTATTAAAGTTGTATTGGCATAAATATATTATGTAATACTAATAAAAACATGTTAAAGAAAAGAAAAAAAACGCCAAAATCGAGGCTACCAATCAAGCGTGCCGAGTTGTTGACACATAATGATGGCCCGATTAATACACGCCTCAGGCATTGTTTGACACGGGGATAACAATTAGCGGATTAATTTGGTTTTTTCGGAGATACTGTTAGTTGTGTCAAAAGACATAACTGTTTGTAATATCCGGACAGGTTGAAATAAGGTAAAGTTGAATGAAAAAAACATGCGCCAACCAAATTCGCCAAATTGGGAAATCTTTCGCCAGAATGAAAAAATATTCGCATTTGGCGCATTTGGCGACCGACAGCGTGAGCCCTGGCCTTTGAAGCACAATAAATATCCAAATGATGAAAAAGGTTTCGTTTACGGATCATTATTGAGACTAGCGCACATACATTTAACCACATCAAGATTTACAATGGCAGGTACCAATTGAGCAGAATTGGCAGGTAGTAAGATTACCATCACCCACATTTTCATCCTCAAATTTATCCTAAGTTTAAAGCTATACATTAATCATGCAATGTAATATTACAACTCTTTGCTTCCTTGCTGATAATTTGCGTCGTGGCAGATAGGTTGTTAGCCAGAAATTACAATAATTTGCATAAAACATGCCACAACCTGTTTCGACTGTTTGCATCCAGAAATATTTTAGTTTATAGCATTATTCTCTATCGAGAAATTGAAAATGGTTTGGATGTTCCACTTCAGACTTTTGAATCAAACATGTACAGAACATTCCAATGCTTATGGTGATGTTGGATATCAATCCAATTCCATGTTTCCCCGAAATATGGTCTCAATAATTGGTTGTAACATCTGAAGGTATCATTAGAAGGAGGCCAAACACTTGCCTCTGTCTCAGCTCAGTTAACTTGGTAACAAGTCAGACTTTCTCGGCTATAAAGGCAGAATCATCTTTACCTGAGGTAATACTGTCAGTCATTCTGTCTCTCAATAAAAAGTTCTATTTGGAGCGGTTACCGAGGGGGAGGGGGATGTACAGAACTAACTCCCATTTAAAGTCCAATTTCTTATAATCATCTGTAGCCTTATTTATTGATGGGTTTTCAGACATTGCAAAAATGCAGTGCAGGGGTTTAATTAAGATTGTTGTTGGAAGGGTGACTTTCAAAAGTAAGCAGGGGTTTTGGGGACCTCATCAGTAGATTTATGAAAAACTCAGTTAAGTCGCCAGTGAAAATACAGGCTCCCAGCTGTTAATGAAACCTCTGGCAGTTGAAGAGAAAAAAATACTTTCAAGAAAAATCACTTACTGTAGGTCTTTTTCGCATTTCATAACGGGCCTATAAAAAGCACCTTCCCAATTGAAAATTTCTTTAAAATCATGCTGTTTTCCCCAAAATTCAATCTCACACCAGCTATTTGCTTTCCTAATTTAGCCGTTTCATCGATAAAATTTCCCAAAATAAACAGGCCTAGGCCTCTTCCAAATTCATGGAAAAGAGGCCCTGGACTGAAATCATCTCCCAGCTGTCCTGAAGGTCTCCCTCCAAGGGAAAGACTTGATGAAAAAGTAATCCATTGACTCAAACTGTTTAAAGACCCATTAAAGGAGATAAATGCTATATCAAACTATATAATTTGGTATTTTTTATAGTGATTCAAATAGTTATCCGCAAAAAACACCATCAGAACAACTAAAATGTGAAATTAACCAGAAATAACTTAGATTAGCAAGTTTTATAACTCAGATTTCCTGATTCTTCACCTCTGACCTTGACAGTTGATACACACATTTTTGAACCAACTTATCAGAATTCGTTATTTTCATTTTATGTAAACAAACAGGTTGTTGATAAACATTATTGAATTGGAGACAACTATATTTCAAGCACAAAATAACTTATTTTAAATGAGTCTATTTAATAGGGTCTCAATGCATTCATAAACTAATTATCATGACTTTTATGAATATAATAAAATAACTCCATAAATCTTTTCACAATTTTATTTGTTCTCCTCTCCTTTGATGTGCCTTTAATAACAACTGCTGTAACTACGTTGACTAAGATGGTATAAAAAGTTGAGAAGAGACACAGCAAAAACTCTACTCCTAGTGCAAAAAGACTTCAATAATTAATAATTCATCAACTGTCCATAATGGCAAAGCTGTGATTAGCTCCCACGCAGTATTACATTATATACATGAGCGTTTTTCTGTTGACCAATCAAATTTCTGTTGTTATTCTATATAACTAATTTTACTAAGCCTCACAAATTCAGGCCAATTCTAGAAGTGAGTTTCAGACAGAGCTACATTGTCAAAATACTGAGGTAAAACTGTTGTCTCAGCGAGGACCTTCCTACTTGTGCCAAACATAGAGAAATGAAAGGATTTGAAATTGACCCCACTACTGATGTGACTTGAACCAACGACCTTTGTGTCCCTTTATATGATCGTTGCATCTTGTTTTTTTCTGCATATTTCACTGATATATCAGAGAAGTATTGCCATAATTGGCACTAAATCTAGTGACTGGAACTTATAACCACATACATACTACCCTATTACTTTGCTAAATTAGGTGGGGACATGTGTGGTTTAAGTGATGGTTTTATTGTTCATGGGTCCCAGGTTTGAGACTCAGTTCAGGACATTTTAGAGTCTCGGCCTTATGCTGGTTGATCCAAGGAAAACTGTAATTTAATTGAAAAATAGTTGGCACTACTTTAAACCATATACCAAAACAAACTGATATACAAAATGACTCACAGACATTACCCTTCCATCTGTTTAACTTAAGTAGACTGAATATTTTATAGATATTTGCTATTAACCTTAATGATGGAAAGAAAGAAATTCGTCATTTTGTACTACTCTCAAAATCCTGAGCACTACATCAAGTTTAATCTTCAGTTTTTAACAATCTTACAGCTATAGCACTGTAGCAGTTCACTTTTTCACACCTGCACAGTAATGTATTTATAGGCGTGATGGACTCTTACATTGAAAAGATAAGGCTGCTTAGTATGGATCAACATTGGAATACATGCCAAAACTTTCTATAGCTTGACACCGACACTACCAGAGATGTCAAATATAAATGACAAAATATTCAAGATTGATAAGCTGTTGTCCTGCTTTTCTTTTTTCTGTTTATTATTTAAGCAAAAGTAATGCTTGAAGATTACATCAGTAGACTCCATAGCTTTTATGGTAAATCCATATTGACTGTTTTAGCTATTTTCTATCAGACTTTATGTTTGTGCCATTTCTGCAATCTGAGTATGACATGTATACATTAGTGCAGCATACATGTAGTCTTTGGAGCAGCCAAGATTTGTACGGTACATTTTCCATTTATTAACCATTTCCTATATCTAGAATACTTCCATAATTGCTTCATATTATTATAAGCAGCAGCAGACGACATTAATTTTGTAATGTATGATAAAAAAGAATTACTCAATTATAACCCTATCTTGTCATGATGATCTGGCAATAGTAGGTTACATATATTGCTTTTTCTTTTACAACTATGTGTTACTACAAAATGTTCATGTAAAAGTTTTCCATGAAAATTTGTTATTATCTACTTCTAGGCTTCCAAGCATAAAACTGTCAAGCCTTGGTGTCCATTTGGTTTTGATAAGAAATGATGTTACAGTGATATATTTCTAGAAATGGTGAACACAGGGTGAGTGTTAGTTTCCTTAAGGAAAGGAAAATGGGAGATTTAATGCAATTTAAATATTTCACTCTCATTGAATTTGTGCTACTATTATTCTCTGTATAATTTAGATTGTCATGAAATATCTTTATTTCAAAGAAGTGGAGAAAGATCTATCATCTTATCCTGGCTTAAAAAGGAGTCTGGTATGCTCAGTTGATAGCATGTTTTCATTTGACTACAAGGACCCTGGGTTTGAGAACAACCTCACCCTCAGCCAATATTCTCTCAGATTTTAATGAAGGCAATGCAACATGATTTATTTGACTCACTACAGATAGAATTTGTCCATGTGGGAAAGAGGGGCCTGCTTCTCCTGCATGGCTCAATCAGTGGTTAAGATGGCAGATTTAGAACTCAGGGTACCTGGGTTGGGTCTGAGTCCCAATGACACCTCTGGTTTCTCGGGCATGACCTTTGCCAAGTCACTTCAGAGTCATAACCTAGTACTGGTGGATCCAGGAAAGTCGTTACATAACTGAAAAATTGTTGATATGGTGTTAAATACCATACAAACACTTTGTGTGGGAAAACAGAAAGCTGCCAAAGAATATTATGAAGTTTTGATAAGGAAGTTCCAGGAACATGGATAATTTCATTTTATGTCACACTCTGACTGAAATACTGTTAAAACCCAATCCAACAAAAAACCACACAATCATAAAGAATTTTTGGCCATATGACATTGTCCAATTTTGATATCCATGAAGATTGCTGCAACATTTGCAAAATAATTTTAAGGCTTGTTTTAATACAATTTTTCTTTTAACCTGTCATTTCATTCTTTTGGTAGTCAACAGTTTTATGCAGATATCATCCAGGTAACTATGTAAGCTGAAGCAGCAGTGGGGTTTGGTAGAAAAACCAGCAACAATATCTGTATATGTAGCAGGATAACAGATATTGTCAAGTTTTTTATTCAGTGCAACATAGAGGTTTGCAGACATAAACACAGTCATTGTCTGGGTTTTTTATTATTGAAGGAAAACAACACATTGATTAATTTTTACCAATTAATTCACCATGCTGTAAATACAAATATTTACAGCTGCTTTTGCAGTAACTCACAAAATGTGGTTTTAGCTTCCCTAGAACATGGTTTCTACTTTTACCACAATTTTAGAATGACGTTACCATTCAAAGTCAGGGCTGGGTTAAACCCTGCCAGTGATTGTTCATAAAACCTTGGGTAAAAGCAGCTTTTCTTTAAATCAATAGCCATAACATTTTAATCTTAGATCTAAAATTGCCATTATTCAGCATTATACTCATGCACTATTCCTTCCTCCTTCAAAATCATGTATGAGGGTTCGATTCCCTCCCCAGGCTACATAAATGCTGGTGCAAAAGGGACAGATTGCCTGGTGGTCCCACATGGTTTGAAGAGGAGAAAATATTTGGAAAAGAAAGTGTGAAAAAATGAGATGATGTTGAGTGTTTCTTTAAAGCAACTCTCAACTTTATCACATTTACCATGAGATGTTCTTTATTTTTTGCAAAAGTCAGTCAAATTTATAACAAAACAATATATGGAAAATATTTGGAAAAGAAAGTGTGAATAAATGAGATGATGTTGAGTGTTTCTTTAAAGCAACTCTGAACTTTATCACATTTACCATGAGATGTTCTTTATTTTTTGCAAAAGTCAGTCAAATCTATAACAAAACAATATGATGTAGGGAGGAAAAGACTGTGTACTTTGAAGTTAGATTGTGGTTTGTGACAATGGTTTGGATGTTGCAAAATATATAGCAGATGACCTTTAATAAAAAAGAAAATGAATGTACATGTGTGTTCTCTTCACTCTATCAAATATCATCCAGGTGTCCATTTTCACATGATCAAGTGGATATTCCTATAATTGAGTGGTATATAATATATGATATCATTTAAGTGTTACTATGTATTTTGCAACTATAAAGCGTTTATAATGTGTCTTTAAGATTTCTTTTGATGTCTTCAGTGCATCAATAATGTTTTCTTGCACACAATTGAAAGTAGGAAACATTCAAGTAGATGTGTGTTGCTTGTTGCTGTTATGTAGATCAATTTTTTTTAATAAATAATTAAGCTTTATAACATAAACATGTTTTTGCCAAATGTAGTTCCTATAGCACAGCAAGTTAACACTTTATTCATTTTCTATTGCAGAATGCTATGATAATATAAATGGGGTTCAAGCCATCTGCCAGAAAATTCAAACATATGAAGCATAGGGGAAATGTCTTCAAAACATTCTAGGGAACCAATAAGTCAATGGCACAGTTATGATATTCCAGACTATATATGGAAACAGTTTAAGTTAGCCAACCTATCTACATATTGTAAATACTGTGTTAAAAGATAACAAGGTGTATGGTCACTACATTAGTCTGACCATGGTAACATACTAAAAATGACATGGTTTCACCTCAAAAGGGTTGTTCAGTTACTTGAACAAGCATGTGTTTGGTCAATTATTTGTCTATGTGTCTTTATGTACTAGGATTCGTCTTTAAAATGATGCACTGATTAGAAGATAAATATAGCTTGAAAGAATGATAGGCAGAGGTCCAATGGAAGTATATTATAGTCCCTCCCTCCCTCCCTCCCTCCCTCCCCCACAATTTATCCATCCATCCATCCGTCTGTTTAAACGGGTCGTATGTAGTCAATTTCTTGCCTAATCAATAAACGTATAACCATGAAACGTGTTCGTTAGTCTGTGAATAAAGGACATTACAGCATACCCCATTTTCCGTGAAAGGGAGACAGACATACGGACCTTATGAATCCCATTTTTCTCTATTCCTTTATACATTGGCTTCAATTTAGGCCAAAACAACGGTTGAAGTGATTTTTTTTAAAATTATTTTTAATATCATTAATACTTCTAGGGCCGCCAACAGATAATTTCGGGTAAGCATGGTCCGGATCAGGCAGGTGTCGGAAGTTCGCCTTGAAATAAGTTATAACTTCAATGGAAATATTTCCAACAAAATGTTTTGAAGCCCGTGAAATGGGCAATAGAATTTAAAAAAAGTATGATAATGGGTTTTGTGTTTGAATGATTTTACGGTTGCTCCAAAATTGGTACAATTTGACTAATTTCCGACTGCACTTATGAGGTGTTGCAATGCGTATTTAAAGGGAGTACGGACAGACACAAATACACGACATTAGAAATAAACTAATTCATTGTAAAAGCGGATAAGTCCAAATCCATGGGTAAAATTCAAGACAACTTTCGGACTTTAAATAGGTAAGTTGAATTTTTTTTTTTTCGAACCCATTACTAGAATTCCGGAAATATTTCGGTTGCGGACAATGTGTTGGATGTTCGCCTCGCAATGTGTTTAACTTTTTGATGAGAAGGTTTCAAACATATTCATTCTTTAGATTAGGAAATGGACTACTAGAATCTGAAAAAATAATGGTGTCTGATTTTATGACCGTTTAAAAACAGGTGAAAATAGTTTTTAAATGTTATATTAACTTAATAAATGTCACATAACTAAAACTGCATTTTTAATGAAATTTGCTTTTAAGTACTGGCGTTTACATTCTTCTTACGGTAACAAAGCAAACCCGGTGAAAAACATTTATTTCAGAAAGTTTAAAATTGAAAGTTCGTTTGAAGAACAAGTTCCCCCAGTTTTGGCCAACAGGCGAAATTAGAAAATGGTCTCTTAAGGCAAGATCTTAACTAAAAAGCTTAGAAACCGTCTCTAATATGTTCCTGGCCTTACTAGGCAAGTTTTAAAACCTAATCCAAGTTTCTATGATTTCATTTTTGTTCGAAATTCTCGGTACCTTAATTGAGTTCTTAGAATAGGGTAAAATGGTATATCTAGGTACCCATCTAACTTACAATGTTAATACTTTTCTTTCTTTGATTTTATCGCAATTTTTTTAAGGCTGAGCTATAGGTCATACCTAAGGTAAAAAAAGATAACACTTAGATATTCAAAAATCTGCCTTGAATTCGCGGAGGGTTAAGTAACCATTGAGATCACATTGAGATCTTGTCCCTCAAAGTTGACGTCATGTGACGTTGGACGCTATTAATCGAATTAATTGAATCAATGCATGGTGTAAGGCACGGTCCGCCTTATGAGGGTAATACATGTATACTGCGTTTTTTCTTTAAATCATTTAATATGAAAGGTAAAAGTCAAAGGGTACTATTTTTGTATAGTTTTACACAACAGGTTTACGATAGAAATCATCACAGGTATCAGCAATTAATAGAAGGCTTTGCATATGTCAGTATATCCAGAAATGGCCCTTAATGGCTAATCAGCGTTTTGTATATAATTAGCTCATTGTCGTCCATTTATCTGACTGTTTGCATACATTTTTGTAAGTAGTAGGTATAGCCGAAATGTCCGAAATAGCCGAAGATCTTAGTCCGATTGTCCGTAAACCTTCCATACGTGGTCTCGCACACCAAAGAGTGGTTATATGGACCAAAGTTTAGAATCTACTTGTAAAAGGCAGCACAAATATTTTCTTGTGAAATGTTCATATAGAAGGTCTTATACAATGACAACAAAAAACATCTACTATCAAAGTTTAGAATCTACTTGTAAAAGGCAGCACAAATATTTTCTTGTGAAATGTTCATATAGAAGGTCTTATACAATGACAACAAAAAACATCTACTATCATGATTATGTGTTTGTTTGTATGAGGTGTTATACAAATTCTCCGTTTTCCCTTACTAATCCACTTAAAACTCAGAAAACATGTCGAATATCATGTATTTGGACACGTTCTATGGGAGTATGAGGCTTCTTTTCCCACAAATCGTATACATATTGCTAAATTAACATTAGTACGATACTAATCAATGCCAGTAAAGACCATCTTAGTATGTCAATTCGTAAAACTCTGGGTCCGTGACCAACTTGGGAGAAAAATCTTGGATTCTGGTACGGATAGATGTACGGACAATTGTCTTGACTTTATCTCAAAAGTACCTTTATCCAAAGCAATATGTACCTACAAAGCCTATATCATATTAGAAACTAGTACAGAGTATATTATTGAACATTTTCGAAATCTCGAAAGCATTTTTTGTTCTTTCAGACCCAGCCCTTTGTTTTCTAGACTCAGGGAACTGTTGAACCAGGACGGGTCTTGTTGACCCAGTGTATGAAATGGTAGACCTATAACAATGGTACCTAGCTCGTTAATATAGCACTGGTGATTGTCGGCCTGGCACCAGGGTGTGTTTAACAAGTACCGTTGTTTGTAGTCCAGGTCTCTGCTTGGATTCGAGACCCGGTGACGATAATTGTTTTTTTCATGAGAGGTAGTCTCATGTTTGCCGATGGTTCTACTCGGCTTGACCAGCCCTTGTTGGTAATCAAGTTAAGGGGTATTCTACTCGGCTTGACCAGCCCTTGTTGGTAATCAAGTTAAGGGGTATTCTACTCGGCTTGACCAGCCCTTGTTGGTAACCAAGTTAAGGGGTATTCTACTCGGCTTGACCAGCCCTTGTTGGTAACCAAGTTAAGGGGTATTCCTCTATTATTTATGAGTCGGACATCGCAACATAACTGAAATACTGTTGGTCTGATGTAAAGCCCATATAATAGAGTAGGGGTTTGCAGACCTACAGAAATGTTTGGAAACCTAGCACCGGTTGGTAGGCCTACAATTGTGGTTTGTAAACTCAGCACTGAAATCTAAATACCAGCACCAGGGTAAACAGGGGTCCTACGTGGCCCAGTGGTGAACTCGGAACACATGGTCCCCGATTCGAGCCCCTACAGAGACCTGGTTTCGTGGGAGTTGCCTTTGGCAAGTCATTTCAGAGCCCTTTAGAACTCATTCATCCCGGAAAGCCGTTACAAAACAGAAACATGTTGGTACGGCACTGACAAAGAAAACATACATGGGACCTGTGTCAGAAACCTATTAAAACTATAACAAGACACAGAAAAGTGTATGCGGACCTAGTACAGGGGCGACCTAGTACAGCGGCTTGTACACGTAATGCAAGATTTTGTCTAACTAACACCTGGACAAGTAGACCAAACACTGGCGTTTAAGGATATTGCCATAGTAAGAGATATGTCCTGTTTATTTAGGGACCATGGTCATTTGACCTGTAACAGGGGTTAATGGACATAGTTTTAAAACATTTTTTTTTAGATAAAAGCAAATACTTTCTTTGAATCAAAATGCTTTATTTACTGAACTAAATCATACAAATAAAACAAAATCATTCTAGAAATAAACAATACATTACTCTAAGTAATAGAGAGCAGATAAATATCACATGTTTGGTTGTACTGACCAACATTCTACAAACTTATAAATAAGGAAAATAGCATGAATTCAAAACCAATTAAACATATGTGAAACACGGATTTGACTCAATAATCAGAGAAATATCTTCAAATAAGTGATGAACTTAATTGAACTCTTATAAGGCGAGGACAATTTAATAGTGTTTTTTTGTCTTAGGTCCAACATCTGTGCATCAACTTTGAGGGTAGATCATCAGAAGCCATACTCCAAGTTGTTTGGCAATAACCCACGCTGAAAAGAAAGAAACATTAAGTTTAATAGAAAATCCTAAAAAATAAATAAAAGAGGAAGAGAGGAAGGGAGAGAATACCGATGAGGGGGAGAGAATACCGATGAGGGGAAGACAGAGAGGAAGACAGAGATTGATAGACAATATGCCGAGAGAAATGAGGGATAGAGAGAATAAGAAAGCAAAGTAGATTGACAGAACTAGAGACATTGAGAAAAAGAGAGTGAGTGAGACAGAGGAGAATGATATTGAAAGAAAGTGAA